>CM019753.1:21976765-22356765 GCA_009761765.1 Phenacoccus solenopsis | reverse complement strand
TGAACAAAATTCATAATTTACTGATAACATTATTGTGATAATTTCTTTTAGTTAAAAATTTCCAAACTTATTATCAGAACGAAAAGTGGTTAATGCGTTATAACCGTGTATGTTTCCAAGTTTACGACCATGGGATTCAGATATTTTTTGTACTTGAAATATTCTTAAATACTACTCAAAATGGAACGTGGTGTGTCTACGTTCTATTAAGTTAGTACCAAAATCGAATTTAACGCCATGTGTGAAATGAATACCCGTTACAAATTGAATTTTTGAATACCCCTGAGACTGGTAGTCGTAAAAAATTACTGATGTGTGATGTTGAATAAGCCAATTTAATTAATCAAAGGTAATAAATAGTTGAATGGATACTCATGTACATAAGTGGAGAGCCGGATTTGCACACAGGCCACACAGTGTAGTCAGGCTTTCGCCTGTACGATAAATTTTTATGATCGATAAATCACTTTAATGCTCTCTAAAAAAATAATTTTTGGAATATTTTAAGAAATTTTTTGAGCATTTTTCATTTTGGATTAATTTTTTTGTTTTTAGAATTTTTTTCTTTTCTTCCATATTTTTTCACCTCTTGTACAACACCTACATGCTCCTTTTTATTTATTTTTTGTTGCTGAAATGAAGAAAGAAAGATCAGCGTAAAGATCTTAACATTATCTACAATTCTCAACATGCCTCCATCAAAAACACCACTACAGTGATGCCACATGGACACTCACCTTCAGTAACAGAATTAAAATCCTTACCTAAAAAAACACCTAAAAAGCTCCATATTGGATATACATTATACGTGTATAAATACATATTATTTATTGTACTTCTTGTCTACAAACATCATAAATGATCCCATACTCACTGAATGTCAGCTATTTGAGGTTCCACAATCCTTCGCCAAATTCTAGCTTGACCGCCATTTTCGGTACATTCGACCTAAATTTGAAAAGTTTGTAATTAAAGCTTTCCAGATGTTCTTAGTGAGGACATATGGACAATTCGTAACATCTTGACTTGATATAAACACCCAAACACCAAAATATATATTGTCACTTGACAGTATTATAATTGAAAATGAAAAATTAAAAAAACGCAACATTATCTATACTAGATGTACATTAGGCACAAGTACGTAATATTGGCTTATTTCTTTCTATTTCCTCCACCTCTGTTGTCCTATTAACTGTTTCGTTGTCGTTTATTATGTACGCATGTAAAGATTCAATGAACTTAACATTTTTTAACGTTGTTACATTTATTTTGTATAATACGAGCTTTATCGGAATCAAACACATGACTAACACTGATCGCGTGTGCTCACAATGCTGTACGTTTTGTGTGTTTTTATTTTTTATCATTATGTACGTATGTCTAATGTATGTTGATAAATGCGCATTTCAAGTTTTCACCATGTTTCATCAATGTATAATAAGTTGTAGCTAGTGCATATATAATACGTTTAAATACTTTACTCTGATTTTACTTAGGCCTCTGTATGTTCAGAGAGTAACGTTGTTTCTGCTAAAAAGTGTGCCTTTTGTCTTGTGCAGTACCATGGCAATACTTACCTATAAAAAATTAAATTTTGGGATCGGCAAACTATGTTTAAAATAAAATCCAAGAAAATGAAAAAAATAATTTTCTCCAGATAGTCTTTCATTTTTGGAAGTTTTTTCATTATGAAAAAATTAATAAATTTTTTTTTGGTGTATGGAGTAAATTTTTGAATGATTTTTTTTAATATTAAAAAAAAAATTGAACACTTCAAAAGTTTTGGAATTTATTCCACTAAGCAAAATATATCCCAGTATTTCATTAAAAAAACAATTACAAGTCAGAGGCTTCTTGGGAAATTGGTTGATTCAGCATTTTCAACGTTTGGAATGTAATGTGTGTGGATAAATACAAATATTTCAATCTGTAACTGTAACTCTGAGTTTTCTTCATTTTTCAACTATAGTAAATTGTTTTGAAGAAACACCATGAAAAAGTAAAACGATAAATAACGATTATTCTGATTCTAAAGCGAAATTAACTCCGGAATTAGCTAAACAGCTGATGCAAAAACATTGACAATTAGGTTCTCCGTTTCATTAAAATCTTGCATTCACCACCGAGAATTTCATTCCTTCTGAACCTCAAGATCTTAATTTTTTCTTACGTACAGGAAATCAAAGTTTCACGCCAAGTTTTAAGATAACGAATTCAGTAATTATTCGTTTAAGCCGATTATATTTAAACAGTAAAACATTTTCCTAATTAATTAATGCTAAAGCGGAAATTAAATTTTTGCCGTGGTTTGTTTCGCTTTTGAAATCAGTTAGCCGCTGACAACGCTAATGAAAAAATAATAACACAAGAAAATACTGCAAGCTGCAGCGTGCCCGAGAAATGGTACGGTACAGATGTTGTTGATAGTGGAAATTAAAATTTTAGTTTACAGCGTGCTACCCCGTCGTATAGAAATGAAGACGGGCAAAAACGTTGGCAAGTTCAACCCGAGACTAGCGTGTTAAGCTTTGAAAACGAATTTACAAGATTTTTAGAATAGCCTTTGTATGCAAATTCATTAGCCTTACCCTTTCAAGCCGGTGATTAATTCTCAACTGAAATCTAATCGATTTCGTTGATACACGTATCATGGGATTACAGTGTTTGCTAATTTTATGCTAATTCGTGATTGAATTAGACGTCGCGAGATTTAATTTACTTTCATTTTTTGCCTCTTCTTATTTTTTCGTCGATAGTTAAAAGTATACATTATAAGTCATCAGTGCACTAATTTTATTATACCTTTGTGTCATTTAATTTACCTAAATGGTACTAGCAGTGTATGAGGTGAGGTAACTGTAGCTTGTGTCAAAAGTCCCTGTTCCCCTCCCAAATTTGCATATTATGAGAAAAGTAATATTCTAAAGAGATTGGTGTCTTGGATTGCTTACTTTCTTTTAAGCTTCGTATGGTACAATTGAAGTATGTTTTTTTTTTTTTAGGGCGGTAATGATCATCTTTGAAAATTTTTATTCCATCATCTAAGCCAGATAAAAATATGCAGTTTGCTTCAATATGTAGACAGTAAAAGGTAACATTACTGATCAAGAATTAATCACAATGGAGGGAGTAATTGCGGAGAAATAATGAAAAAGGTGGAAGTATATGAAGAAATTAGTTCATTTCTTTATATCCTCCTTTGAAAGATGCTCTATGGGTGCTTTAAAAAAAAAACACTTGTATTGATGGATAGGGCAATCTCTCTTCCTTGCACGCTTATACCATGAGTTGAATTCACCTTGATAGACTTGAATGGAGGGAAAGAAATGACCCCTAAAATAATTTTCTAAATTTACAGTGATAGTATTTTTGAAAATTTCTATTTGGAAATCCATGCTAACGCTTTGTCAGTAATGTTACATTTTTCATACGCAAAATATTCGGGTAAATCACGCATTCCTATTTAGCTTGAATTTCAAAATAGAATGAAAAATTCATAGTGTATTCGATTGAATCCCTATAGAGTAGTTATAGTAACTGGTGCAGTTTCTGATTGGTCATACGTCACGCGCGTAACGACCAATCATAAGGCTAGAATGTGATAAAATCTAGTTAATTTAGTATCTACTATCCTACATAATATCGTTCAATTTTCAGTGATCGACTGAAATTTGTTTGTGATTTGAATCATCAGTATTGATTCATGTTTTTATTTTGCGAGTAAGCCACCTTCCAACTTGCTGATTGGTTGTTACACGAAAGAGACCAGTTACTATAATTCTACTCTATGCAGACAAATTGGCGAACTCTCTTTTATGATAGTTCAAAATACTTTCATGCCACATCACTGACTATAAATGCGTTGTGATTGGTTGTATGGTTGTAATAATAGAAATCAGTGTTATCACTATGTTCTATCTACTTGGTTGTTTATTAAAAAAAGAAAAATTGACGCTTTGTCTGTATGAGGTTCAGTCAGATGCAGGGTATATTTTTTTTGAAAAAAATAAGGATTGTGTCGTAATTACAGCTATTCTGGCATCAATCAAGAAAATGAAAAAAAAAAAATTCTTAGGTAGTCTTCCATTTTTGGAAGTTTTTCCGTTATGAAAAAATTAATAAATTTTTTTTGATGTATGGAGTAAATTTTTGAATGATTTTTTTGTTTAATATTAAAAAAAAAAAGATACAAAAATTTTTCGAAGTTACATTTACATAATCATAATAAAATTTTTAAATCACAATTTTTTTATTATTCAACCAGAATGAAGAAGTTGATAATTTTTACCATCATTTCTTATAAGTACATTCGTCATTATTTATTCCTATTTGCCACTTGTTTCTTTTTCGCTTCCAATTTTTGGTTAGTAGGTAATACTATATATTATGTAGTTTGGCATAATCAGCATAATACGTATTATTATTCACCTTGGATGATGAAATAAAAATTTTCAAAGTTGATTATTACCAAAGTGATAAAAATATTTTTCCATCATTTGTATCTTGGTTCTTCCGCCAATAAGGTAGGCATACCATCATACATGGGTAAAACATAAGATGAAGGAACGTATATCAAGGTGAAACATCTTATATCGTATGAAGAAAAGTATTACAAAAATGCTATTACGATCATAACGTGAGAATTTTTCAAAAATGATGATGATAGTTTTATTGGTTAATTAGTAACTACAACGAATTTTAATTTTTTTAAATCTTGATTATTTTTAACTTTTTGGTTCTGTCGGAAAAGAAGCTTGAACTCCGAATTCATAGTATTCACGCCACTGAACGTGGGTAAAATATGAAAATCGAGTTACGTACATAGAAACCGCGATGTTTTTCTTCTTTTCATCTTCATAATCTGAGTTCTTCCCCTCAAAAAGAAGATAAGTTTGTGAGATTTCGTTGTTGTGTACGTGATTAAGCCAAAATGCGTTGCTGCCACGTATCTTATAATCCTTTTATACTTGACAACGAAGTTACCCTTGTGTTTATGTTGTCTTGAGCAATGTAATGACTCCGCAATATGAATTTTTAAAAGCTTTCCTTTTTCAAGGATTTTGATTATTCCCAAACGGACAAAATTTTTACTCTCTTTTAGCACGTAGTCGAAAAATGTGTAGATTTTTTTCAGATAAAAATAAAACAGCTGGAATTTGTTCGGTGAAAATTACAAACTTTGGCACTTCGAGCGAATTAATTTCTTAAGATAATGAAAGAGTGTCTATTTTTCAAACTCCCCTTCACCACTTACCAATCATTAATGATGCATAATAGCGCGGTACTTGTGTAGTATTATAGAGGCTCATATTACCCGTGTTTCTCCTTTAATAGAACATACCAAATTATTATAAATAAATCTTTTTAAACTTATTGAATTCACGTTTATTCATCAGTCTTTCTTATTATCATACATAAAACATTTTTACAAAATTAGTTAAAAGAAATTATAACAATAAGAAATATAATATTTCAGATACTTCGCCAAAATACAAAAAAAATGATATTAATAGACATCAAGAAGAGAGAATTGAGAGATCAAAGAAATAATTTTCAATGATATGATTCCTATTTTTCTATTTCAACTAGCATAAAAAGCAGCAATGTTTTCAATTACATTGATCACCGCGGCCACAAATAAAAACATTGAAATTAAAATCAGACCAATATCTTTTAGAACAATCATATATACACGTATGCTCCTTTCTTTCATTTTCATCAACATTAAAATATGTAAAATAGGAGGGACAGCTTCATCCATTAAAATTCCAACAAGACCACTGGTCATTACCATGATCCTAAAATCTGGTAACAGGACAGCAGTAATGTAGGGCATAATGACCAGTCCATATCGTATTGAGTATTCAGTGAGTATTGGGTATTTCAGTTTCTTATCGATGAATATATTCGTCCATAAGGTATCAAATCCAATGTAAACAAATAAGGTGAATGAGAGAAATAGGGCTGAGGAATAAAGTAAAATTACGACTTGTGAAATGATACTACCAGTTGGTAAATTATACAAAACATTAGGCTGTAATTGTTCTCCGTATTTCGCATAAGCCAAGAAACCAAAAGCGCAGTATGCGACAGTGGATATAGACATGGCAATATTCAAGACTCCGAAACAACTTGAAAATAGTTTAGGAGATTTCATGTCATTTTTTAAAGGAAGTATTATTCCAGTGGCGTGTAAAGCTCCTAATACGATACTAAAAAAGCTTGGAAATTGGGTTATATCAGTCACTGGTTTCAAGTCACTCCATCCGTCGTAATTATTAGATATAACCAAGATCAAAATAACACCAAAGATGTTGAAGGCGTAACTTAACATGGAAAAAGGTGCTAAAAATTTTAGGTTACGAATTGAGCATAAAATTAACAACGGAATAATTATAATCGACATCATAGTGATCAAACTCAAATCAGTGCCATAATAATAGTCGATGATCATTTTAAAATTTCCTCCTATTGTGATTAGGTAGACAGTGTTTGATAAGGATTTATTGAACACGTAATGAAAGTACACCAAGAATTTACCTATCGGAGTGATCTTCTGGAACATCGGAGGACCTTCATTGAATGAATGTTCCACTACACCGAGATACGTTAAGTTGGGAACTTTCAATCTTTTACATAAATAGTATTCTACTTCTAGTAACATACGTAAAACGTGCACATACATATACCCGATTACCAAAGTACCAACAATGGCTACCCAAAACCTACACTTTTGAATGTGTATGGAAGTGCTAATATTCCAGTTCCTATCACTGTTTTAAGTAGATGAAATATCGGACCCCAAAATATTGTTGCAGGTTCTTCTTTGCCATAGTTATGCGGATCGTATTCAGGTTCGGATTTTTCTTTCACTGATGATGATTCGCATTCTGTTATCTGGCTGTTGGTTTCTTCGTTGATTAAATCTTTCGATTTTAGGTATGCTTGTACGGTTTTTATACAATCAAGTACCATGTTGAATGATATGAACGATTATATATACTAATGTTTTGATGGTTTGGTATCTTTCCAATGGTCTATCTGCAAAGTAATGAAATTGTCTATAATATAGAATATGCCTATTAATATTAATAGTTTAAGATTGATTTCTGTCTTCAACAGGAAATAATTTGTTGCTAACGAAAGGAATCTTGAATTTATTTATCTATTCATTGCTTATTACGAATGATTATACGACTTCATTTGTTTTTCAGTTCTATGATTATAATTTTCATAAAAGGAATAATAAAATAGGCAAATATTTTAATAGCATGCTTTCGGTATTTTATCATCGAGAAACTTAGTGGGCGAGAACAGCAAAACTTTCCGCCCCCTTCCATCAAGTAGCAACATTTGCTTTTGTTATATCTCTATCATCATTTTTTTCTGAAATGTCAAGAATAGAAAATAGTTTTGCGGAACTGTCGGGTTCTTTTCAATATCTTGATTTTTAGTGTGGAAAATTGAGTTCAAAAGTGCTTAATGTTCCTACTGTTCTGAATATCAAATTTTTTCGCTATACGAACTTAATTTCCAAATTATCTCAACAGTTCTCATTGGTAAATATTTCAAAAAAACCATGTAAAAATAATCATACCATTTCATACAATATGTGGGAAGAAATTTCTAGAATAGCTTTGCGTTTTTCCTACTGATAAGATACCAAAAACAGTCCCTTATAATGTTATAGACCTATGATTCCAGCAAAAGTGAAATTTTTAGGAGTAAATTTCTTCAATACTTATAAAAATTATACATTCCTAAAGTAGTACTATTAAAAATATTACCTGTTATGGAGTTTCCAGTTCTAAATTGATTACGTTGCAGCAGATGTTAATCTTACTAACATATTTGACGCTTGAAAAATTTTTTAAACATTTTATATGGTGTACTTTGATATAGTTGAATGGTTATAAATTCGAATTCACGTGTAAAAGAAAATGATTGAGGCGACGAATGATTTCAAAATGTATTAACGCAGTAATAAATAGAAGTGACTGAGCCCAGTAAGGATCGAACTTGTGTATTTATCAAGTATTATAGACATGCTTCATAGATGTGATCAGATATGAAGTATACATAGTCTGTGATACTTAATCCTCTGATTTTATATCCTTTAATACATTTGGAATTTTTTGCTGAGAAGATTAGTCATTACTTACGCAATAATTTATGTCTTGTGTGTCCGTGCTACTCGTATCTACGTTTTCTTTTTCAAGGAATAATTCTTCTTGAGTGCATCATAAAATATAGCTTTACTGAGGAAAAAATTTTCGCGTGATTATCAAGTGATACATGTATTGTAATAATTTAATGTTGAAAGTATTAAAATAGCTGCGTATATTAGCTTTAAAAAATCGTATATGACCCCAAAGTGTAATGTTATTAACCCCAGCTTTATTACTCAGTATGGTGCCACTTAATTTGTTTTCTATTTTTTAATGGTGGGTCCCCGAAAAAGTGTTGCATTGGGGCCAAATGAATCGCTAAAAAACTTTCGGCTCGAAAAAATATGTAATTTTAACCCATGACAACTTGAGCCTGAGGTTTGCACAAATTTTCTATAAACATTTTTTTCTTGTCGAATGTTATAATTACGGTATGTTATTTTGGAGGTCTAAAAAAACATCTGGTCAATTTTCCTTGAAATAGAAATGAGTAAAATTTTTTTATCGAGGAAATGTTATACTGTTAATATTTTTACAAATGATTGACGAATTAGAAATTTGGGAATAAAATGTCTCATACACGCTTAATTTCATCATCTTGGGACTTGAAAGGTAATTTTTAAACTATTTTCATCTTTTAGGGATTCTTAAAATATAAATTCGCTGACTAAATAGCTAATTATATACTCGCATTTCTCATTGTTTTAACTGACTAACAACGTGACCAGAAATCATAAAAAATTTAAATATATTATGCATGAAAAAAATTGTAAGTCATTATCCTTTTTCATGACCTACTAATTAGAAATAAAGTTATTTTTGTAATTTTTGGCCATTTTATTGGTAAATTATATATAAGTAATAACTATAAGAAATGCAAATAACTTGATCCTCGGTCTGTAAAATCGTATTTTGAGAACTTTTAAAATATGAAAATAGCTTAAAAATTGGCTTTCAGGTCCCGAGGTGGTGAAATAAAGTCTGTATTAGACATTTTATTCCTTAATCCTTTTTTTCATTGTGCCCGAATCACGTGATGAGCATTAGGTTTAAACATGGTTTCACGAACTTTATTGGGAATGGAAATATTTCCTGGTTGTTTCTGAGGATATCTAATTATTCATTTATAAACTATTTCCTAAAATATTTACAAATTACAATAATAGCATTTTCTTAAATTCTCAATAAAATAAAATAAATTTTTCTCGTTAATATTTCAAGAAAAATTGTGCTGTAAATTTTTTTAGACCTCCAAGACAAGAAATGTAACATTCGGATTAAAAACCAACAAAATGTTTAAAAAAAATTTTAGTGTTTGCTATTTTTTTTTTTAATTTTAAATTCTTGAAAACTTTAAGGTTAAAATTATTTTTTCTAGCTGAAATTTTTTGATGGTTGATTTGGGGTTGAAAAAGTTTATTTTGGATGATACATCATCGAAAATCCAATTTCGAAGATTAAGTTGCACATTAGACTGGCATCATCTATGTTCCACATGTTTCATTCGTTTGCTTCTGTTTGTTATCATCATCTACTACTCCCTTAATGTATGAAACATAGTATGCATTGCCAGACTGTTCGGTAGATCTGTGAATTATTTGCTTTGTATGCCGGCTTGTGGAGATAGCTTCGCCCATATATTATTAATTTATTATTTGTTCAGGTCAAGGGTTTATAATATAATAAATAAATCGCACAATCATGTACATTATAATTAAATTATATCTTTATACCTCTCCCCTCTCCCTCCTGCTGTATCATTATGCAAAATATCCATTAATGCAATGATGCAGTGTTTCCTTATTTTGTTGGTTTTCTTATTTTTGCATCATTTGAACGTGTTATTTGTATAAATCGTAATAGGTACAGTGTTCTGCAAAAATAATTATGGAGTTTTATCTGTTAGCTGACGCATGTGTTTTTTTTTTTAATGTAATTTTCGTTATGCTATTGCTTCCTCCATGCATATCACATTTCGAATGCAATAATAAGATAACTCAAAAGTTCGGTATTCTTAGAAAACTCACCAAATTTAAAACCTTGAGTGGTAACATTGAGGGAATCCCCGTCTTCAACATAACTGGTATCTACACCATCAGAGTAACTATACGCAGCCCTAAAAACATTTGCAACTGCAATTGCCTAGTCGTAGGCGCATTGGCAAATTGTTGAAATTTTTGTCACGCAAGTGGTGACATCGGGGAATCCCCACTGTTGCGTTATTCGAAAATTATTTCTCTTAACATACAATACTTTACGAAGAGAACAAAAAAAGCTCAGTGAAATTGTGGCCCAACTATGAAATTGAAGGAGGTACAGTCAAATGAAACTTTCAATGCGCTGTAGCTCCTTCAATTTTGCAGATAGGAAGAAATTTCACTGAACTTTGTTTGCTTATCTTAGCGAGCTGTAAAGGTTTTGTGAAATCAATTTTTAAGTAACATGTTTTACACTGAATATAAGGCTACCTATAGTAGGAATCCGATATACAGTGTAAAGTAGTAAGGAAATCTTTGAGGATTTATGGAGCTACAGCTTTATAATTTTTGAAGAAAAACTCTCAATGCGATTACGAAATTGGCTTACTTAACCATTATTTGGTGTTTGAATTTCACAGGTTAGTTGAAAACTTCACACCAAAGTCTTTTCGTCCCGTATTACTTAAAAATACTATCGGTGGAGATTCCCTCAATGTCATCATTAGCGCTATACTTTTGGAATTCCTTCGATATCACCATGCAAGGTTTAAAAATTATGAACAACAGTATAAATGAAACTTCCGCAGTAACATAGTGAGTAATAAACCTTTAAAACTCAAGCTTGATATTCAACCATTTGGAATTAGATATAAGGATTCTGCTGTTTGCTCAACTCGATAGTCGTAATTTTTGAGTTGTGTTAATATTGTATTAAGTGTGAGATATGGATATAGCAATCAACTCGTAAAGTCCATTTCCTAACATTTTGTAATCGATTTAATCAGACTAAAAATTACTATTTCATGTTGGAAATTATGTTTTTCAAATGTTTTATGAATTTAATAATTATTAAATTCCGGATTTTTTGCTCAAAATGTTATTTAATCGCTTTTCCTCACGGCGTGATCATAGATTATTCTTTTCTTTTTATCCTTAACTAAATTATGTGTAGAATGAACTATCAATGTTGAAGCGGTGCTAAAAGATTTCCTAGATGGATTTGCTTGTATGGTAATATGCGCGTACGCAAACTATGTAAGAAACTCTCCTCAACTCCATCTAATTTTCACCACCAGCATTGTGCATTTTGACATGTGAAACATTCGTGATGTGCATTTGCACATGTGGATAATACTCAGACTGGTAGATCTACGCACTACCATGTTGAAGTGTTTGATTTGTACTTATGGACATAATTTGGTTTGTGATTATGTATATCTTAATCATAGTTTTTTTTTTTTTTTTGTAAAGATTAGAGCTGCATAAAGATAATACAGGCCCTTTTACACGCGAGCCCGAGTGAGGTGAAATAAAAAAATCATCTTGTTAAATTTTAATTTATAACAGATTATGTTTTACTAATAGTTCCAAGGAGTACTCGAGGGTTAGGCCTAATGGAGACCTACACGTATAGAGTATGTGGATTGGGGATTATATTAGATATGACACTCGACATGTAATATTGATCGAAACATCATGATACCATCAATTTTACATCTACTTGTTCGTATATTATACATTTTTTGCGGTGAAAATGAAACAACTGAATTGCTTGTAGAGATTTCAGGAGGAATTGATGGTTTGAAATAACAAGTACATAAGCGAATTATTAAAAAAAAATTTAATGCTCTATTTTATCACTTACATCAAATAAGTTCATATGCTGGACTGCTACAATACCGGCCACGTAACTGGACCTTTCTGATAAGCACTTTATTGCCATATTCATTAATAATAATTATGAAGATGAGAGGGTGGTAGCAATATGTTTTTGTGTTGAATGAAATGTAATCGGTTAAGGATGTGCAAAATTGTTCTGTGTTGAGCGAACCTCTGGTGCAATCAGAATTTATTTTATAAAATAGTTGGTTAATTTGATGAGATTTGCCAACGTTTTCTCTATATAAATGGAAAAATTAAATTTTTGTTATAAAGATATGAGAGTTTGGTTTCATGAATGACGCTATAGTGTTCACGAATTAATGAGAATCACAATCAAATTGAAGCAAAGATTAACTGAAAATATTGGTGGAGGAAAAAGTCTGAAGGTAGTTGGGGTGTGGAGGAAAGCTCTTCTGTTAACCTACCTCTACATTCCAGCTACTTTCATTTTGTTTTAAACGGAAATTACATAAATTCCCTGGTAGTCCATGATTTGAACTTTTTGATATTATACCTGAAGTTCGGGTATATTTGAGCGATTTTTATATTACCTGAGGAGGATTTCATAAGTCAACAACAATGATGAGTTCGTGTATTTGAATTGATCAATCGAATTATTGTATGCAAAAATCATTATAAATAAAAATTACTACAATGTACATCAGTCTACACGTGGATGTATAATATATTTTTTCAGTCTTTATCATTGTTACGTATAAAACTATTTACAAAATGAATTTTAAAAAGTTCTAATAACTATAATGACTATGATTTGCCAAATAATTTACAATAATTTTAAAAAAAAGTATATATATCGAGGTGAGAGAACCGCGAGATGAAAGAAATAATTCTTAATTTGATTTCTGTTTTACGATTTCACCTGGTATAAAACGCGATTATGTTATCAATCACAGTCATCAGCGCCGCCACAAATAAAAACAATGAAATTAAAATGAAACCTATATCTTTTAGAATAATCATATATACACGTACGCTTCTTTCTTTCATTTTCATAAGCATCAAAATATGTAAAATAGGAGGAACGGCTTCATCCATCACTATTCCAATAAGACCACTGGCCATTACCATGATTCTAAAATCGGGTAATAACACAGCGGTACAGTATGGCAAGATGACCAACGCATATCGTATTGAATATTCGATGAGTGTGGGGTATTTTAATTTCTTATTGATAAATATATTCGACCATAAAGTATCGAAACCTATATAAACGTAGAGAGTAAATGAAATAAATAAGGCTAAGGAATAAAACAAAATAACGACTCGCGAGATGAGACTACCAGTGGGTAGATTATACAACACATTCGGCTGTAATTGTTCTCCATATTTCGCGTAAGCCAAGAAGCCAAAAGCGCAGTACGCTACAGTGGAGATAGACATGGCAATATTCAAAACTCCAAAGCCTTTTGAAAATCGTGCAGGATTTTTCATGTCATTTTTTAATGGTAATATTATACCGGTGGCGTGTAGTGATCCTAATACGATACCGAAAAAGCTTGGAAATTGGCTTATATCAGTTACTGGTTTCAAGTCAGCCCATCCATTGTAATTATTGGATATAACCAATATCAGTACAACGCCGAAGATGTTGAACGCGTAGCTCATCATAGACAAAGGTGCTAAAAATTTTAGATTACGAATCGAAGATAACAGTATCAATGGTATGATGCAAATTGTCATGATAGTGATCAATTTCAAATCTGTGCCATAGTAGTAGTCAATCAGTATCTTGAAATTATTTCCTATCGTGATTAGGTAAACTGTATTAGCCAAGGATTTATTAATCACATAATGAAAATACACCAGGAATTTCCCTATCGGTGTCAACTTTCGGAATATTGAAGGTCCTTGTTTGAATGAATGTTCCACTACACCGAGATACGTCAAGTTTGGAACTTTTAAGCTCTTACATAGGTAGTATTCCACTTGGAGTAACATGTGTAAGACATGCACGTACACATATCCGATTATGAAGGTACTGACAATGGCTATGCTATAACCTACACTCTTGAAGGTATATGGAAGTGCTAATACACCGGTACCTATGACTGTTTTGAGTAGGTGAAATATTGGACCCCAAAATATAGTCGGATGATGTTCTTTGCCATAGTCGTAAGGGTTGTATTCGGGCTCTAAGTTTTCTTTTTCCGGTGGTGATTCGCATTCTGTTTTTTCACTTTTGACTTCATTGCTACTGAAAGCTCTTGATGTCACGCAATTTTCTACATTTTGTAAGCAATTTAGTACCATTTTCTGATTTCTTAATGCTTATCCGTTATACTGAATTTTCAATGAATCTCTGCAAAGGCTAGCTGTAAAATGCAAATACATAGGTCATCAGTTATTGGTGCTTCTAATTCTATAGCGTAAATAATACAGATTATTAGCTGTTTGCCTTTGCTACTGATACCTTTGAGTGTCTAAGCAAAATTATGATGAATATAGAAAATTGGCTTTATGTCCAATTCGAATATTATGAAAATATCATTATTTCTTTTTTTGGATTTGATTTGATTTGATTTATTGTTTTACACTTTGTTACATATTCTAGCGCAGTGCGCTTCACTGTATATAAATAACATGGTACAACTCTAATGGCTAAACCTTCATGTTCGACCTTTTGAGGTCTGTAAGGTTGAACCATCAAACTTTCGAATTAGACTATGCAACGAGCATGCTGTCGAACATTCAAAGCATCTATCGGCGACGAGCTATAGAAAACGCTACACTGTTAGCGGCATCTTTTTTTAAAAATAATTTTATTATCTTGATTATTACAACGAAAGAGAATAATGTTATCTACGTATAACATTTTATTAAAAAAATAGTATCTTCTAGAACAATAAAAGAAGTAGTGGAATATTTGTGATGTTTTCTAATAGTCTTGCAACGATGGTAAGGGTTATTGAGAGAAGTATTCATTGATTTAAAAAAATTAAATTTAATGTAATTGCAAATATTTGTTTTTTGGTTTTTGTAATTAATTGTATGTTATTTTTGTTCTTTAAATGAAACAGATTCCAATTTATTGTTATATCTCCTTCTAAGCTCGTGATCATCATTACAATAATAAGCTGTTATCAGAAAAATAATATCAGCGCACTCATACTCAGCTAGGACCGAATATTTGAGGATTGAAATTTTATTTATTATCTTATAATATTAAATAATAAAAATATTAAGCCTACCTGTACACTGGCAGTTTTTTGTTCTAAATTAACTCAGTCGAAGAAAATTTCAATTCTAGAGACATATCCCGCACTTGAGAATTAAGATTTTGATTAGGTTTTACTTATAAAATACTTTATTACAACACGTGCACTTCGTATTCATATTCATGCATGTATGATTCGGGCGACGAATGATTTAAATATTTTTTACGATAGGATTTGATATAAGTACATGAGCTCATTATCGATGATATGTATCTAGCGAAACTTTTGGATTAATCAAGTATTTAAAACATGCTTGATAGATGTGATCAGATATAACACATGACCTGTGACATGTAATCCTATTGTATTGCTCCTATATGTTTTTTAATGCACCATAAATTATTTCTTACATTGAGATTCTAATAGATTAATTGGTATTTCAGGTAATGCGTATGTATTACGCCTTTTCCTCGCAAACAGATAACAATTTTCTTTCGAGTACTTCGCAAAGTAATTTGTAATAGTTAAACATTTTCGCATGATTATTAAGTATCGAGTATAGATATTACATCAAAATGTCATTCTCAAGCTTATTCTGAGGAGTATTTTTCTCAATACATTGTTGGAGGACAATGACCACACAGTATGCAGTGATTTTTAAAGAATTTTTATTGTAGATTTTTTCATCAGATCTCAGTTACTATTCAGTATAGATACATACATATGCAACAGAATTTTAGAAAAGTTTTATTCAAAGCAAACGTGAAAATCGTTTTCTCAAAATTATAAATATGAAATGAATGAATTTCAAAATTAATTTTCTCAGTCTTTTCGTGTATCACATTCTTCACACTCACTAAAGCATATAATTTAATGATAATTGAAGTAATACAAAAAATTAAAAATTATGTTAAAATTAACAATGAGCTATAAGCAATAATGGTAACTTGTATAATGTCTATAAACATGTTCTTATTCCACAACCAAACTTTTATAGTTGTAGGATAAATGTAAGAACATTTTTAGGATAATAAAAGAAATAATAAGAAAATAAAAAAAATGTAAGGTTTAATGCGTACATTGTAGACATAAAAAAAAAATTGTATATATCCTTGAAACGAAAAAATTGAACATTATTTTCATGTTTTACCTCGTATAAAATCTTATTATACTTCGAGTCACGCTGATGGAAGCAGCAACAAATAATAATAAAGAAATTAAAATCAAACAAATATCTTTGAGAAAATTTAAATAAAACCGTGTACTCCTTTCTTTAATTTTCAGTAGCATCAAAATATGTAAAACAGGAGGAATAGTTTTATCCATCAAAATAGAAATTACTCCAACAATCGTCAACATAATTTTGAAATCAGGTACACCGACGGCAATAATATATGGTAGAATGCATAAGGTAATTCTTAAAGCATACTCGGTGAGTAGGGGAAACTGTAATTTCTGATTAATAAATATATTAGACCATAAAGTATCGAAACCTATGAAATGAAATAACGTAAATGAAATAAACAAAGCTAAGGAATACAGCGATATAACGAGTTGCGAGATGAGACTCCCGGGTGGTAAATTATGTAATACGTTCGGTTTTAATTGATTTCCATATTTGGTATACGCCAATACTCCAAAAGCGCCGAATGCGACAGTAGACACGCTAAAAGCGATATTCATTACTCCAAATAGAGTAGAAAATTTTTGGGGATTTTTCATATCATTTTTTAGCGGCAGTATGATACCTGTGGCGCTCAAAGCTCCTAATACTATGCCAAAAAATCTAGGGAATTGGGTTATATCTGCTATAGGTTTTAAATCGGATGAACTATCGTAATTTGTCGGTATGATGAGTATGAGAATCAAGGACATAGCGTTGAATGCAGTAGTTATCATAGACAATGGTACTAGAAATTTCAGATTCCTTATCGAGCAAAGAAGAATCAATGGAATGATTACAAACGACATAACAGTGACAAGAGTTAAATCAGTGTTGCAGTAATAATCGATAATGATTTTGAAATTTCCTCCGATCGTGATTAGGTAAACGGTATTGGTCAAAGATTTATTGAAAACATAATTAACGTACATTAGAGATGTGAAAATAGGCGCGCTTTTTTTAAACATTCGTGGCCCTTGTTCGAACGAGTGTTTGATAACCTCGAGATAAGTTAAATTCGGAATTTTTAATTTTTTGCAGAGATAGTACTCCACCTCGAGCAACAGATGTAAAACATGTACGTACATGTAACCAGTGAACAAAGTTCCAACAATGGCGACACCATAACCGACTCCTTTGAATGTTTGTGGAAGAGCCAATACTCCAGTTCCTATTATCGTTTTCAGTAGATGCAATACGGGACCCCAAAATATGGTTGGGTGATGTTCCTTGCCGTAGTCGTGCGGATTGTATTCTAGGTCTTCTTTCTCCTTTGCAGATGGCGATTCTGATTTATAATGGTTTTTTCCTTCCTTCGTGACATCTTGCGTAATTATGCAAGTTTTTACAGTTTTTAAGCAATCCAGTACCATGTTTCAACGTTACACGTCTTGTAGTAAATTATGGTTTGATGAATGAAGTTCCTCAAATTGCTCACGTTGTGTCTGTGATGCTGTGAAACATTCGATAGGATGAATATACGTTACATACCAAACGATAATTCATCGATAAATAATTTTAATATGTGAATAAAATGAAGTGAAAATGAATTCTTAAGTGAATGATGGAAAATGAATGAACAATTATTTACGTTCAACAATAAAACACAGTCACAGTGGTGCCTATAATATTTCCTATATTATACTGTGAGAGCTTTAAAAAGAATGAACTACAGAGTTTTCGTATTTGAATATTAATTTTATACGGTAAATACAGTACTCACGTTTATCTGAAGAATGAGCAAAATCACCGGAGGCATCACCGATGCGTGTCAATATACTCTCAGTTTCTCATACGACTAATCATCTTAAAAGTTATATGTACAACTATTTCCTATGCTTACTTATTGGAGCATTGCGCTCGGCCCTGGATTCATGCATAGGTTACCTTGAGCTCAAGGTAACAAAATTTGAAGGTCTCCAAATTATATGAAAGTGTTGTAGAAAAGTAATAATAATACTTTTTTTGTACGAAATTTTTTTCATATTTCGACATTTTTTTTCTCATTTGAATAATACTTGCTTACGCTCTTTCATTTTTATTGTATCTTTTTCCAAAATATAAAATTAAGCTTTTTTGTTGAATTTTAACTGTAAAAAAAACTAACTAAGCATTTTGCATTCTGTGTATTTAAATTCATAAACTACTGAGTGAAAAATTGTATTAAAATAGGCACCAAAAAATTTGAAATAATTTTGGTTCCATTTTTAACACTTTCAAAAATATTTTTTGATTTTTTTCTTTCATTTTTCATTTTGAAAAAATGTTATTTCTTTTTTGCAAATGAAATGAGTGAAATGAATTTTGAAAATATTTTATATACCTAAGAAAATCATTCTGTGCGCTATAGCTGAACGTAATCTAAGCTATTGACTTGTCCATTCGGAGTGGCTGACATCTGTTGGCGAATGTCGGAACTGTTGAAAATAGGATAACATTAAAAAAAATATATTGGCTCTTATGGGAGCATTTTCATTTTTCACGTTTTACCCAAAAACAAAGGGCTTTTTTGAAATTTTAGTTATGTAATTATTTATGGATATTTTTATGCTCTTTCCAACGATGTATTTTTGATGACTGTAGCACTCAAACTCACAAAAATATTCATTTTTGAAAAATACTACCCTCCTGACAAAAATTAGCTGTTTATATTATCATGAGTGTTATTTACCTTATCACTCAGTTTTGAATGAATTTAGCATTATTAAATGAAAGTAAAAGCTTGTAATTGTGTATTTTTTGAATTTAAATATTAATAAATTTAAGTGAAAGCTTGTGATTGTATGTATTCGTACAACAATAGGTAAACATTACTTTTATACTTCTTTTTATCACTTCGAAACGAATAAGGCTTCCCGCGACCAGCACGAGGTAAATAGGCATGGTTAATTAAGGTATAGAATATGTCTTAAATCAGTTTGTATAGAATGTTCATCACATCAACACTACACTAAAAATAAAGTTCAAAAAATAATGAAAGAACATTATGAAATCATAATTCATAATTTTACATTTGAACAAAGAAAAAAATGATTCTTCAACACGAAATTCGAAATCAAGTTCAACATCGTGACGTTTATGTGAACATTACTGCAGAGAATAATCAAGTTATCAAGAAAAACTGCTTTTAGAATGTAAACAGATGATTTTTATCAAATGTGCAGTTTCATTGAATATTTTTGCAAATGTAAACGCTACAGATGACAAAAATACATTGCTGGAAAGAGCATAAAATTTTCTATAAATAATTACATAGCTAAAATTTCAAAAAATCCTTTTGTTTTTGTGTAAAACGTGAAAAATGAAAATACTCCCATAAGAGCCAATGTCTTTTTTTGAATGTTATCCTATTTTCAATTTTAGAGTTTGGTTTTTTCGTGGTAACTGCAGCGCACTCTATACGTTCGTGGAAAGATCAATACAGATGTACGCGATTTTTTGTAAATTTTGAATGTTCTCTCTAATACACTGAGACAAAACAAAAGTCAAAATTTCCGACTCTTGAATTGCAGTTTCTCTCTAAAGACAACTCTTTTTTCGACGAAGAGAATGAACTTTTTCCACCATTTGGGAAATCTGATTGTATACCGTAGTGTGAAAATATACTTGGCATAACAACGAAATTTTCTGACAGTAAATGATCGATTTCGAACAAACAAAATTTGGTGTAAAGTACATCACCTGGGGACTTTACCATAAAAATTTCATTAATTAGAATTCATTTGACTGGTTGGAAGAAGGGAAGATTAAATATCAAATCGTTGCGAGTTTTTTTAGTCAAATTAAATATTTGTCAAATATTGGAATTTTTTCAAAGAATAAATCCACCTCGTTTCTCCTTTATAAACCTCTTGATTATGAGGTGTTTTTTGATGAAGATATTCTGTTTCTTTTTGCTCGTGTGATGAACTGTTTTTTAATTATATTTTAATTTCATCTATTTTTCGAAATGTTGTCTGAGCTTCCTCCCTCGTTCCACCTCGAGTAAAGTTTACCCACTGTGGTAAAGCCCTCAAGTTATGTGCTTTCAATTAAACTTCGATCGATCGAAATCAGTGATTTAAGGCTTAATGATTTCTGTTGTAAGAGCGGAGAATTTGTAAATTCGATGACTAACGAACTTTCCATATCCAACCTCATAAACCTACTTGCAGCACTTCCTCTGTTTATACCTTTAGTTATATTATAGGACTCAGCTGATAATGTGAATTTTGAGCTTTCTAAATCATCTATTTCATTCCCTTCACCAAAAAAAAAATAACAAAAAAATTAATTAATGAAAATAACACTTTGATTAGTTAAATATTAGGTTACCTGTCTTGCCAACGGAAATTCCTAATTTTTAAAATAATTTGAAGAAAGACATGCCTAGTCTAATTCTTCAAATAAAACACAGAATATAACTTTGTTAAAAAAAAAGATTCAATGAAAAAGAACCATGTACCCAAAAATTCAGTGTTCACTTGGATAGTTGAATTGTTTATCAAATATTGGAAACTGAAAAAATTAAGGTAACCAATTTATTGTATCACGTGTACCCAGTAATAAATTAATAGCTGTATAAATTATGAAAGTACGATTTTTTGGGCATAATGAATGATGGTTTTGTATTGAAGCATGCCCTAAAAATGTGATGGAAAAATATCGTAACTTATTTAGATGACTTTAATGTTCGATATTATCGAGATCAAGATTTTTGTATTTGTTTACATATTCAATGTAGAGTGTGATTAATTTTCGAGATGATAATTTTCTATCAGTTGGTGTTAACAAAAAAAAAGTACATTCATTTTCGCGTGATTATTGTGTGGCAATAAATGATTAGTGTAAAATGTTTATTTAGGTAATTGTTATCAATTTTTGATTGGGTGCGGTATATTTTGGTTGTATGCGTTTACGAGGGAAAAATTCCTTATCTTTATTGAGGTTTATTTCGAATTAAATGTAGGTAGTATTTGTTGGCAATCTGAGGTATAAAATTTGAAACTTTTGAATATCGTATTCAATGTCAAAGAAATAAATCTTTTCAAGTACTCAAGACACTAATTTTTTTTGATGGCCTTTTCAACTGCTCCGGTTATTACGCCACCTCTGCAACGGTTAGATTTTAAAGAGAAGGCCGGAACATTATAAAAGAGTGAAGATGTTGTGGATATTTTGTTTGTCGTCGGTTATTTGGTGTTTTGGAATTTTTAGGGATTTAAATTTTCCTGTTCTCGAATTTTATGTTTGTCTTTTTTCAGATATCATCGATATATCCATATACATTAAATAAGTGTAAAAAAAAGTTGACCTGAAACCGAGAATAAATCCGTGTATTTTCACCGCGTACTCTTATACCCATAGGTATACAGATGTGGAAGTAATTTATATGTTTGTGGTTTACTTTTTAAACTCACATCTTCCCTCATTCCATACCGTAACCCTGTTGGTAGTTTTCGTTCTGGCTTTTTTCTCGGCTTTTCCACCGTTTTTTTTTTCATCTTCAATTCTCGATAATATTAAAAAACATACGAGCTTTAACGAAAAATTTTTTCCTTGACTTTGAAAAGGAAATAGGTATATCTTGTAGAGATATACAAGCATGTAAACGAACGGTATTATGAAGTCCCTCCGGAATATTCTTAGATTACTTTTTTTTTCCTTACAAGTGAATGTGTGTATAAAGAGAGAAAATCTCATCAAAAAGATTTTTTCACGGAAAATCGAGGGAAAACTGAATTCATGTACAAATGAAATACACATACATTTTTGTTGCTAGTTTTAAATAAGATGTTTTGATTACTTCTTCGTATAAAACAGGTTTTACCGAAGATGTTCTTTTTATTTATTTTTTCTTTCTTTTTTTTAGAACGTGAAATATGGCATAAATTTAATTATAAATTTATCACGTATATGTTTCCAATTTCCTTTAAGGGAAGCGTGCGAAGAATGGATAATATGTATCATTATTATAGAAATTCCACGATATTTTTCCACCGTGATGTACGCCTCTTCTGTCTCGTTAGAGAGTATTTATTTTTATGTGTGATTTATGCGTGTGTGTATTATTTAAAATGTCGCGCTTTCAATGCTAGGTATTTTCAAAATGTAAGTCGAAGACTTGTGTATACCGAAGGAAGGACAGGGAATAAATTATTGAATAAAAAAGGAGTTTTATTCGTAAAAAATATGTCAAAAAATTTCCTAAAAAAATATTCGCTATTTTTTCATATTTTGTAAAACCTCTGCAAGTTCTCACCATTTTGAAAATTCTATTCATCTAGCATTCTAATTCAAATCACTAACTACTAAAGGTTTACGAGATTTTCACCGCGAATAAATAAATTGAAAACTCCATCGACGAAGTTATACCTACCTTGGGTATTTAAAAATTAGTTGTTTGATTTCTCCCCTCTCCTTTTCACGGCCGATTGTTAAACGCATAGTGGTAACCTCACGAGACGTATATATTAGAATTTTATTCGTGTTTCGCGAAGAACTTGTAATTTGATGAAGGGTGTTAAAGTTTTCCAAAAAGTGAGGGCATAAGAAAATGACTGGAGTTTGCAAAATGTGAGCCGAATATACAAATAGGAAAAAAGTGTATTTGCCGCTATATACGATATAGGCTGCGCACCGTAGCGACGGAGGGAGCGAGTGAGAAAGAAAAGGAATGCGAAATAGAAAAAAAGAAGGCATTCAACTTCGCAAAAGTTTCTGGCTATGCGGTAGTTGTCGCATTACGTTACCGTAGGAAACTTACAACTTTCAATCTTTATCGTGCATTCGACTTGTATACGTATCCCTCCTTATTTCTTCGTCGACTTTTCCCATTTGAGTTTAAAAAGTGTTGCGAGTGTAAACTCAGTTCACGTATATAGCGTTCCCTAAATTCGGTGTCTCATCCGATATTAAGAGAGAAAATTGAAACAGCTGCTCTAATACGAAAAACAGAAGTTTCCTCTCTTTTTCACTTTTCTAATAAACGTTTTTCAAAGGATAATAAAACAAAAACCCAACGTATATTACGTATCGGTATAAAAACAAGACGCTGATGATTAATCCATCAATTTGGTAAATCTTCGATTTGTCTAAAATTCTCGACGACGATACCAGCACCCTAGGGTACGTTGCTACGTTGGCCCAGCTCCGAAACAATATCGCCTTTTATTTAATTAAAATTGTTTGGCTTTATTTGTGCAATTTAACGCCAGTTTTGTTTTCACTTTTATACTCGTATACAAGAATCAACTTATCGAACATATTGAAAACTTGAACCACGCTACCAGCATTTATCAAATGCTTAGTGTAGTTTCGGTTTGAATGTTGGATGTCTGTGAGCCTGTAATTATCATTTTAAATTCATATTATTGTGTACCTATAATTCATGTATAGCAGAGTATAAGAATAAGAATAAGCATATATTGCCAGAAATTTATGCAAAAAAAACACTTCTGAGTTGATAAAAGAATAATAAAGTGATTGAATTTAGTACCTTCGGGCCAATGAATTTTTCATCAGTCATAACTAAATTATTGTTATTCAGCTATTCTAATTTTTAATATTCTTTTGTTTCTTTTTGTGAAATTTTTAAACCTTTAAATTATTTACCTGTTACCTGTTGATTTTTACCGTGCCCTATCCTCCAACTGTGGCCAGAGACACAGGCTCAATACATTTAGAGATTAGACATTGTGGTGGAGATTGGATTGAATTAAGAAGGAAATAATTAGGGGGAGTATTTGAGTATCAAAGAGAGTGAGTTCGGAAAGTTTAGACGTGAACGAATTTCGGCGTAATTAGTTTTACATCGAAATTTAAAATTTGCATTCATTTACGTGAATTATAAATTTTTTGCTGAATTTTCATTGAAAAATCAAGCTGATATTGGCTACCTGATTTGGATAGGAGGCGTTGCATTTCTATGTCTCAGCCCATGTGTACTTGATTGACCAATGCCTATTACTGTAATTCCTTATGTCTTGCATATAGTTGGTAATTGGTAAGAAGGTCTTATAATTATGTTCCCAATATAGCTGAGTTGGTCTTTTCTGGCAGACAACTTTCCTAAAAAATAACAGATTTTCGTATTTGATACATGCTGCACTATGATATCTAATCATAAACGAAACATACGACGTCCCCACGCCCGTAGCTAGAGCACGGTTCACACCTAGTAAAATTTTATACTCAATACATAAGATGCCAACCAACAAAAAAAATAAGTCAAAGCGATTACTGATGAAGGAGGACTCACAAACCCTTAAGGGCTTTTTCTTAAACTTTTGTGTTGATGAGCTGCCACATATACCCGTGGCCAAGGTGTAGAAAGAAGTTGAAGAAGGATTTGTTTAAGGAAGAATAGACAATCCAGCAACTTTCTGCTTACCCACTTCTCATAATTGAACATTACTACTCCTTGTATACGTTATAACTTCATTATTTGCCTCCCATTATTCTTACTTTCTTTATTTTATTTTATTTTATTTTTCATTTGTTATGTTTTCTTTTGTTTGTTTTTTTGTTGCTTTTTTTTTATTTTTTTCAGTTTTACGTTATTTTTGATAAGACCATTCATCATTCTTCATTTTTGCTTTGAAATTTATTTATTCTCATCATTTTTATTTGTTTTACTCGCTTTTTATTTGTCTGTGTTTCACATCTATGCAATACTGCAATTTTGCTTTGCTTGTAATCAACTCTAACGATAATTTATAGCGTACAATATGGCCGCTTGTTTTTTGGTAGGCCTCACCTCACCAATTGCTTGTTAACGATATTAATTAATATTTGAAAATTAAAAAAAAAAAAAAAAAGACAATCCAGCAACAGAGTTGGGACCAATGGGATAAATTCCTACTGTTGGAGTTGCAATGTTTCGGGGTTGCAAAGCTGTTGCTATGACACATATTTCAATCAGGAATTCCTGGAGAATTGAAGAAAAAATAGTTCTGGCACGCAGGAATAGGAAATGGTGCCAGAGCTAACATCCCGGAGGAAATTATCCACCTCAATAGACGTGAAAGTTTTGCAAGAAAATTACTCAAAATTTATTGAGACGATGTTCGTAGGAATCTCCGAAACTTTTTTCCAGATTTTTGATTCGACTTGAAATTATAATTTACTCAAACTTTGAGGAAGGCTATACAATTCCTCGAAGCCTCAAAATTTCCGTTCTTAGTTTCATATCATGGAGTAAGATGAGAATTATAACATATCTTAATTTTTGCTGGCTATATGAATTTGGAGAGGAATTGAAACAAAAATAAATAGCTTTTTAAAGAAACTTTGAGTTATTAAATTCCGAATCTTCCATATCTCCTTCCCAAAATTCGTCCACAAAACTCAAACTTTATGCAGGGTGTTCCGTTTCGGGCGCACAACCAGCAAATGATAGATAGGTCAACTCGAGTTACATACATGTATCATGGTTTGCCTACCTAAAAATTAAGAGTGGCCGAGAAATTGAAAAATTTATATCTCACGAACTATAAACGATAAAACTTTGCGGCTTGTTTTAGCATGTGAGTAATACAATGAAGTTTCTCTGTTGTAAAAATGGTGGGAGTGGGGGAGCTATATGTGGAGACATGAGAAAATTAGTACAGAAAAATATGCGGAAAAAAGGGTGAATTTTTCAATTTTTTGTGAATAATTTTTGAAATTGCCCTATCAAGACCCTTCTTTAAAAATTTCTCATTGATGAGAAATGTGTCCGCTACAAAATGTGGTGGGTGAGTAGTTGAGTACCCCCTAGATAGTTTTGAGAATGAGAAAAAAATCTGAAAAAAATGTGAGTTTTGAACTGGTGTATTTCCTATTGAATTTAGTTCAAAATATATCTGAAATGGCGGATGTTCGAAATTTTAAGAAAGATTGGGGAGTCTCAAATATTTTAAAATGATAGATACGAACTGATAATTATATTATTATTGCTAAAGTAAAAAGTCTAAAATATTTCTCTTCTAACTCCCAGGTACTTATAGAGGAAATGAAGTGACGTTTCAGATCTCAAAGTGTAGTAATGATGAATGAAGAGCTAAAATGTTTCATTACAGAATCTAATAATAGACTGAGCTGAGAATACTGTATTACGAAAATCTTTTCACCTAGTGCAAGGAAAGAACTTTAACTTCATGATTCAGTTTCAGAATTCAGTACGTTCTCTCAAATTTGAATTCAAATAGACGCAAAATTATAGATATGATAAAATTTTGAGAAATTTAAAGAGCTTCTATCTACTCAACTTTGGTATCTCTGTATACGGTATATTTTGAAGACTTCTATTACACATTTTAAAGTAGATTCGAGCACTTTTTCAAATCCTTTTTAAATTTTATGTACTTTTATGTCCCTAGATCGTCTTTCAACCAATATGAAATCTCTTTTTGTACATTCTTCGCATTTGGAACATATTTCATATCTTACAGTATTTATATAGAGATTTCTCACGTTCCAAGGATTTTTTTTTAATTCATAAATTTTTCATCTCCATCATAACCCAATAATTTTGAACACGAAAGTATCTAGCTCCTTGGTGATTCTCACACTCTCTCATGAGGAAAAACTTTTTCAATATTTAGCAACGTTAGATTGCTACTGAAAAAAAAATGCAAATCATACACACCTATACGTGAAATTTCATTTGCCCGGTTCAATGTTGATACACTCGGAGGCGAAAGAAATAACATTAAAATTTCACGCGCGTTTTCGCGCCCGTATAAATGTTCATTAAATTACACGAAAAACGTATATAGAGCGGGAATGATAGGAAACTAATTTAAATTCATCGATACGTCATGTTAACTTTCAAACGTGAATATGTAAAATCGTAAAAAGAAATTTAAAAATTTTACCGTGACAAGAATGATTTATTCCGGTACGCGAGCGCGATGAAGGGGCGAGTACGAAAAAAAAAATTAAATAAAACATAAAGTAAAGCGAGGTAGAAATTTGAAAAAGAGATCTTACATATTTCCAGTTTATGCATTTCTCTCATAAATAATTTACAGTTTACGTTTCCTTTGCGAGTCAAATTTGGCGCAACGAAGGAGTAAGTAAGAAAAAAGGGCTTTCGCGCTGTGGGAGAAATTACAGGTTGCTCGCCGTAAATTTGTCACCCGAAGTAATTTATGCGTGTAGCCAGGTACATAGAATATGAATTTCTCATCGTGCTATAAATCTAGCTATACCGAAATTACATCCTATATGAATAACAACTTAACTCGTAAATTAAACTGCGACAATAAATTGATGAACAATCAGTTTGGCGGCGAAAATTTTAATTTTAATAAACGTGTCACTTTCACGATAAATGATCGATTGAACGTATAAATATTATTTTTATAATTTTATTGGTTTTATTTTTACAGAAACGTCAAGATTTTGACCACCAATTACCAAGAAATGAAAATCAAGTAGCTTGGCATCTTTGCCAATGTTGAAATATTACTTCCACGTTGACTCGAAGGTAATAAAAAAAAAATTTATGTCTGCATAAAACCATCCGACTCATAGATATTCGGGCGACGTGGAAAAACAAAAGTCAGCTCGGTCGAAGTGAACATAAGTACTTATAAAACGTACTTTTGGTGAGGTGGATCGGAAATACGACACGACGTAACGATTATATGGCTTAAGGCTAGGTGAATTTTTTATTCGCAATTTTTCCCCCGTTATTTTTTTTTTATCTTTTTCCACCGTCAAATATGCTTTGCGATATGAGATTACATCAGTTTATTGAATTTATGTATTTTTTTTGCTCCTGAATTCGATGAAATTTCACCCTTATGTAGTGGTTCGAAACATCTAAATTCAACAAAATAGTCGAATGAAGTAAATCCTTCATTATTTAATCGGTATCAGACATTTTTAATTCAGTTATTGAATTAGCATTAATGAGTGGTAAGAAATTTCGCGATAAGCATATTATAAGATTATATCATGATAGTCGTCAACTAAGTCGGTGTAATGCTTCGTTTGATGAGGGCTTATTTCAATTGCTCGCGAGCTATCGAACTAAGTAAATATTACGCGTTTCTCGTTGAGTTTTTAAACGTTTTCCTACAACTTTTTGGTTCGTTTAGTTCGTTAAATTTCGTATATACGAGGGTGTTGAAACTTGTACTTAAGATTTTCTTGTAAGGGTTTAATGTAAGGAATTCTTAATAATGTCATAGATAGTAACATTTCTGCGGTTTTCGAATCACGATAACGATAGATTTTATTTCATTTATTAATGTATCACACCTAAGTGAAGATGAGCGAGTAAATTATGCCTTCTAATTAATTGAAAAAATTTGCTCTTTCGTGACGGAGCTAAAAAAAATTCTACAAATTTTTAAAGCCCTCGAATATGGTGAGAAAATTGTCGAGTGAATTTTTTCCTATTTTCGTAAGATGAAAAATCATATCTAAAATAGGGAAAATTCTATTCAGTTGACTGAAAAATGTTTTGAAAATTAAAATTAAAATTGTCGCTCAATGCGACCTAGTAGCTATTTTTGCTATTTTTTGGAGGTTTTATCGTATCATTAATTTCAATCAGGTTGATACTTATACCAAGTATTGACACAAAATCATAAAATTTCAAAACTTGGACTGTACCTCAGAGTTTACAAAAATTGATGGTTCGGAATTTAAAAAAAACTATCTTGAGTTCAAGTTCCAATTCTCTTTTGAGTCATTCCATATTTCAGTTTATCTGAAAAATACGATTTTTACCTTATGTTCTTCGATTTCGCTCATTTTTTTTACGAGTTACACTTACCAATGAGGTGAAAAAACATCATCAGTTTCCTACTCCTACTGGATGCCTAGCAGAGAGAATGGTGAGCACGCCATAATATTTGATTACTCGAGACTATCTCAGATTTTACTTAATCTTTTGGAAATTCCAAAAAAAAGTACCATCGTAATAGCTGGAAAAATTCAGTCAACTAGTCCGAATATCTAGAGATGGCGAGAGCCAAATTCGGCCCTAATACAAAAATTGTTCGGCCTTTTTTCCAGTGCATTTTTCACCCCCCCCCCTCACCACTTCAATATTTTTTTACACCGCACTTCATATTACAAAAATAATAAAATTGTACCTATATTTTACAATTCATTTTTATTACTTCAGAAAATACCTAATTATGATATTATGCACGTTTTTTGAACTTTTCAATTGCTATTATTTTTTTTCTTGTTCTCATACGTTTTTCAATGTAGCCCATTAAAAAATTTGGCCTCCGTTAAGTTATACATGCCCTCAAAAAAAATCTGGGCTTAGTGCAAATGCACCGTTGACACGCCCTCTCGCCGTCTTTGCGAATATCATAGCCCAAATGATACTATTTTGAGATCCAATTGATTTTTCCATTCTCTAATACAAGAGTATGTGTGTATAGATTGAAATTTTATGTAACTATATAATCGATAACAAAGCGATCAAAAGTTTCGTTAAAATTGACGCATTTTTTACGTATCATCAAATATCGAAGTAAATATTGGAAAACGTAGTTCGAGTTATATTTTGTTTGCTTATAATTTAATACTGAGAGAGGATTACTTTCATTGTCGTTTTATCCGCGTTAAATATTTAGTAATTAATCCATTGTTATCACGTGACTGCGCACAATCCGATTCTCTAAATCCATTTAATGCGATAATATTTCTCGTTTCGTTCACGTTTTTTTACACGTCAATTCGATAAGTAGTTTGTAAAAGCTTTTAGTGAAAGATGGTACAATTACGCTTCGAAGTAGTCCTCGAGTGCCACTATCGTGATGGTGAATTTCATATTTTCGATTTTAAAATAACACTGTGGTGGTAAAATTTCATGTGAATGGGTACTAGGATAAGTCGATTTTTAGTTTTTTGCATCAAGTGTAAACAGGAGTAATTGCCAAATGATCTGAAATGCAACTCATAAAAATGTTAGTCCAAAACTCGGTTGTTTTTATCACTAAAACGGGTCAATACGTGTGAAAATTTCAAAAATTTAATCTCGAGTGATTTTCATTCGAACCATGACAAAAAAATTGGTTGCTATTTTATTTCAAATTCAGAGCTCTACAGTATTTTCTAATTTTTAAATTTTTTTGAAAAACATCACTTTTTACGTTTTGCTGAAAATAATAAACGGATTATTTCCCTTATCAATTATTTCTCTAATAAACATGAAATTTGATGGAATGATATGGTGTTTTTCAAAAATAATTTCATAAATTGAAAAAAAAAATTACTCAAATATAATTTTTTTTATTTTAAAAATTTTTATAGATAGCTCCTATTGGAGGCAAAAAATCAAAATTTCTACGAAATAAAATCTTTTGTAATTTAACAAATATAAAATTTGAATTTAGAGGCAAAAATTTTCATAACATTCATTCATATCATTCAGTCGTGAGTTTTTAGTAAAAACGATACCTATTACAGCCTGCAGATTTGAAATGAAGAGATGGAGGGGGAGGTGTTAAGATCTATCTCTGAATCTTCTTGAGAATTAAGACCCGACGCTATGTGCTCCTTCTGACTCCTCTCCATGATTCTGTGAATGAAGGGAATTACAAAAAAAAAAAAAAAAAAACTGAAGAGAAAAAAAAATTGAAGTATTTTGGAAAAAAAATATTCGACTCGGTACTGAAAAAATTGTCCAAAATTTAATTTCATACTCGCTTCATGCCTTTTTCGTGGAAAAGAAAAAGAAAAGAAGAAAAAAACTACAAAAAACATATCTGTATACTTATATCAATCTGCATGGTTTGAGTTTTTTGCTTTGTGACTCTTCTCCTCCGCAACTATTGGTACGATTTTGACGAAATTTTGGATTTCCATCCGAATTAACGTGTAGAAGGTTTTTAACTATAATCCAAACCTCTAACCCCAAAATAGGAGGGAGGAGGGTCAAAATTTTGAATAGGGCTCTTCCAAATTTCAAAATTATATTATTTGTCAAGTAAGTGGATTTTAGAGTATGAATCAATTTTTTTACGTTCCTACCATTTTTCATTTTTGGGGCACCCTTACCCCTCAAATTTGACTCAGAAGTGGCTTTGTAAAATCAAAAATCGTTGGATTTCACTTTTTTTCAAAAATAAGTAGCACGTTCTTTGTGCTGTAGTTACCCAAGTATTTGTGTAGATTTTCAACGGTTTTCGACCACATTTGTGGGAGGGAGTAAAGAAAAATCAAAACTTCTGAATTTTTTTTCCCTTTCAATTTTTAAAAAATTTTATTTTTAATTAACTCGTTGAACATAATAACAATGAAAATGTATAAAAATTTCAAAAAAGATGGACCCGAAATAAGGCAGTAATCGCGAGTTACAAATTTGAAAATCTTCAACGTTGGTAAAATTACAAGCGCGTTGTAAAACATTTTCTTTGCATTCGCGTTTCGCCAGGCGCGAGTTACAAGAGGTAAACATGTTCGGTCTTAAATAGCGCGATGATAATAATGCTCAAACCCGTGAAAAATGGTATACTTAATTTACGTGATCATTTTTTTTCAATCTATTGCCCATACACTTTATATTCCAATTATGAATTTTAATTTTTTTTTTTAAATAGAAATAAAACGCACATTCAAACGGTTTTTCAAAAAATGAATTACATTTGCGTACGTATTATTACAGCAGAAAAAAAATGAACATTATGTTTCATATGAACAATTATGATGAGTTGTAGAGCCAAAATTGGAACCTCAGTGCACGTTTTTGCAAGCGTGTATTAGCACAACGGCTGATGACTTCAAAATTTTTTCATAACACGCCAGTTGTTGATTATCATTGTTACAATCCACAGATTTTTTTTAATTTGATTGAAATACTGTACTTATAAAGATGTTTAATTACTCATGAACATGATGATTGATGATAAACAAATTTTTCCCATATAATTTCTGTACATCCCCATGGAAAAAGAGAAATAATTAAGTTGTGAAAGGCCTATAAATCTGTGTTAAAATCAATTTATAAATTTTTGGGAGATTCGGGCATATAGAACCACCTTTTTTTTAGCTGGCTCTAAAATACGCTGTAATTCCAAAAAACATCTGGAAACAGCTTTCTTTCAGAAAATTTGAAAATTTTTTTTGAAAAGTCAACCTTGAGATATTCAAATTTGAAGTTTGCCAAAACACTATTTTTTCCATCTTCAAAGTGCCTGGGCAAAAAAAAACCACAGTAATGAATAACTGAAATAGAATGTTAATGATTACAAAGCGATTATAAAATTACTAAATTAATAAGAAATGTATTTTTACAAATCAAACCAGCATCTACCTAAAAATTGTACCCCTGAAATCGATATTGTCGTAACCTCGCAACTGGTGTACTCTTTATGTGCTCATTCAGAGCACATATTTCATTGGAGCCATTATAACATTACCCAACTTCAAATTTAGGTGGTACATGTGGTGCATCGTAAATTTATAATAGTATTTTGGTATTTACTCTTTTTGACCTTCTAACTATTACCAACTCATTCAACATTGTGGTCCTTTATGCCCGGATTTGACTTTTTCGATAAATATATTTCGATGATTCTTTATTTCTACGTTGAAACAAAAAAATGCTCATTTAATGGAATTAATGGTTGTTATTCAAAAGTGAAAAGATTTGATACGAACTGAGCGAGCGAAGCGAGTGAGAAATAAGAAAAGCAAATGATGTGAGCGAGCGAAAGGGTGCTAGCGTAGCGAGCGACCAGCGGGGGTCTAGGGGCAGAGCCCCCAGCTGGCAGCGCGAAGCGCTGCTAGTACTAATAAAATTTAATCGATTAACTTTTTCTTATCGGTATGAATGAAAAAAAGTTTCAATGTACTGTTAGTAGAATTGTTAATTTAACTTTCTTCGAGCGTTGATAAGCTCTTGCTATGCAAAATTCGGTTTCAGACGAGTTATTCGTATACAATATGTCGTCAGGGCGATGTCGAATGAAATGAAAAAGCATCGTCATTGATATATTTTCAATTACTACGAAATCGAATTGATACCAGAGACGTTAAAAATCAAATTACGTCAAACTATAAGAAAGCTGTTTGTCATTACTTTTTAACGATGGAAGGGGAGGTTAAAACTTGAAATATGTCTAATATTAAATTATGCGAACAGAAATTACCCCATCCTTTCCTTTCATGACATCCAAACTTATATTAAAATTAAATTTCACGCAATGTTTGACGAATTTATCGAACAGTATAAGCACAATGATTCTAATTCAAAGGATGTTCAACGAATTAGAACCTCGTTTGTCTTCGATGGAATTAGAAACTCTAAATAAAATCTACCCACTATCATACGATAAATACGCGATCGAAATATTTGGCGAGCTGAATTGAAATACAAAAATACCAACGTAATCTATTTCTCCTAAGTGAATTGGAGAACAGATAGTGGAAAAATTTCGCATTCCTTAAGAATAAAAAGGAGAGCCAAAAAAAAAAACTATAAAGAAGGTTTAAGGTACGAAGGTGTGTGAATAATTGAAAACTCAGTGTCCCGGAATAGGAAGCGGGCACTTTTAACGGTCCAATAAGGGAAAAACACATCTTTTGACGACGAAAAGGATATAAAAATCGAACATTGCGAACCGCCATTTCGACTTTTATTATCGTTGTGCAGTTTTCCTAAGTACAACGACGTATTCTTCGGTGTGTGAAATGAAACGGAAAAACTGTGCCGCAATTTTCTTTTCTCCTGGTTTTCGCCGCGTTTCGGTATCATTCGGGTGTATACGACGAGTAATTTTTCTCCGACTAATTGGAGTGTAAAGGTACATTTGCGACTATTTCAATCTTTTCAGGATAGACGACGGTGGAATTTTTTGTTATGGCTGAAATAATATGTTGCTGATGGTGCATATTTCTCTTTGATTCTGGATACTGATGCGAAACGAAAGAAAAATTTTTCAGCTGCTGTTCAATTAAGGTTTCTCGTAAACGAGGAGGGTAATAATTTTTCTAAGAAAGCAGAAAAATTTTGTAACCGAAATTACAAGAATAAAACAGCTGTACTGATTTGATGAAAAAAAATTGAAGAGATAATGGAAGGTTTTTATTTAAGGAAAAATCACCAGATTGTAAAATTCACCCTCCCCACATCACCATCCAATCATTCATTTGCGTATACATGGTATTTCGGGGTAGTAGGGATTTCAGGCAAGCTAGGCAGCTCATACCGAGTTTATGTATGTATGTTTGTCTAGCCTTTGAGTCGCAGGGGTTATCTACAATGATTCAAATTTTTTTTTAATCTTGTATTATGTATTTCAAGTGAGTGTAGCTCAAAAACCAAACAGAAAGAGATTTAGAATTTGTTCGAAAAAAAAAAAAGATCTAGATTGCCATGATGTACTTATTGTAATAACGGAGTAGGAAAGTGAGCAGGTGATGAAATGATGTGAGAAAGGAGTTTCAAAATTTTCAGTTTTTAGCATTTTTGTTCAACTATTCAAAAATTGACTCTGATAGCCCTCCAATTAAGTAAATGTTATTGGAAGAGAAAAAAAATGAAAAAAAATAATAAAAAATAATAAAATTATAATGAAAAAAATAAAATCTTTAATTAAAGAATAAGGATCTAAAATAATTTTACTCTTCTCAATGCCACAAATCTCATTTCACTATCTACTCAGAGTGGTGCTTCACTCTATTTTAAGGGCAATTGGAAGGACACCTAAAGTCCCAAAATGCTGAATCGTGGCTTCATATCATACGAAAACATGAGGAAACCAACATACACCATTTTCATTTTTCTATGTGAACTTTTAGGTGAATAACAAAAAGCAGTTTTTTTCAGGAAATTTTGACTTAGGAAACTATTAGAATGTTCCATATCTCCTCTCCCTACAAAACTCGAACTCTTTATGTAGTTGTACTGAAGGACCAGAATGTGAATTGAATTTGGATCAAAATAGATCCAAAATGACGGATGATTAAATGAGAACAGTAGCTTTAATATGATAAATATAGGCTCATATGATTACTGAGAACAAGAAGCATACTGTATCCCAAATCCACATTTACAAGTAGGAACGTAACCAGAAAATGATGACTTGTTGGGCCAAATGAAGTCCAAAAAAATTTCAAATGTGCTAAAATAATCAAGTTTATGTGTATGTGGGGGTGAATGGTAAAAATAAACCAATACTCCAAAACTATTGTTCTTTAACAATAAAAATACAAAATTTTATTGGGTACAGACGTACAGTTTTTTCGTTTTTGTCTGGGTGGGCCAGATCTAGGCTAGGTGATTTTCCAGCTGGGCTTGCTTCTCCAGCTATTCCTCGCTAGTTAAGCCTCTGTTTACAAGTAATGTTTGAGGGAGAAGAAACCGTTATCGTCATAATAGAGTTATGGAGTGCGTACCTTAAGTTCGAAAATGTTTATTTTTGTTACTTATAATAAAATCATCTTTAATTACCAACTTTTTCTAATTTCAGCTTTCTAAGTAAGATGAGTTTGAGTCAAGAAATTTCAGCAATCTTTCATATCTCCTCATCAAATATACCTACAATGCTACAACTTTCTATGTAAGTTTTTTAGTGACCATTTTGAGTAGAAATAGATTCAACATGGCAGATAGTCAAAATTTGAGGAAAAGTTGAGAAGCATTTGATTAGCTCAGATTTTATAAACATGGGGTCATATCAGGGCCGCCTAGAGGGGGGACAAGGGGGCAAATTTTCCCCGCTCCGAATCAAACTCATTAACACGCCTATCAATTTTGTTGTAGCTCATTTTCATTATGTGTAATCAATAGGAGTATTTTTTTCTATTTTTTCAAGAATTATTTTTTTATTTCCTTTATTAACTAATTTAATATTAAACAATAATTAATAAAAAATTATTTTTTTCAATTTATTTTTATCAATTAATTTAACTTCTTTCCTTCAACATTTTTTAGGATTAAGAGGTATACCTCGACGATATATTATATATTCAGAGCATTCGTGCTATAGAAATTCGTAAAAAAATCACAAGGGGCCCAAATTCACTTTGCCCTAGTGCCCGACTTGATTCTTGGCGGCCCTGGCTCATATCATCATAATATGATTACCTTGAGCAAAAAGTGCCGCATATTCTAAATCAAACTTCTCAAATTATTTAGGAGGGAATAGGTGGGTGTTTCTAGCCTTAGATCCGGCTGTAGGTGTGAAAAGATTGACAATGTTATCTGCAATTCTAAACAACAACCACGTCGAAAACTCATCTCCAGTAATACTACCTAGCTACTTACGTTCTTTTTTTGCAATAGAAAAAACCGTAGAATCTTTTTTCAATTAATAAATAAAATATGGGGCTATAATGTCTGTTTCTAGATAAAAATGATGGTGTAATATTTATAAACATCCTTTTTGACGATACAATGCATTTTCCCATTTTAAAAGATTTACGCTCGACACGTAATGGAAAAATACGAATTAAATGATATTTATGTATGTGAGATAAAAACGCGAAAAGGCTTTGTTTTTCGTGTTCATTTCATTGTAATAATGTATGTTAAAAAGGTACGAATTTTCCCATTGTACGCTTTTATTTCACTATCTATATATCACAAATTCGTATATTCATGCAGCTGGAGATCCCTTAACATAAAATTCGCCCTTATTTTTGTATACAAGAAATACAAGACATTTTTCGAACGGGACCCGGCGAAGTTTACAACTCGTGATCATTTTACTGATAGCGAACGCGATGCTGGTAATACCGCTAAATCCACAATGGTAAACGAACGAGGTAATAATTCGCGAAAAGGGTTTAAGAAAAAAAAATTAATTATAATTTTCTTAATATTTAAAATGAATTTGCGGGCTGGTGAGTAATTAAAATTTATTAAATTTCGGAAACATTACGTAGACGAAGGTGTTTTAAATTTTACGAAACGCCAAAACGAGGTCAAATATAATTGGCTCCTTTTCCGCAGCATTTCGAGTTCCTTTTTAACGACATTTTCGGAAATGCGGGGTTACTTGAGAGAAAGAACTTACCTTTATGAAAATTTATCGTTTTAATTTCGCATTCTTTGAGTTGTTATGCGCTTCACACCTTTTTAACTTTTCCCCCGGCTAATGGAGTCGCAAAGGTATGAGCTTAGGGTGCGGCGACCAGAGGGTGAAACCACTTGAATTAGTAGCGTTCATTACGAACCAAAAATAAGCATTTATTACGCCGTCGCGCGGCACTTTCATTTGCAACGCTACGACTTTAAGACGAAAGTTTTTTACAAATGACCTGTATTTCAATTTTACTTTACCCCTCTCTTCTTGACAGAATTTTCATTCTACGAAGTTGCCACCCGTATGCGAAGAATTTTTATGGGTAATCATCTCCGTGTGGCGAATTTTCATTCCAAATCGGATTCGTATACGTTATAAATTTATGACGGAAACCGAAATATCTGCAATTTGGCGTATGTATTTTTTTCATCACTCGGGTTTATATCGCTAGGCGGGTATTTTTGAAATGATAAAACCTTTTACGCAAATTACTTACAAAGCTATTTCACGCCTACGAGCGAACTGCAAATTAAAGCTGAGTCGGTTAATTGAACTTTGTTGGAGTCTTTAATGTCCGCATAGCTATTAAGTTTTTCCTTAAAATTAAAAAATAAGGGAATTTCGAATGTAATCGGTTTTTCTTTAAGGCGAATAACGCGTTTTACCGATAAAATTCAAATGAAAAAAAAAAACATTTTTCAAAATGAGGATCGTAATTATGAAAAAATTACAAAACTTTCTCTTCGAAATTATTGTTATTGAATAATTTCTAATAGTTTAATGATAGAAATTAGATTCATCTAGTAGTTGAATTTGTTCTTCCGACGATATCTTCGCGTCGTATCATCTTTTAATGGCTTTCCTGATATATTTAAAGAAGTTAATACCGATATTTCGCTTCCTTTAGTTCGTTAACATTGTTATTAACTGATGCTACGTTTATATAATTTTCAACGTAATTTTTCAATCATGTTTACTAAAATCTGATATACATCGAGTGCATGTATTGGGATTCTCAAGATAACCAGAGCGCGCTAGTGTGCGTTGATATTTAGAGTGATCAAGGGGTAAAAAATAAAATCACATAAGGTTTAATACAAATTGAAATTGAGTTTGTAAGCGTAGTTTTCAACGTAGAATTTTTTTTTAAAACTTATAAAAAAGACTTAGCGCTTAAGACAACACACAAATAACTCATTTTATATTTCTCTCAAAATTCGATTTTTTATAATTTTTTGAAAATTAAAATTGCAGTTGTCATTAAGATCAAAATGTAAGGAACAAATTTTCTTTTTTGTTCATTTTCATCAATATTATATTTTTTTTTAGAAAATATTAAAACACTGTTTTATTCATTTACGCTTTCTTCTTCTCTCAAAAATCCTCATTTTCCCATTTCTTTAGAATGACATGATTTTCATTTTTCAGGAAAAAAAAAATGAATTTCATAGTGAAATGGAAGGAAAACGCCTACAGCTATATGCTAAAAACATAAACATTTCGTTTTTCTTTAAAAAAAAATCGTAGATTAAAAATTACGCTCGCAATTTCATTTACAATTTGTATATAATTTTAATTATGTAAGTTTATTCCTTGATTACTCCAAATATTTTTCTCATTTCTTCCACCAGAGGTCAGCCACTTTGCTTGAAGTCCATTAGAGTTGAAATCAATTTTTATATCTAGTTGAAAAATATTCTCAATTTTTTTCAGTCGAAAAGTAGGCTACGTATGGTAGGAAAGTGAGCTCAAAGTTGCATATTTAAAACTTTGAAGGCGCATAGAAATAAATTTCTGGATAAAAATTAACGAAGATATTTAAAATTTCTTGCTTACATGATATTTTATTCCGTGCAGCTCTAGATCTATGGAATTGCCTTTCTAAAAAACTGACAATGATTGCTTATTAGAAGGAACGTATATAAAAAAAACATGAGGTTATTTTATAATAGCATTTCGTAGCGAATATCTTGAGGAAATTTCGAAGTTTAAGTAATCGCGCGTAAAAGTCATCGAAATTTAACCCTAGGAAATAATTTCAGCCTGTGAAAATAGCTTCATCGATGAAGGTTTGCTTGTGTGATTTATAATTTGCCATATTCTCTAGCGTTGTTACAACTTATGCAGTTGTCATCATATTTGAAACAATAGCTTGTAATTTAATCGTCACTGTGTTGAGACTCAAACGAATCTACCTTTATAGCCTCTGTAAACTTTGTATATGCATTAATGAGACGAAGCATTACGTATAATAGCCCCACAAGGTATACTCTCACCGATGTAAGTTTAAATAATTTCCGTCTTTTGTTTTATAGCGCGTTCGCGTAGCTGCGAATAAATTGGTGTATTTTTTTCCATCCCATAAACTAGTGCAACTTTCATATAAACTTGAACAAAAGTTAACGCAATGTCATGTTGCGCATTTTATAATTAGTTATCGCATAAGAAAGATGAATAGCAGGAGAGGATTGTATTGAAAGCAGTTTCGCTTTTCGTCACACCAGGTAGCTAGCAGTTTTCTACTATTTTCAGCGAGTTTCGTGTTGTAGTGAGGTGAGAATTTCTGTAGAGAACTAGAGGTGCTTTATTCATCCCTAACTTTATATTAGAAAAATTTACATAGATATATGTTTTAAATGAAAATAAAATATTAATATTATTCAAAAGCTATAGATTGATTTTTTCGGTTTATCATTGACTTTTTTTTTTTTTAAATGCTTTTGGTAGCCCTGTAAATCTAGACTATATAAGGATTCTTTGCAGGAAAAATTCCCAACTAATATATTTTTTCATAATGTGTAGAAATTAGTTCCACTAACCTTATACTTTTCATTTCTAAGTGGTGAATGTAGCCTACAGGTGGGTTGAAACCTCACCAAAATGAAGTTTTTCGCTATATCTCTTCAGCGTTCCATCATAGGACAGAAGTAGCTCAGTGCAATTTCGTTCTACACTAAATTTCGTACGAGTTTTATATGTAAATTTTTTCGCTATAACCCATGGGTGGAGAGTAAGGTGTGTTTGAAATTCGGTATTTGATAGGTTTCATTATAATTGATTTAATAAAATTTTTCGAATCTACATAATATGAATATGTTGATTCAAAAATGATATAGAAATATTCACGGATGTTCCCATAAATTTTTATTAGAGTGTACGCTGAAGAAATGACTCTCCCCCTCCTTCTTCCCAACCGCTTTGTTTTTTATGCGATATGAAATTGAAAATAACTCAAAAAATATTGTTTAATTACCAGTCATCACAGAAATAATTGAAAAAAGAGCAAAAATAAAAAACACTATTTAAAAACTTCTTTGAAAAATAATTTTGCCCCTGTTTTTGAAGATTATTTTTTAATTTTACCATGATCAGTTGATCAGGGTCATAATTTTTTATTCCGTTTTCTTGTGGACTTGAAATTTTTGAACAATTTTTAATTATTAAACGCTTATCCATTTTTGGATTCTTTTTCTTCTTAGAAATTATTTTTTATTTTTGAACAACGTTCATTTTCTATTGAAATATTCATTTTTTATCAATCTTAAATAGGCCAATTTTAGCTGAGTTTTTACCTTAAATACGACAGTTATTACAGCCTGTCTGATTTAAAAAAAGGAGGTCAGGGAAGGGGAGCATCTTCAAATCTTTGCTTTTCAAATCATTTGTAATCATCTGGCAAATGTTCAACTTTTTGGTGTATATACGAGTACGTATAATTTATATCATATATTTTTCTCTTCACACGTAATGTCGACGGTTATTCATGAAATTTGCTTAAAACTTGTTGAGAGACTCTTCTTGAAAATACAAAGAAGGTATTTTATTGTTTTTTCGATACACCTCAAAATGGTGTATCACTCAAATTTTGAGGGGAGCTGGAGAAGAGGCAAATTGCTTCAAATTTTTTGTTTTTAAACTCACATGAAAGAGTAAGTTACGGATATCGACATATCCAAATTTCAGCTTTACAACTGCATTTGGAGAAGATTTGAAGCAAAAAACGACTTTTTGAGGAAGTGTTGAGTCGTGCAATTTCTTCAGTCTTTTATATCTCCGCACCAAATCAACCTAAAAAGATGAAATTTTGTGTATGGGGTTAGTTGGTGACCAGAATATGACTTCTTAAATTTAGGCTAAAATGGATCTAAAATAACGAATCGTAAAAATTTGAGGATAATTTGAGGAATCTCCAGTAACTATAACTTAGAAAAAAAAATTTCTTCATCTAATTACTGCTTAACAAGAAATACTACATCTGTTGTAAATTTAACTTCTTAAGTGGTTTTTGGAAAAGATAGTGTAGGGGTTTTCAGACTTGATATTGGGTGTGGTCTGTAGCAAATCTGAACAAGCTTCAGTTAAAAACTCAGCTACAGGAATGCAGCATGGCTGCTTACTTTTTTTTAATAATTTTCAGGTTACATTTAGGTTCAACTGCTTGGTTCAATTTGCATCAAGCACTTCTTCTTTTAACAAAACATTATGTTTTTTTTCATGTCTTTTTGCATGTTTTTCATTTTTTTGGGATTCTTGATTTTTTTTTTTAAAGTTGACACTAATTTTTGTTGTCTTACTTATCGATATAATTTGTTAGCGCTTGTAGAACTAGGACATTCATTATTCGTTCTGAGGCTTTTATGCAAGAAGTTTTGCCTTGACAGTTCAATTATAGGCGCAAAAATTGTTTTCTTACAGTGCGATCAGTTGCCTACTCTTTTGGTAGTCAGGAGAGTTGGCTAGGAATAGATTACCTGAAAAAATAATGCCTTGTACATAATTATGTGCAAACCCAAATTCAATGGGAGGCTAATCAGCAAAAAAAATGGATTTTAATATTTTTATTATCATTTTACCAGAGAGTAGTGGAAAACAGTTATCTTATGCTCATTTTCAACTAGTAGGCAAAAATTTCACATAAAATAAGGTCTCAAAACAAACATTATATCTCAAGTAAAACAAACATCAGAGACTGATCTAGCTCAAACAACTCATAATCTCCTTTTGGGTTTTTCATTTTTGAACATTTTTTTCCTAGCATTTCTTATTTTTATAGTAAATTAAGTTGTTTTTCTAGGGCTTTCCATTTTTTTATTTTTTTTTACATTCTTAATTTTTTTTATATTTCTTTTCGAAGTAAAAATTTATCATTCTTTCTCTCATTGGCCTTGTTTATGGTATTAGAATCTTTAATCTAATGTCGAAGTTTGAGGTCGTAAGGTTGATATTGAGAGTTCACTTTTTGAAGCTTGAATCCTACGTATCATTCGAAGTTTGACTTTAATTTCTAAGTACGTGTTTCTTTCTAAAGTCTAATTTAAAAGTAATATCCTTCACCTGACCTTCAAGTTAAGTTATTCAAAGTAAAATGCTAATACGGTTCAAAAAAATCAACTCCTTTTTTGGTTTCCAGCTACTTCTTCAACACTTCGTATGAATCAGTTGATGTATTATTTTCAGAAGGCATATAATCGGTTTAATAATTTATCATGGAAATGGAGTAAATCAATAAAATGAAACCAAAAAATCTCAGCGTAAAGACGAAACATTTGATATTAAATTATTTTCAGAAGCTTTAGCAGACTAACAAAATACTTGCGGATTATATGAAAAAATAAAACAGTCAACTATAAGTCAACGAGAGACGATATACTATAAGGTTTTAGACTCTAAATGTTATTTTTATGTGCATTTAACGAGAAATTGCGTTTATTCTTGAACATTAGGTTTTTATCGTAATAAAGAATTCCGATCAGAAAGCAAAAAAAAAAAATTCCTTCACCGTGCAATGTATAAAATGTCGTTATATGTAACTGCATCGAAGTGATCTTTTTAGAAATGGACGCGATAACAACGTTTTAGCTCGAATGTCCTGGCCATTTTAGTATGGCCAACGTAGGAAGGTTTAAATGTTTGGGGATTACTGAAAATCCATTTAGGTTTTTACTTTTTCTACGGTTTCGATAAAATGTGCCGTTTCCAATAAAATCTCGCAAGCATCGAAGATTTAATGAACGAGAAAATTCTTTATGTATTTTGTCGCGAGAACTAGGTGGCGAGAAAAAATTTCTGACAAAATGTCCAACCGTTATTTATAATCTAAGGTTTTAAATCTGAAAATTCGTACGTGTTGACTTTTTTTCGCTCGCTGTAACCCGTCGGTATCCTATTTTGGAATCATTGAATCGTATTCTGAGTATACCTATATTATCGAAATTACTGCTCGTCTTGAAAGAAAGTAAATATTTTCTTAGTCGCTCTCAAAAATAGGGTCCAAGAATGGCGGTAATTGAAACCTTTCTATTTGCAGAATTAAGAGTGACGTATGCAGAGCGGTATTTATTGCGGCGATAAATTTTACTACTTGTCCACCATCAGGTATTCAAAGCACTATATTTTCTTTTACGATATGTGTATTTCAGGTTTTTCGTTTTATATACGCGATTGAAACGTAAGGTTAAATTTTTTATTTAAGTTGGGTCCGATAATACTTTTTCGTTATTCATCGTGCTGACTGTAGCGCTTACAAACATAAACCTGCTTCGCCAATGGTATCGTTTTCTTTTCGACGTTCGATAACTTTTTTGCTCTCCTTTGGGATTTTCAGATTAATTCCAAGGTGGTAAGAATTTAAGTCGGCGAATATTTCATGTTTAACAGTATCGAGGGATTTTCAACGATGCTTTATGGTGAGTGGGTTTGAAAATTATGATCGCGATGTTTGGCGGCTTGTACGTGCGATGTTCTTTCGTTAGGATAGTGTAACCTAGCTGCGAGCCAATTAAAAATCATTTTTACATTATTCCTAATCGTTGAACATTTTAATTACACGCTTTTGCAAACTCAGGGTAAACGATGTTTACGCGGAAATTGAGACGAATAAATTATAATAAATTTTTCCGCCGTAATGTTACCTTGAAAAATAAAAACTCGCTTTACATATGGCGGCGAAGTTGCGACGGCATATCGTGTTTAATAAAACACCGCATCTTGTCGTAGCTGGAAGGTTGTCTTTATTTCGTTTATTTAAATAAATGGAAATATAAATATTTTAAAATGCCGGTGGCGCTTATACGGTACCAAAGTTACGTAAAGTTCATTGCTTAAATTGCCAACACTTTTCGAGTTTGAGAGGCCAAAAAAAGATGAGTAGAAAAAAAGTCCGCTACTTTTATTGCTAGTAATAACGAAGTTACGAACTTCAAAGCTCTTATACATATTTAAAGCTGGGGGAAAAATGAAAAAGGATATCAGTTAAAAGTTCTCTCGTTTTGAAATTGTCTCCAGACGTCGCGTTTCTGGGTTTCGCACTTTTTTCTCCACCGTTGCAACGTTCGCGTATTAAAACGTATGGCTGGGTGAAGATATTAAATAGGCATGTCTGGTTAATTCGTCTAGTTGAATTGGCAAAAAAAAACATATCCACTGCGTATCGACCACTCGGTAACGTAATTACGGTTTTTTATGTTGTCTTTCGCTTATCGAATTTCGAAAGCGAATTTTCTCTAAACGAGAACAAAATCCCGACAATGATATTTCGCATTTTGAAATCTCCTTTATACGGCGAGTTTTTTCTCGTGATGTTCAGCGGAAAAGTTTTATACACCGAATAATATTTTTTTCGCCAACGAATAACGAACGAATGCGGAATTTTAAAAGAAAAAAATATTCCTAAACGGGTAAAGTTGAAATCGAAAAGATTTGGGATTTTGTGTATTCTGGTCAAAGTTTACATTAGGTTGTGATTAAGTTTAATCTTCTGCTATAAACAAAAGTAAACGAAAACAAAGGAGGAAAATCACACTTTTCGCACTTTCCCTCTTTCAAAGTCCGCTCTATCTGTTTCGTTGCTTCACGCCTTTTTCATTTGTCCTCTGCTTTCGATGAAAATGTTCCGAGTAAGTAATTTTCTTTGATGCGGACTGGTGTACGGGTTAAAGTACATTTGTAAAGAAAATTCTCAAAGTGCTATTGTCTTTGAGGGATGTATTTCTCGTATATTGCAATACCGGGTTGCCAGACTCTAAACCGATTTTGAATATTTGTTCCAAAAAGAAAAACCTAAGCACTCTTGTTGCGTTGGATTTTTAATTTGTGTTAAGCTCCAACTTCCAGTAATGCTGTTAATCGCTTTACTCTCATTTCCATTACCACTAAACATACATCTTGGAAGTGGAAATTGTCCTACGCTATGACGTTAGTCTTCAGTAATCTTTCGAATCCATGCTATAGGGTGAGCTACATTTCGATTTTTTCAAAAGTTGGAGAATATGGAATCACAATAATTATGGTAAAATGGCTCTAAAGAAGAATACATAAATTTAAGCCTCCAATTCAATTCTTAAATCCCACTAATACCAAAAGAGTAACAAGTATTTCAAAAATTTGAAATATTCAAAACTATATTAATTATTGGCCAGTTTAAATTTTTTTCATAATAGAAAGTTATATTTTGTCGTTTAAAAATTTAAAAAATTTTAGTCACAGTTTTTTCTTTTTTATGTTAGGGATCTAGCTAGGATGAGCTGAACTTTGTATTTTTCAAAAAGTGAAAAAGACGGGGTCACAATAGTTGTGAAATACACTAAAAAATACATCATAAAGGTTTCACCTTCATTACTTAATTTTTAGACCCCTCCAATGAAGTTGAAGTTTTAAAAATGTTCAAATTTAAGAAAAAATTAATTTTCGTGCAATACGTCCAAAATCATATTTTGTCATAAAAAGACTGAAAAATTTTAACGATCAATTTTTTTTCAATTTATGTAGGAGCTTCAAACCGTTTTTAATTTTTTTTTTTTTTTCAAAAAGCAACATTTTTACTTATTTTTAAAAATGAACAACAAATAGTTGATTTATTGTTGGGTTGTGCTCACTTGCTCACTATGGGCGCAATTTAGGCTTTTTGGAACTGAAAAGGGAAGATATATTCGATTTTTGTTCCACAGGGGTTCCTAAAATTTGAGATTTTCGATACTAAAACATCTATAAGAAGTCATTTTAAAGCATGAATGTGATATTTTGGAAGCTTTGTGAGATAATAATGGATTACGTACAAAATTCCTTTTTTTTTTTTGTTCGTTGACAATTTCGAAATTTTAAAAATTGACTTCATTTTAAAGCTTAAAAATGAAGCTAGAGAGTTGAAATTTGTATAACCTTCATTTAAGATCATTTAGCACCTACAAATTGTGACTCCGCCCCCCCTTCATTAAAAAAAAAAAAAAAAAAAAAAAAACGAAATTCGTTCCGCGCTTGCTGTAGACCTTTTTTTATGTTTTTTTTGTTTTTTTTTAATTGCACCAATTTTGTTTTATTTTTATAAAATTAATGAGGAATGAATAAATTAATTCTTTGCCTAGATTTGCTTCATAGACTTTCCAAATTCTGAGTTATGATAATTTGAGAAACCTTATTACATGGTAAAAATCGAGCATCTTTTTGTTCTTGAGTCTTAAAAAACTAAGGGCCAAATTCATATCATACTTATCATTTACTTCAATAAATGATGAAAAATGTACACAATTTCGAATATTGAAATGTACGAGTGTAGTTATATTTTTTAATTTATTGTTAAATGATACTTCATTTCAAATGGTATCAAATGTTAATATATAGAATATGAACATTTTTAGATTATTATAATTTATTATAAAATTATTAAATAGAGAAAAAGAAAAATTAACATAAAAGAAAGTTATAAAAAATATTAATTCTGATAAAAAATAGCTTTGAAAGTGATTATAAGTCTGGGCCTTAATCAAATTTTTACCGTGTATGCGACAAATAAATTACCCGCTTATTCTTAGATTTTTGAAAAAAGTAAATGGCATTTAAAAAAATAATTGAAAGAGTATTCAGATACTCTAAATAAAAATTAAAAATGTAGAATGATTTCAATTCTACTAAATTTAAAAAATATTGGTAGCTAAAATTTTTTCAATTTTTGAACGATAAAATATGATTTTTTGACGCCAAATGTTTAATCGCTCGAAAATGATTTATTTTTAATTTTTAAATTAATTAGAACAACATTTAAAAAAATTGTCGGTTTTTTTTTTTAGTGCCTTGTGTAGGAACTAAGCCTAGAGGCACATATGTGAAGAAAAATACGATTTACATGGTTCAGTTCTTAAGTATCTCCATGTTATAAATGTGAGAATGGTTAGTTGTGTGAGTACAGTTTGTTGTTTTTAAAAATTGGATGACGTTTTCCACCTTTTTTTGGCTATCTGAGAGTAGAGTTTTCAGGTTTTGGTTTCTTAGATATTTAATTCGAGCAGTTTGGTACATTGGACATTCTTCAAGAATATGGGCGACTGTTACAGGAGAATTGCATTCGAAGCATAATGAGGAGGTCAGGTAGAAGTATTTTTACTTTTTGAAAATAAAAACATGATTTTCAAAATTAAAAAAATGACAAATCATTTAAAAATCGAATTTTTATATTCTTTGCTGTAAAATTATCTAAAAAATGACCATTAAAACATACCCTAAAATAATAATCTTCGATGATACTCTAGCAGTGCTCATTTATCTCCAAAAGCTTCATGAGAGACACAAACACCCTATCAGGCGAGAAATATTACAGCTTCTTGCGGAAACTTCTCCAAAATTCCAATTCCTCCTAACGTGCACTCGCTTCTATAACCAATGTTGGATTAATTAACCATTGGAAAAACTGAGCAGCTGCCGTTGGGCCTTAGGACAGCAGAGAGCGGTAGGGGCGCCGCAAATCCAAGCAAAATTTCGCAAAGAAAATAAAAAATATATAGACTTTCACTCACGTGTGATTTATACTCGTAACACCTTCTAACAATACAGTCACTAGTGATTCATTCTTGTTTCAGGTTCTTTCGCTATCTAATAATTAACAACAATATGCCAATCTTTTTTCCTTTGCTGATAAAGGATAAATGATATAGCGAAAAGCTAAAAGTTTAAAACGTGACTAACTTGAAAATTCAGTTCATCTGTACTTATTCTTGTATGAATAATATAAAAGTTGAAACTAACGAATGATTTTTGTTTCAAGTTGATAAGTAATAGTTTAGTGATCTCTATAAATAGTGATTTGTTAGAAACATTATCATTAAATCAAATGATATAGATGAATTTTCAAATGTGAAAATCACAAAAAAATTTTCGTTTAATCGTAATTATTTGAATTTTTGTGAAGTAAAAATAAAAAATGAGCGAATTTTTTTGATAACGTTTTCAAACTTTGGGATCTTAAAAGGCGGGGGAAGGGAAAGCGACAAAAATACATTGCTCAGGGTGCTATTTTTTCTTAATCCAACCCTTCTAGCCATTTGACTGTGCACATCGTAAGAGAGGAAAAAAATTAGGTACAACTATACGTATTGTAGAAGTGGTAGCAAAGGAAAAAAAATTGAATTTAAATTCAAGAACTCAACTTTCTGTGAGCTTTTGTGAAAAATGAATGAAACTAAAGTTGTAGAGAATTAAATTTCCTACAACTTTGTTCCTATACATTTTTTCTTTAGCTACGGCCCTTCATTCTGGAGATATTTGCAAAAAACTAAAAAGCTTTAAAATTCGAAAGCTTGACTTTCAGCGGACGAATCGACTTCACAAACAGTTTTAGAGAATAAAATTTCTTACAACTTTATTCCTATACATTTTTTCTTTATCTACAGCCCTTCATTCTGGAGATATTTGCAAAAAAACTAAAAAGCTTCAAAATTCGAAAGCTCGACTTTCAGCGGACGAATCGACTTCAAAAACAGTTTTAGAGAATAAAATTTCCTACAACTTTGTTCCTTTACATTTTTTCTTAACCGACGATATTTGCAAAAAACAAAAAAAAAATATTTGAAGTTCAAAAGCTCAATTTTTAATGAAGGATTCACTTCAAAAACAATAAAACTCTTACGCTTCATATTATCTACCTATCTTCCAAATTTAGAGTCAATTCATCATGTTTTGCTCGAGTTATCGTCGAAAAATGAAAATATCAAACTTTCAGAGAACAAAACGTACCAATTATTGGACTCTTCGCTTCTAGTTCATTTTTTTGGAAAACATTGAGCTTTCGTGAAAATTGTACGAGAACCAAAGTTTTGGAGCTTGAAATTTGCAATGTTCTAGTTGCTACCTATCCATTTTTCTTTCGAACCCTAAAAAGCTTCAAAATCCGAAAGCTCGACTTTCAGCGGACGAATCGACTTCACAAACAGTAGGACTCTCAAGCTCCACTTCTTCTACCTATCTTCCAAATTTAAAGTCAATATGTAATTTTTACTCGAATTATCGTCGGAGAACGAAAATTAAACAACAAAAAAAAAACATAATTAACGCATATGTGGATTTTACTTGAAAGCAAGTTTTACTAAAAATGACGAATTTTCAAAATCAAAGTCTGTTAATATCACATTTTCGGATAAAATTTTTTTATGAGTTCGTTAGAAGGTTGGAAAAATGATTTCGCCGGTATCGATAAAATAATTAAATATCGTTTTGATGGTTACATCCTTGTATGTATCTATTCTCTCCTCATTCCATAAACTTTTTCAAAGTAACTAGATTCTATTTTAACCCCTTCGAAGGTTTAGTTAGGCCAATATTTATTCACCAGCTGACAATCATTTGCCTATGATGCCAAAGAACGGATTCATTTTAATTTGAAACACCCTGTTCATGTGTAGGGGTATATGAGATACGAACGATCGTACTCCATAGCAACGTATACCTATCCATGCTCCAGTAAACATGCCGAGTAATCGTCTAGTGTTCGTAGCGTATCTGCAGTCACCTGCCATTGTTATACGCGTTCTTGGCATTTTTAGGAATTCGTTTGATGTAGAGATACGTGAAAAGCTCACTACGATTGGAAGGCGTAGAGCGTCGTTGCGTTCTTCAAATTATATACGTACGAACAGAAGTACCATATTTGTAAATGTGATAAAGCAATATTTTATGCTTTAAAATCGTACAACAAGCGGACAAACAAAACGCATTCCTGATTAGAGACCTATAGGCCTGCGAAACCCCCGGGAAGAGTATTCCCGAATTTTCCGACGGTAACTCGTTATAAATAATTCATTCGAACGATACAACGAACATTTCGTACGTGACTTCATCTTTTTATTTCTGTTTTTCGTCGGTTTTAACATCTTCGAAAAAACAGGGTGCGCAAGAAATCCCAAGTTTAATTGCGATCCGACGGTACGTGCTCGGAAATGTGGAGTTGGCGAAAAAATAGTCTGGGTTTTGCGATTTTACGCAATTTTTAATAAATCATTTTTTATTGGTTTCGAAATACGTCGAAATAAACTGTTATGTGGCTACGTGCATAGGTGTAGAAGAATAATCCTAACGATTGTTTTGCTTTTCAACGCCGAGTAGTACGTACTACGGTAGTGCATATGCAGCGAATTTGTTTTGCCAAAATATGTTCGGAATTCGTTATCGATTTATAAATTTTAATTTCCAACCGAACGACGAGAAATCACGTAAATAATTCGGTCTCTTTTGGAGTATGCGAAATGTTTTTTTTGCTCTTCGTGGGCTCGCAAAAAGCCCTACGTTGGGGAACAATGGTATCTCAGTGACGTGGCGAAGTTCTTCTGCCGCCGCTAATAGAATCGTGTAGACCGTTTTGATAAATAATAGAACGTATTTTCGGTGGTATTGAGATTAAAAACATTTTTCAACGTGTTATTTCGTCGTGAAATTATTTATCAAGTTGAAATTACTTCGTTGGATTCTCACATGCCTATTTTATTTCCTCAGTTAGAGTTCGGTTGCGACGTTGTAATTTGATAACTCGCCTTACGACGAGATTGAAAAACCACCTACGATCCGAGTCTCTGCTCAATTAAGATTGCCTGAGAGATCAGCATAAGCTCATATACTATGAAAATACGCTTGATTTTTTAATTTAAAGTATATCGGGAAACTTACATCCTTTTGTAAGGTTAGAAAGTATTGGAAACTTGAAAAAATATGATTTTGTTCAAACAAATAAATTCGATATGGAGTTTGCCATGGCGTAAGAATCATTATAAACGTAACATTTCGTTTCGCACCATAAATCTTTCAGAATAGGAGAGAAAGCGCTTTTCAGAAAATATGAAGCGCGTTCCCGCACTTGTATTTTGTTGCACGAATTTACGAGGATATAATTAAAACTTCAAAAAAGTTGGCGTTTCGTTGGTACTGTGAAAACTGGTCGACGAAAATTTTATCGTTAGATTTGTTGGAATTACGAAGTACCCTATTTTTTGCGCGTTCGCAACTAAGGATAAAGTCGAAATTGACGATGGAAAAGTAAAGAAGCATCCGGAACAATACTATGTCCAGAAAACTAAAACTCTAATAACATAATGGAGGTACTCAAAGGGTCGACCAATCGAAATAAAATCGTGTTTCTAATGCTAAACATTTCTTCGTCTTTTTTTCTTTCAAACTTTTGTGAAGCGTGATTTGAATCGGTGGAAGCGAAGACATTTTCATTTGGAAAAAGCGTGGTTTTAATTTATCATAATTTACGGGCGAATTTCGTCGCTGGTTTAGTTCGATAATGATAAATGACGGTATACGCTTCACTAGCCGGCTGTGTTTTGTGTTTCGACGATGAACGTTTTGTCAGCTAGGGTGTGTGAAGGAAATGTGTGTGGAATTCGTCATCAGAGGTATATGTAAGCCTATTTGTTCGAAACTATAGATATAATTGAACGAGTTACTTATGTTAACATTCTGTCACACGTATAATGGAGCTCTTGTCTAAACTCGTAATGTATAAATAATTAAATTTTTCCCCCTTATTGAAAAAATTAGACCGTCTGTTTCTGTGTACTACTTTGTTGTATTTTTAATTTGTAGTTATTAATTTAAAATGATGATTATTACGCGCCATCAAATTTGGAAATTTAGAGAGGAGGGTGGGATGAAGTCTTCATGTGTTTGCATTTTAGGTAATTTTTAATAATATGACATGATACGAGAAATGTCCAACTTTTTATACATATGTTAACAGGAATGTTGTAAATCCAGGTAATAACGATATATGGAGTTTTTAATTTTTTTCCAAGTTTCCACTACTTTGAAAATTTTCTAATTATACCTCCTCAAGCAGTATAAAAAATTTCCACTTTTTTCTCAAGTTTATTTAAGACTTTGGTAACTCAAATTCTATGATTTAAGTAATTTTTTACCGGTTATTTGATTGATTTAAATTCATTTCTTCCAAAATCAGTGTTGCCAAATTAACTGGAATGAAACGTTGAAAGTTTAAAAACATTCAAAATTTTGTAAATTATAGATTGAAATCATAGAGAAAGAATTTGTTAATTTCTTGATCTAGTAAAAAAAAAAAAAAAAAAAAAAAAATGAAAAGAAATGAAATAATGAATACTTTTTTGTAGATGAAGGGAATTTGGCGTTTGGGAGTGTTAAAATCGTTGGACACAATGTACTGTACTCTGTATATTTCCTGAAGTGATAGCATAGAAATAGCCGATTTCGCTATATGCGAGGGTATAGCGTTAGAGGGCGCTGTTCAGTTATGGTTGATGCCCAGAGTGGTATGATAACTTGATAAGCTGATGAAAAATCCTTAGAACTGAAGTGGATATGCATAAGTAAAGACTTTTATTTGTCAAAATTTTTTTGTTTTCATAATCATTTTAGTTTGTTTTTATTGATATTTTGATCTCACTGAAGTCCAAACAATCACTGGAAGTATTTAATATTCATGCTTTAAATAAATAAGTTGAGAATTTTTATTTCTGAACTTGATACTTGATTTTTTTTTCTTATTTATTTTAGATGCGTAAGTATAACATTTGTTGTGCTTCGTTGGGATTGTATTCATCAAGAATTAGCAGTCAACGAATTAAAAAGTAACAAGAGTGCGAAATTTACAATGTCTATTTACACAATTCCAAATGAAGTAGGAAACGACACAATCGACCAGTCGTACACAATAAAATAAAATACCTACATTATTAATGAACATACCTAAAAAAAGAACTGGCGGTAGTATAGCCGCAGATGTAACAAATATTACGTTTCATGCCTTCCATTGAGGCTGATTTTTCTCCTGCATCATCTCTGTAAAAAGTAAAATTACTGGTTAAAAAGGCATAGCTACCAATTTTTATACTGAGATACAATAAACTTACAGAAATAGCGAGGGGCAAGCTCCAACTTTTAATCATTGGCGTTTCGACGTTTTGATTTCACTCAAATTGAAATGAGATGCGTAAATTCTGTCATGCGACTTGATTTTATGATCCTCTGCTATTCTAAGCGACCCCAGCCATTTCTTCTTCTCATTTTCATCCTTTGGGAAACTAAATTTACAAAAGTCATTGCAATCATTTTTCATTAAATAGTTATGGATTTTCTTGATTTACCTGCCATAATATTATGCTGTACTTACTTGAATAAATTTTCTTTTTTACCACAAACTAAACAAATCCGTTTATGAACCATTAGTAACAAAGTAAACTATTCACGTTATAAAAATAATTTCTCTCACATAAAAACGCGGGTAAAAAAACAATGATAATATTATATTATAATAATCTTTTGGGCATCGACTACAACTGAAAAGCGCTCTCTAACGCTATACCAACTGAACTAGCGTTTATATTACTTCAGAAGATGTATACTAAAAGGTATTTAATTAACTAACAACTTCAAAACTAATAAACAATAGCAATCTTTGAGTATTAATATAGTAATATGGAGAGATAAAAGTGTAGTTCCATCAGGGTTTGGATAGATAGCGCAGCGCCAACTATGAATTGTGCACTTAGTGTACAGTACAGTACAAAATTGTAAGTTGCGACGCGTTTTCAGGTTTGCCGTGTGACGTCAGAGATTAGTGGGGAAAGATAAGTGTTGAATGACTACTTTCCGTTTCCCTCCAACCTCTAGCAAAGGGACGTTGGTGCACATCAAGTGCCCAATTAGCATCTCATATAGCGCCCTTTATCAGCTCCCTTAATGCGTAATGCTAAGAGTATGGCTTTTATCTCTCCATATTATTATATTAATACTCAAAGGTAGTGTCGGAATAGCTCGGTTTGGTTGGATAGTATGTCGGGAGAGGTCGGATATAGGATAAAAAATGGCGTGTAGACAAGGCTAATTCAACAAGACAGCAAGAATCGTGGCGAGATGTTTTTTAAGCACGCTTACGTGCACTGCCCATAAACGTGCTGATCCTTACGCCCGCTACGTGCTTTGCCCGTTGCGTGCGATTTAAACAACCTTACACCCGCTTCGTTCGTTGCCCGATGCGTGCGACTTGATGACCCTACGCCCGCGTCATGCTCTGCCCGATGCGTTGCGACCTAACGTTCCTATGCCCGCTCCGTGCGCTGCCCGTAGCGTGCTACCTAGCGATTCTACGCCCGCTTCGTGCGTTGCCCGAAGCGTGCGGCCTACTATGTACGACGCGTTCGCTGCCCGCAGTCGTACTACCAGAGGTTGTTTACACGTTACGTGCACTGCCCGTAACGTATAGGAAATAACATAAGAAAATGTTCCGGAATGTCTTTATTTGCACGCTAACAAAACAAGCGTATTAGTGAAGTAATACTATCTTAAAATCTATGTTACATGTTGTATTTATAGTTAATTTTCCTACGTCGTGGCATGGTTACAAGCGTGAAAATTGGCAAAAAAGAATCGCACCATCCGAGGTGATGGGCGTTTTGATTCTTTCGTTTTATTACGTCAGCGCGCATGCGCCTACAGTAGCAATACACATAATAACCAGCCACCCCACTTAAGGTATCATTTTAATCGTGTTTAAATATAAGCGCAGTCGCAGTGTCGATGTCTGTTTCAAACGTTCGTTGGCGCGTTGTGTTGAGTTATCTGGTATAAGTTATGAAAAAATTTAAATCAAAACTTTTTAAAATCTCAGGATGGTCAGATTTATGAATTTGGGTGCAAAAAGCTTAAATCCCGGTTAGCCAGTCCGCCCGTGCTCTTGAGGGCTGCATTTGATCAGCAATATTCTAGTATTGCACAAATAAATGTTTTGAAAAGTGAAATGGGCTCCAGAAGCATTATGACTTGATGTGCAATTGCACCACATCATGTAGCAACGAAGCCATACATAGCTGAAAAAAGAAAGAGGGACAGAGGGAGATAGAAACAGTGACCAGGGATAAGAATACCGAAATCGCGTAATACTCAAAAATAACTGAATTTCCTATCCATCCCAGGCTCGCTTTTTTCTCATAATTTCCACGCTACCCACTTATGTCTCATTAAGATCATAAATCTACTTCATTAAAAAAGAAGAGGACATAAAAAGGCACGATGAGTCCGCAAGACACGCTATAAAAGCGAGTTATACAGTACGCAACATTTTTGTTTATCCATACCGTTAACAACAAGGGATGAAAATTAGACTTTACTTATCCGAGAGGCTGAAAGTAATCTGATTACCTGCCTATTGATACATTTTCCCCTTTTGAAGTAGCTTTTAAAGCTCGCCAACAAACCTTCATAAATCTACGTTTCATTTTCATGCTTTGGCTACTCTAACCTCGATTAAAGATACTATTAAGCTAAGTTTCTGCATCTTGTTGATAACAGATAGCCGTTATAAGCTTTACACCGGGTCATGTTGAGCTTGCCGCTTGCCGGCGGGATTAACGTCATATCGTAAACATGTTGCTTTGGTTCGTTAATTCGCACGAATACGAGTTGATTCATATTTATCTTTCTTTTTGCGCACCGCCTCCATCTCGAAGTATTTTTCCACGTAAAAAAGCCGCTTTCGTGCGACGAATGAGATTACTTCTGCTTCGAATGCCCGCGCTAAAACAGCCTCGCTATATTTTCAAACGTCAAATACACCGTTCAAGAGTAGGCTACAGTCAAGTTGAATTTATTCTGAACTGTAATTCGCGAAAAATTGTTTTATCGATGCCTAATGATTTTGTTTTTAATTCAGTAGATATATTATGCAGCACAAGGAAATTATTATGGTTTTGCCTATTGTAATTTTCCAATCGGTGTTTGATAATTTTCACCTCATTTTTATAACTTTTTTACCGTAACGACGAAGTTACATTTTTTGTCGAAATTAAATTATTTAAAATTCATGAGACGTTTCTTTTGAAAAAGGAATTGGAGACCTTGAAACTGAGATCTAGGCACGCATGCATTAGAATTTTATTTTATTTTTTTGAAATATTACTTAAATTAATTTCGACCAATTTTACTCATGCTACGATATTATAAAAAAAAAATGAAGATGAAAAATTCATTCATATTCTTTAAAACCTAAAAATTTAATGAAGTAATAAAATTAAATTAAAAAAAAATCTTAATGACACAAAATTACTCATTATACTCGTTCATAGCTCACAAGTAACTCAAAATGTAATACAAACAACAATCACGAGAAAAGCCCTTGAAAAAGAAATAATTATCACAACCGAGCTATTACACAATACAGCGTTCACAATTTGACTAAATTTTATGATACACAGGATTTTCACATAAAAGCAATACCGTACGCAGAGTAATACACTATGAATTATTAGTCGTCTGTTTCCAAGTCTATATTTTGGCGGTAAAACACAGAAGATAGTGGAATAACTTAAGTCTGAAAGCGGTTTTAAGCCCGAAAATTCTGCAGTGTCGCCGAAACGAATACGGAATTTAGAACGACCCCATAAATCAGGATTCACAGCCAGGATGTCGGCCAATTCTTTGTCCCTTAGTGTCCCGCGTTTGCATCGACGCCATTTTGCCGTGTCGCATTTCACATTTCGACTTTATCCTTTTTCTTTTTCGAAATGAAAAAAGAAAAAAAAAGTTAAAAAAGGATAAGAGAAAAAAGCAGAAGCTAACTTAATTCTTATAACGGATGGACTTGCGAAACGGTCTCCAAAATAAAAGAATTTTCACGGCAACGTATTCGCTCTTTTCTATTCGGACATTTTCTCAATTCGCGCACGAATATTAGCAAATTTACTTACTCCCTACCTTCTGCATTGATTAATGATCGTTTTATATATTATGTTTGCGCGCTCCTCGACTTAGTTACACAACACGCTAGCCAAATTCTTTTCGGCGAACTTTCAATGCCACGGTGAAAAATGTTCGACGCTTAGAATAAAAAAATACAAATTAATGGGATTGTGTTTAAATAACATTTATTTTCCTCCCTATCAGCTTTCCATCACTCTTTCCCTTTCTGTTAGTTCGTTCGTAGGTTTTATAATATTTTCGAGAATTCATTTGAAGGGGGAAAAACGTGAGCAGTCATGTCGCATTACTGTAACTGAGTTTTTAACTGGCATTTGCTCGCAGGTTTATGTATAACATTGCTAACCTATTCATGTCTACAGGCCACGCCCAATACCAAGTGTAAAACCCTCGACTCTACCCGTTCCAAGACCACTAAAAAGTCAAACTGAGAACAGATGTATAGTGTTTCTTGCTATGCAATAATCGTATGAACATATTTCTCAAATTATAACTACTTGAGGCTCCTTAAATTATCTTCAAATTGTTAAGATCAGATATTTTGGATTCATTTTGACCCAAAATGAAGAGGTCATATTCTGATCTATAATTAACCCTACACACGAAGTTTGACCTTCCTAGGTGGATTTGGTGATGAGATATGGAAGATTGAGAATTTTCCCTGCTGAAATTTCCCCTCCAAAAGCAGTTTTTTGCTCAAACGAAGCTAAACTCAGAAATAGGTTAGTCAGTTGGGCCCTCTTTATTTTATGACACCGCAATAAAAAAATTTTGACCTCTCATGTGCCCCATCACATTTTGAGGTTGATAACCCCTCCTTCTCCCGTCCAACATCATGTATGGAAGTGAAGTGGGGATATAGTATGTTTATTATTTCCAAATTATATTTTTATTAATTTGAGGCTCCTTAAGTTCTACTCAAATTTCAATGATTCGCCATTTTGGATCCATTTTGATCCAAATTCAAAAGCTCAAGTAATGCCACACACAAAGTTTGACCTTTCTAAGTCGATTTGGTGAGGAGATATGGAAGATCCAAGAAATTTCATGGCTCAGAATTTCCTCGAAAAGTTGTTTTTTGCTGTAACTCTCCTCAAAATGCACTTGGGAATTGGAAATTTGGATATGTTGGTGTCCGTAACTCACTTTTTTATATGAGATCAAAAAAGAAAAATTTGATGCATTTGCTTCTTCTCCAGCTGTCCTAAAAATTCGAGTAATCCGCCATTTTGAGTTGTATCAGAAAAACAAAAAAAATAATTTTGTTATATTTTTAAAAAGCGTCTCTCACCAAATTTTGAGCGAATTTCATGAATAGCTGCTGGCGCTATGCGTGGGGAAAAAATTTATAATACAATTACATATAGAAGTTAGCTCCCGCCATGTAAAAAAGCAGTTATAAGTTGGCTCGGCTATAATTGATATCGTTTTTAAGTTGAAAACTCAGCTAAAAAAGGAAATAATTTTTGATTTTCTAGCAAAAATAATATTGTAATAATGAGAGTTGTTTTTGCTAGAGTATGTAATTGTAAATTGACGTGTTGAAAAAATGATTACTTTTAAAAACGTATTATTAAGGATGTAGTTTTTAGAATAACTTTATTAAACATTACAATGGAGACAATGTGCAAAAACTTAGCATAGAAAAAACAAGAAAATCAAAGATAAAATTGACGAGAATATACCAGTGCGCAAGTGGCGCTATCTCGACATATCATAAATGTACCCTGGTTCCTCATCATCATTGTAGTAGAGAGTTTCTTATAGTTTCACTATGATGTAATACGATGAAGAGGGTACCATGACAGCACTTATTCTGTACTGTATGATGGAAATATTTCTGAAATTTAAATTTAGTTAAACGAAAACCCGAGAGTACAGTAATAACGATTGCTTCTGATTCTTCGATTTTGATGAGACAAGCATAGTTGGAAGGAGCACATCAGTAAACCTCTAGATCTGTAGTAAATTTATTACGCAGCTGGAAATGGCTGGTTGCAATTGAAAATAAGGACAATTTTCCCAACAATTTTTTCTCGTCTTTTTCAGTAAATGAGTAGTACATAAGTAGTCCTAAGATGTAGATATATTAAGAGTTTATATTGAAGCGAAACAATTTGTATAAGCTAACTAAAGAAAGAAATATTTTGCGTTCTGTATTTCAATTACCAGTACAGTATTAAAATCTAATATCTCGTTTCTAAATTATGCCTAAAATGAGCTAAGAATATTTCAAGTGTGAATAATTCTTTCCATTCTTTATAACTATATAGATAGATATGTAACTGTAAGCTTTTAGAACGGAACAAAGTAAACAGAAAAAATGTTTAATAAATAAGTATGATGCCGAAAGGAGATAAACTAAAATTTTCATGAAAAGAATAAAAACTTTATTAAATTCCAGCGGTATGCGAATAGTATAGATTGTCATCATGGCGTACGATGTAAGCACTTTTTTTCGCTGAATTAGCCAAGCTGCGGACATGATAACGCAATGAAGTATTATGAAAGCGGAAACTGTGATTACCGTGGTGAAAAAAGTGAGGCCATAATACGTAACTTCAACCATGGCCCAAAAATTATTAATTAAACATTGTTTATACTCTATCTCACTTCAAATTAGTCGAGCTTAGAAAAGGATGCTGAAGTAATTGAGCTTTCAATCATGACTAGTCAACATCCAAAATGAAAATATCAGCATTATCTTCACATATGTACCGAGTTACATAGGCATTGATCGAAATGAAATTGTCCACCAACTCGCTGAAGAGGTTGCTATTCCATGCCCGCTACACTGCTCAGTGCCTATAGATATTAAAACATTCTTCACAACCCTTTCTGAAACAATGTGACAAACTAAATGGTACTAAAATCCATCAAAACTTCTTATGTATAAAAAATCAGTTTATAAGTGGAAGCAGTTTTCACAAATAGGCGAGATGTTGCTATCACTCGAATCCATATAGACCATACCAGAATAACCCACCGGCACTTTTTCAGTGGAATCAGATTGACAGTTAAACACCTATTTATCAGTTTTGTCATTTATCTCCTTTATTTATTATACATTTAATTCACCTTTGCACCCACTTCTCTACAAAAGACTTTTCTATAAAATACCAAATCATCCCACCCCTATACCAGATAACATCCATAAAGTCCGTGTAGTTTTTTCTTTCATAAAAAATTATGGTTTGTTTCGTTTTGTGTATTCCTCAACACAGAAATGGAGTAATAACCATGATAGTTAAAAATTTGGAAACCTGCATGAAATTTGAATATGGTGCACTTTGATTTCACTCTGTCATATGACTTTGAAGACCTCCATGCTCTTTCTAGCCTCTCTTGAAACTTGGGTGAACCATCACTCTAAGTGGAATCAAAAATCTGAAAGAGAATTGTTATTACGAATAATTTTCATCCACACCTGTTTGCACTTCGAAGTGAGAAAAAATACAATTATAGTAGAAAAGTTGACATTTGACATACATATTACATAACTAAAAATGGTCTGAATCACAAAAATATGAAGCCCTTCCATTTTGACCTCTCCTTTCCCAAATAAAGTATGCTATAGATAATACCATCATTCCAATTAAAAATTTGGCTAAATAATTACACAATTTCAAGAGATGTAATTAATTGATAATTTAATTTAGAAAAATAATTGCTCGATTAATTAACTGAAAACATAAGCAGTCACGCCGCATTAGTGCATTACTGGAGGTGAGTTTATAACTGGGGCTTGTTCAGGTTTAGAAATAACGTTGCGAAACTATTCATGACTACAAGCCACACCCAATACCAGAAAACCCCTACCCTATCCCTTCCAAAATCACTTAAGAAGTTGAATTTGGAACAAATGTAACATTTCTTGCCATGCAATAATCATATGAACTCATATTTCTCAAATTACAACTCCTTGAGCCTCCTTGAATTATCTTCAAATTGTTAAGATCCGCCATTTTAGATTCATTATGACCTAAAATGAAGAGGTCATATTATTCTGATTTTCAATCAATCCTACACCCGAAGTTTGACCTTTCTACATGGATTTGGTGACGAGATGTGGAAGATCTGCGATTTTTCCTGCAGCAGTTTCCCCTTCGAAAGCAGTTTTTTGCTCAAACTTCCTTTCAAATGCACTTGAGAAGCTAAAATCAGAAATTGCTTAGTGATTTGAGCTCACTTCATCCTATAACACCTCAATAAAATACGTCGAACTCTCAGGCACCCCCACCATATTTTGAGGTCGATAACCCCTCCTTCTCCTCTCCAACATCATGTATAGAGGTGAGTTGAGAATATAGTATATTTCTTATCCTCAATTATCATACGAGTTCCTATTAATTATATTTTTACTAATTTGAAGCTCCTCAACCTCTACTCAAATTTTGATAACTTACAATTTTGGATCGATTTTGATTCAAATTCAAGAGGTCATATTGTGGTCACAAACTAATCCTACTCACAAAGTTTTTGACTTCTCTAAGTCGATTTTGTAAGGGGATAGGAAGATTCAAGAAATTTCTCAACTCAAAACTTTCTGAAAGGTGAAATTTGGTCGTGTTGGTGTCCGTAACTCAATCTTTTGTATGAAATCAAAAACCAAAAATTTGAGCTGTTTGTCCTTCTTCAGACATCCTCAAAATTTGAGTAATCCTTCATTTTGAATTTTATGGAGAATAGAAAAAAACACTATTGTCGCATTTTTAGGAAGAGTCTCTCAACAAGTCTTCATAAATACCCCCCTCCCCGTGCACTACGTGTAGGGTTAAAATATATATAATACTCGTATACTCCTATACCTATATTAAAAATTTGGACATGTGCCTGATGATTGCAAAGGGTCGGAAACGTAAAGATTTGGAGACTCCACCTTCTCCCCCTCCCAATCAGGTAGGCTGTAATAGCTATCGTTTTTAAGTTAAAAACTCAGCAGAAAAAATAAGTAACTCATTCAAAAAAATCTCTAAAAGTTAGTCTAATTAAAGTCGAATTATTATTAATCCCTTTTATCGATGACGCAACCGATGTGAATTTAAATAATTCAAAATTTCATTTCCTCGTTTATTACCGAAATATTTTTTACCCTAATTCCAAAACCCATAAAAAAGATAATTTCGATGTCTACTGTTTTTTTTTTTCATTTTATATGGTTGTCTGAATTTAACAAAGCGAGCTTTCAATCGTAGTTTGGGTTTCTTTGAAATTGCCGTTTTTGGTTAATTTTTGCGTATAAAACGACGGACGACGAATAAAATTATACGAATGCGTAAAGAAATAGAAAATTTTATACCAGCATTTACGATTAAGCATAAAGGGTTGCGTGTTGGAACTAGAGCGGCGCCAAATACGGGGAGCGAGGGTGCCAAATATTGGCGCCAGGAACTATAAAAAACAGCCTCGCTTCGTCTTTTTCCTTTCTGTCGCAAATATGAAAAGTTTTCCACTCGAATATGGCGGAGGAAACACCGCATTTTGAAGTGTACCTTGGATTTAGAACTCGATCAGGATTAATAGTTGTTTGGAAAATCGAACGAGTAATTAATTTTTCTGTGAAACGACTTATCAGACGTTTTTTCATTGTTTAAAAATAATCGTAAAAATTCCAAGACGAATACATTCGTTAGTGAATTCGACTTTTTGGGGAAGGAAGAATTTCAAATATTTCATCATTTGATTACTTTTTACGTATTTAATTAAAAATATAAAAATCCGATTTTATTAAACGCAGTGTAAACGAATCAAAGGAGTTGCTTGTGTATCGCATTGCAGATATGTGCGATTCGAAGTCGAACACACTCGTTGCAAAATAGTCCATATAATGTTACAAGGCACGTAATTTCATCTGACGCGCAAAAGCTAATTTTACGCCGTAAAATGTGCACTTTAATGTAACAAGCTTTCGTCCTATGTCCAATAAAGATAAAATTTACGTTCTTTTTTTCCGGCGCGCCGGTTTACTACAGTAAAAATTTTTCTTAACCGCAGTGCACGAATTGTATGGCGAATTTCCCATCAGCTTTTGAATAACGTTCCTCCGATGATAAAACTTGGTATCAGTTTCAGTTGGTAAATTAAATAAGTATTAATAGAATTCAAAAGTTTGGTGCAGGAACAAAGAAATTATTTTTTTCGAGTATTTATAATGTTCTTATAATGATTGATAAGTGCGACCGTGGCGTGAGCTTTGGAACAAATTAATTTTTTACTTTAAACACAGGTACTGGTGACGGTGTAACGTTTGAAAATGAAAGTTTCACGAATTTTTATAATTCGCTTTACATACATATAGTTCGTATTCGTGAACAGGGAGTAGAACGTACATGGATATTTTTTCGTATACACACGACGATACCAGATACTTTAATTTAAAAAGTTAGTAACGCGAGTAGGGTTAACGGTTAAGTTTGAAACTTTTACATCAGCCTTGTGCGCTAAATGGTACACTTTGTTTTTGAATATCCCTTTCTTCTAAACACTGCCAGCCTTTCTCTCCACGCCGGTGCTATAGTCGCACGCGATGCTCTTATTTATATCATTCACTTTACAATAGTTACCCAATTTTCGTTGGCGCATTGTTCACCGTGTATTCCCACCGTTACCGCGTTGGCCTACAAATAAACTTATATCTATGTAACAAGGGTTGCCTAAAATAGCGTTTACCTGAATTACAACATCACCAATACAATTCGTGACCAGATCAAGGAAGTCGAGAGTTTTCCGTATTCGATAAACTGTTACGTCGAATGCTGTTTATCCGTTTACTGTGTTTAGTATTAGGAACGTTTGAAATTTTGATAGTTGGTAAGAAAATGAAAGTGTTTCAATTCACTGCATGTATTCAGTATTCCAGTATTCGTTCTCCACGCTGTAGTAGTCGAGGTATTTTCTAATGATATTTTTAAGGATTTTTGTCCTCCCTAGAATTTATTGTTTTATGTGAATGATAAAGATACATCTTTATCATTCTTCGTTAGCGATCGTGTTTATGAATATAAGTAATGTCTGTCTGGTCCAACTTTGAGCAGGACGGAAATATATACTCAGAGTCTCTTCATTCACCAACCTCAACTCCCTTCGCCTTCCAACTTCACTAGAATTAGTTAAATTTCAGATTTTTTCGAAAGTGTAGGGGGCAACCAGTAATTTCCAAATGACCTCAAAAGCACATAATATTTATTCCAGCCCCCAAATTCAACTTTACAACCTTCGTAAGCCTTAAATCTAAAAAATATTTTTAGTTTTCAATTACCGAATTAGTAAAAAATTTTGAAAAGTACTGAGTGCTCAAATTCTCACCTCATAATGGCAATGTATAAATATTTACTTCAAGGAATGAATTATTTGAAGCTTTTATCAAAATCTTTCTTCAGCTTTATAATATACAAATTGTCAATTTTTGAAATTCACTCAAAATCGTTCCACCTGCATGTATCACACACGTTCTATAACAATATGATACCATATGCATATCTATATCAATAGTGTATCAAAATTATAGATTGAGAGAGTCTTGAAATATAATCAATCTCTTCAATTCATTAAAATCAAATTTAAATGTCATGGACATTGCAAAAACATGGTTTGATATCAAAATAGGAGGACATTATTGACAACACTACGAATATCAAACACCATGATATACCGGGTGTTCCCTTTCGGGCGCACCACCCGTAAATGACAGACAGGTCAACTCAAGTTACATACATGTATTATGGTTTGCCTGCCTAAAAATCGGAAGGTGCCCAGATATGCCAGCTTGAAAAAAAATTTGCTCACAGTGATCATGAAATAGAAAAATTTATATCTCACGAACTATAAAGGATAAAAGTTTGCAGCTTACTTTGGCATGTGAGACATACGATGAAGTTTTCTATTGTAAAAATGGTGGGGGTAGGGGAGCTAGATGAGGAGATATGCGGAAATTAGTACCGAAAAGTATACGAAAAAAGGGCGAATTTTTCAATTTGTTGTAAATAACTTTTGAAATTGTCCCATCAAAAACCTTTTTAAAAATTTCTTATTGATTAGAAATGTGTCCCCTACAAAATGTAGTGGGTGAGTATCATCTAGATAGTTTTGATAATGAGAAAAAAAATCTGAAAGAAATTAATTTTTTTTCGATTTTTTTTTCAAAAAATTCATTTCGAAAATTTTTATTTCACGAACTTACGAAAGGATTTGTTAATATTTTAATTGTTTAAATAATTAAATTTAGAATTTAGTTTCAACTCGCCACATTTTGTAGGGGGACACATTTCTCATCAATAAGAAATTTTTAATGAGGGGCCTTGATAGAGCGATTTCAGAAGTTATGTTCAAAAAATAATAAAAAAATCACCTTATTTTTCGCATGTTTTTCGGTACTGATTTTCTCATATCTCTTCTTCTAGTTCCTCCTTCCCTACCATTTTTATATCGAAGAAACCTCACTGTATGCTTCACGAGTTGAAACCAACCACGCTTCCTTATTATCCTCAACGTGAATAAAGCTATTAAATACAGATTAAAATATACATGCCAAAAAGTTAGGCATTTGCGAGATGATTACAAATGTCTGAAACGCAAAGGTTTAAAGCCCCCAGCCTCCTACGACCTTCCTTCCTTAATCAGGTAGGTTGTAATGGCTATCGTTTTTAAGTTGAAAACTCAGCTAAAAATGAAAACACATCCATGTACCTTTATTATTTCTATTAAATTCCTTTACGGTGTAGCCTTATATTTGGTGGTTAGCGAAATGAGGTAACTTGTACTTAATTCCTCTATTCACGAAGTTTTTTAAAGAAATAGGTGTGTGAAAACCCATGTTCCAATTAGTTCCCTCCTCTTAACCGATGATGTTTTAATCCTTCAATAGCCGTAATTTTTCATATTTATATTGGTCGATATGTAATATTATGTAAATGCAACGAGTACACATTAATCCCCTTTTATTGTTCAACATTTCATTCTTCTCTCATCAATGTTTATCATTGAAAATTACAAAGTTCGTATTTATTATTCGCAATTCAATTACACACATATTAGGGGATCTCATTTCTCTTTATTTTAGTAGTTTATAGTTTTTCACATTCTATTGTAGTTCGCTTTTTTCAATTCTAAAAACCTATGATGCATAATATATCAGATACCTAGATGATAGGTTTATAATTGCGGTTTTGAAAAGCTCTATCGCAACTACAGCGTTGTAATAATCGTACTTTTGTTATATGAATCTATGTATAACGTTATTCGTTACTTTCAGGTGAAGTTTTTATCAAACGATTGAATGAGCTTAGGTTGTTTGTATGCAATGCAAATTGTAAATTTGATGAGATTTGCCATGTATTAATTCTGTCGAAATTAACAAATTAATTGCCTCGTTGATTTGTTAAAAACATGTACAATTTTTTCATTCAAAACGCAGATAAATTATTGCTGTTTAAATTTAAGCATTTATCAGTAAACAGTTACTTTTATTGAGTCATATTCGGTATTATAGTTAATAGAATCCCCTCATCGTTATATGTTGTAGCACATATTTTGTAAGTCATTTGGGCTCTCAGCATAGGAGATCGACGCAAGAGGTTTTATTGTTCAGCATATTCAACAGATTACAAATCGTCTGGAAAAAAATGATCGTGTTGCATTGCTACATGTCCGATATCAATAAGGCTTTTATTACCGGTGGTTACAACATCTTATCTAATAAGCTTAATAGTGTGTGTTTTTAGAATTTGAGCTTCATTAGCTTCATTCTTACCTTACACTCGATCGTAACGTATTTAGATCTAAATATCCCAAGTCAGGAGGTTCTAGTTTAATCAGGTTTATAACAGGATAGACTTCAGTTGAAGCTGAATTGTACTATTTATTTCTTTGTCGATTAAATAGCACTAGTTTGCTAATCTTTTAGAGAATATGTGAAAAATAAACTAGATGATCTTTGTGAAGTCGTCATTTGGTTGGAAAGGCAGCAGTTGAGTCTCCATTTTAGTAAGTAAATGTGGAGTGATACTTTACTCGTATTAATTTGTTTTTGATGAACCCCCCCCCCATCTATGCAACATGTCCCTTAACTTTTACAGGTACGCCTATAATTATACTAAATCATGAACAATCTCGAAAGTTACCAGTATCACGAGGTAACGATAGATTTGAAAATGACTTAGTTTCAGCATTGTATCGATATGAAAAAGAAGTTGTATATTATTATTACTCTTTTTCAGAGCTGTGTTTTAGGGTATCACCTGAAAACACTTTTTTGTTTTGGTGTATGATACAATAGTGCTAATAATCTTGTAAAACTTATCCAAGTGCGTTATGGTGAGACTCGAACTCCCGAAAATGGTTGGTGTGGCCCCAGAATGACTCTCATAATAGTTAATAAGTGGTGAACGCAAATAGCCTTTTATATCCTGCTGCATGTTCAACTCCTTTCTTGTTTAGTTCTAATCATGAGATTTGTTCATGTTATATGTCTATCAGTACTCTTTATATGTAATTGTACTTTTGTAAGATGGATGGGCCAAACCCAAACAAATTAATTACCTTGTAGATTAAAAAAAAACGTACATTGCTCCCGTGGAAAATATTTTATTTTGCATTCAAAATATAAGTATTAAAATACAAGTAATACTTATTTGAGTTGAGTATTTACATCATTATGGCTTATCATTAGACATTTCAATTTTAGTTGAAAATAATATTAGTATGAGCTAATACGCCGTAATAGCGGACTTGAAAAAAAAAAATATCAAAGAAACATACATATTATACATCTAGAATTTTACACATAAATTTTTTGGAATAACTCATTTACATCACGAATTTTATATGGATGAGTAAGAATAAGATCTATATTCTACATAAGTCTCTTATTTAAAAGTTATTATATTGAAATTCTATGAAGGAATAAAAAGAACTGAAATAAAGCGATGCTACATTATCTCATATTTAATTGAATTTAAAAACTATGCAGTTTCAAAAATCCACTCATTTACCTCTAAAGTAAATGAATATATTCTCAGTATTTCAACTATTTTATGAACTTTCAAGAAGAATTCGGGTTAGTTAAATACCAACGATGAGCTTACATTAAATTACATACTTCACTCAGCTCCAAATTAATACCACTTTTACTCATTTTCGAATTTTGAATCATTTTTTCAATTTTACTTGATTTGTCACACAAACTCACGCAATATTACATCTCGCTCTTGAGGTTTTGATCCACTCTAGAGCTGTCAATAAACTTACTTTACCTATTCACAAATATTTAAAACAGTAAATGTATTGAAAATTAACTCAGTTATCGAACTAGAACAAAAAGATATCATGAAATGATGTCATATCACATCACGTTTGTTTGACTCGAAAACTGATACTCTGAAAGTTTATGTGGTTACTCACTCTACCTCTTATCGCTCACTCGTAGCTAATCAACATGAAAAACATCAAAGACGAAAACAAAATAATTAATAAAAATTATACTCCTCTCACCTCACGTCTGACCACTTTTACAAATTAATCATCTAAAGTTTCATCAGTTATATCCCCCTGGATCCTTAACGTTTCAAATCAAAGGTATCATTTTAGAAAAAATGAAACTCGCGCGTATTGTCATTGTAAATCTGATATCCTATCAACTCCAAAAGCTAATTAGCTCTAAAGCTTCTTCATTTCCACCAGTTTTGAAAAATTTGAGTTAATTATTTGAGATGTACTTAAGTATTCAAGGTATATATCAATTACTCTACATAGGTTACATTGATAATTTTGAAAGTGAAAATCTTAATAAAAGTATGCATTATAAATTACTAAGAATAATAATCATACTTTATTTTTAAGATTTCTTCTGATTACATATTAGATATTAATAAACAAAAAATTTACTATTTCTTATAGAAAAAAAAAAATAATAATAATAATAATAAAAATAAAAACCGGAATGTAATTCCATTATTGATGTTTAAGCTGGCTGCAGAAGGATTATGCTTATATCATCATCCTGGAAAAGTGAATGGAAAAAAAAATTAGTATTTCGCATATACTTATCATTGTTATACATTTTTCATTTTTCGAGGGTAAAACTATTAAGAACTTACTTTGAAGAAGCATTCTTTCTAAAAAGCTATCATTTTGTATGTAATTCGTTGATGGAGCCAGTAAAATTGTTGTGATCATTTGCGCTGATATAGATTGTAGAACTGGTAAGATTAAAAGTAACGCGCCAAAACGTCCTCTTATTTCGTATTGCTGATCGCTCATATAATCTTCCAAATGTAGTGTAACTTTTTTGCGGATATCCTTCACCGTATCACGTGCTCTTAGTCCTTTAGAATCTGTGAAAAAAATTATATTTTTAAAACATAACTCGTAAAAACATGTTATAACATTTATCATAAAAACTTGACTTGTACATATTACACATCATTGAAGGACACAAGGAGCTAAATCAATGAAAATAATTTGTAATATTTAAATATAAAGTTTTACTTACTGGGATTTAAGAAAACGAGAGTTCTCAAATAAATGAATTCAGTGTGACAGATTTGCATCTCTTGTAATGGCTTCAACAACTCCCTTATTACTCTTTCAATAATTTGATTTACATCGGAATTTGTGTAAGGGTTGTCATAGGGTCTGTTCTTCATTATAATGTAGTTATTACTCAGCAATAGAACATCTTTTAAATTCAGCGATCGGTAGACTACCCCCAATAATAAAAGTTCATTAGCTTGCGACCGTAAAAGAGTTTCCTGTTAAACACAATTAATTATATTAGATAAATATTCAGAGTTTAAAACTAATCAAAAATTGTATCTCACTATTAACCTGATCATCCTGTGATAATCCTAAATATTCTGAAATAAGTTTAGCCCATTGGTTTAACTGCATTATTTGTTGATTCATTGACGCAAATATTTGATCAACACCTGCAACCAGCATAGTGGAAATGTCGATATTTTCCTGTAAATAATTCGAGGTTATAAATATGTAAATAACATTTATCTTAAAAATTTGAAAGTTGTAGGAATTCAAATTAAACTATACCTGATTCTGAAAACTGATCATTTGAACAGTTTCTTCTATATTTAATAACGCATCAATTGAAATTTCATTGGAAAAGGATGGTTCGTTGTTCGGTTTTTTGCAAATGATTTTATCCCTTTCATTTTGTACCGCTAATAAATCAATAGTTGATATTTTTTAATTTTAAACTAATTTTTGATATATTTTATATGTAAACATACTGGATACTTATAATATGTATTTTGTATTTAAAAATAAAATAATGCATACCTTCTTTTTTCATTCCAACTTTAAAACATTTTCGAAGTCTACAATAACGACATTGATTTCGTTTTTCTTTATCAATAACGCAATTTCTTCCGAATCTGAAAGTGAAATACATTATTTTTAATAAGTATATATAATTAAATAATGACAATTGTAAATTAAAGATAACAATTTATAGTTAGCGAAAAAAAGCTTAATTTCCCTTACCGACACAAGTAAAAGTTATTATGTCGTACAGATCTTCTGAAAAATCCTTTACAGCCATCACATGATTCAGCTCCATAGTGTTTCCCTGTAGGCTTGTCCCCGCAAATTAAACAAAATGAATTTGATTGATTTGAGCTGTCAGTAATAGTATTTTGCGTAGAAGGATGCGAATGGTATTGAGTATTGGCTGGTTGTGGCTGATCTATAAAATGATGAATGAATGAAATGAATGCCATTCAAACAGCTTCAAATTTTAATTTATATGTACATATAAAATTATTTATTCGCTCATAACCTATACATAATTATATTAATGGGTTAATGTAAAGTATGCTTGCATATGTATATATATACACCATGCTATCCACTGAAGTCTAGACAGGCAAAGGGTGAATTCCCTACATTAAAAAATGTAGTGAATAAAATGTAAATAACACTCATTTTCATTGAATATGAATGTCAACAATTTCAAAGAAGAATTAATTTACCCAATTGTTACAATTTATGACAAATTTTACCTGTCTGGATTTTAATGAGTGGCACAGTATGTATATGTATACTGTAGATAGTATTATGTTCGATTTCTTAAAAAACTAAATTTAAGGTTTTGAATGTATTCATTTCATAAATATATAAGTAGCCATCGTTGAATTTTATAAAAATTGAAGTCAATATAGCGTTAATTTTCGTGCGAGTTAAACTTTATAAAGTGGGCTTATTAAATTCATGTATAGAATGGGTATCCATATAGAACAAAATGAATAATTGAAATAAGTGAATAACAAGTAAATTATTGGTTTTTGTATTTGTAGCAACTTTCAAGTCAACTTATACTCCTCCTCATGTTCAATCTGCTTCAAAAATCAATCAACTCTAGAGACCTACTCATTCTACCATTCCCCAAAATTTCGAGTCTATCTGTCAAGTTTTGTCTACGTACTCTATCTATCTGATTATTTATAAAGCTCAACCATTCCTTCCTGCTATCATGCAGGAACCAAAACATCTCAAATCATGCCTCCTCACGCCACCTCCCGCCTGATCATCTCCAAAAAATAATATGCTCTAAAGCATCACTATCCTTACCCTTCCATCAACTTTGAACTCAATCCATCAAGTTCTACTGGAGTCATCGTGGAAGAACGAGAAACCTCTCTCAACTTTTATCCTGGAACGCATCACCCTAATCAGCTTTCACCTGCACAACCTTTCAACTCGATCCATCAAGCTTTATTCGAGTTATCTCACGAGAACCAAAAAAATCTCAACTCACGCCTCCTCACGCTAACTCACGTCCGATCACGTCCAAAAACTAATCAGCTTCAGAGTACCCTTCCCCCTATCCTTCGTCCAACTAACTCCCTAGAATAATAGAATTATGAGAAAGTAAACCCGAACAAAATGGCGATGCACAATGATCTTGAAAATTGGATATGAAAGGGTCACAGGGCATAGTTAAGTTTCTGCTCGTATTCATGTTTCAATTTGAAAAATAACAAAATCTTTCGAAAAGCACCATCAATTTTTTTCACTAGTTACTTGGTTGAATAGAATGTTACAATCTATGAATTTTGAAATCACTTCTCGTTGATGAAGCGTGATAATAAATGCCAACAATTCCAGCACGGTTGTATTCACGAAGAGCAGTGCAACCGGTTAAAACTGTTTCAAGTTTCTAACTGTGTCAACAAGTGGGCGGATCTTAAGGTATTTACTGGGGTATTGTCTCGTGATTGGAGATAGGAGAAAAGCATGTAAACAATGTTGTTTATGTGTTTTCATGCGTGACTCATATCAGATATGAGAAGAAGGTGCGTATCTAGGGAGGTATTAGAGTAATCGTTTTTACTTTTTAAGTTTTCATTAAAATATGCCGCCATGGTACCTAACGTATGAGTCGCCAAGTGATATAAAAAACTGTACATACAATTTCAGCTTCCAAACTTACCGTGGAACATTTTCCGGTAATGCTATCAAAATTTAAAATTAGGTTGTTTATGTAAAAACTAAAAAAATATATATATATTTCCCATAACATTTGAATTGTGTAGGCTTTAAGGGTTGTACTTTTTGTCAACAAAATGAAAGAAATTTTACTGCTGAGTATTTCAATTTTTTAGGCATTGTACAATATTATAATTATTCGGATTCATTTAGAGTTCGGTGATGTATGTTTAAAACGGCTGATAATTCACCTTATTGAAACTTGAAGAAAAACCATGCCAAACTTTTATGTTTGGCAAGGTCTCCCAAGTAGGTACATATTATTTACTTGGACACAGAATCGTGCAAAATGAAGGCTAGAGGAGAGTTTTTTTTTAAATATAATGAGATTTCACACGAATAGCAATTTGAACATTTGGCGATAATGAATTTTTCAGAGTTCTGAGAACTTGAAGTGCGAGTGTAACATTTATTTTATATGAGAAAACTTTCTTATTTTCAATTTCTCTTAATTTATCGATAAAGCATCGCAAAGGATGTAATTGAAAAAGAGATTTTTGAATTTCGATCTACGTACAATAATAACGATGAGTAATTTTCCAAGCTAAAAAACAGCAGAGAAATTTCATACAAATATTTTACAGTATGTGAGGGTTATGGGAGACATATCGGTTTTATTCATGTTTGCTACAAAAATGAAAAATATACTTAGGTGAAATGAAGAATTAGACTACATTCAATCAAGCTTAGTATGCATGATGGGCTAAGCAATTTGCGGGCTCAAGTTTAAAGATGTATAAGTAATGTTTCTATAAACTGGGACAACGAAGAAAATGCTAAAATGTAGAATACTTTCATCATGCAAATAATTGCTTCTAGCCAATATTAGGCTCCCAAATTTGGCCACTTAAAATTATTTTAGACGCTCAATTTATTCGAAAAACGAACAAAACTCGCTGAAGTATTTTCGATTCAAAATGAGGAAGATGATTGTTGCGTACTTCGAAACGGGGTTGATGTAATTTATAGCTGTATGATGTAATTACGTTTCAACTTCGGAATTGTTTAAGAAACTCAAATAATGCAAGTCTCCATGCACTCATTGCAGATCCTTTTTTGTTTTGCTGAGGTGGTGTAAGCTCGATAACAATGTGTGTATAACCCTTGTAAGACCAGATTTGTAGATTTTTACCCGGAAAACTAATTTTAGTTTGGAAATATCTCCTTAAATGAGATACTTATAGGCGTCCAACTGTGAATTTGACTGTATATTGGTGTTCAGGGGTTCGATTTATACGAAAACGATACCAGTATATTTGACCTTGAAGTAATTCTTCTATTAAGGTTGTTGGTTGTTTGTTTCGAGCGTTTTAAAGTACCCAGAATCCTTAGGTAATGCGAAGCTTGTCTAACTTATACTGACTAACGATGGGTTTATATTTCTGTTAAAATACTTTTCACGACCTTCGGGCGCTGATTTAGGGTTGCGTCTTTTAATATAATCACTTTTTACTCCTTTAAATTGGCCGAAGTTCAAATGAAAATGAGCATTTAATTAAAAATGGAATTTGTAATAAACAACTTTAATGCGAGATTCACTATCGGTGTTCTATGAGTTTAGCCTGGAATATAATTTATACCTGTGTAAGTGTATTATAATTTTCAAAAAGGAAAGTTTCATGTAATCGCAAAATACTGGGTGATTTAAAAAAATTCCTCCCAAATAAGGGTTTTATGTCATTTCACAACGTTTAAGACTTTATCGCTCTGAGATTTTAAAAAGAAATATAAATGCTTTCGATATGTTATGGTTGTTTGGACATATTTGTTATTTTTATTTATTTATTCATTTTTTTTAATCACATGTTATCTAACTCAGATTTTTGTGTTGAAAAAAATTAGTTTCTTCTAGGTCTCAGACTGAATTTCTTATTATTGTACTCCTGTAATAACGTATCTTAAATTCTTAATAGCGTAATGTTAATCATTTTATTTTCAAATGATAAAAATGTTTAAATCAATAAATTGTTATTTTTAATTCATTTTTTTCTGTGTAAATTGTTATTGGTTTTTTAACATACTCTTGGAATCACATTGTGGAAAGCATCTGGGAAGAAACTGAGGGAGTAGTGAGTGGGTGAGAGTAATACCACACCAGATGGTATCTACAGAAATTCCGCAACATCGTTCAATTCATCAGATATTCTTTTATCTGATTACCCAATCCGACAAAATCAATCACCAAAAATCCAAAAAAAATTTTTTAAATAAGCCTATGTATGTTAACGTTATAGAACATTGAGTGATTTGGAACTAAATAATAATGATAATATTTATAATGATTTTATATTATATTTTTCCTTGTTGAAAGGCGAACAATTTCTTCAAAAACTAGAATCTCATCAATTTCCTAGAAATGGTCACTTATATTCATTAGTTTTTACTTTTTGTTTACAAGAACCAATAATTAATGTGTTATATCTATAATTATATTCGAGCTATTATGAATTCCAAAACTGTTGATTATAAAGGCAAAGGGCATACTAAATGTGTTTCATAAAGATCAACAACTTTTATGAATTTTTGCATTGAAAAATAACTGTTCCCTGAAATTATGAACAAAAAATTATAATATTTGCTTGTCTTCAAATTAATGTTTGAATTCGAGCATTTACTATACGTTTCCCAACGTAATACCCAAGATTTTAATCGAACCTGTCTCTCTCTTCATGTGTCGCTGGGTAAGTAGATACATTATTCTTTTATGTTATTTTTATTTATTTTGTAACATCAAAAATATTTAGATGGAAAAAAATTATATACCTAATTCTTCTTTTTTTTGCAATATTATGATTAAAATTTGTTGTTTATTCTGTATTTTGAATATAAAAAAATTGGATGTTGAAATTTCGAATAAAAATGTTAATGATGGATGCATCAGGTACCTATAGATTATAAATACAAAGCTTCACTTTTTTAAAGAAACTTTCTTTAATATTTTATTTTATTTAAATATTGTAATAATTTAATGTAATTTTTTCAAGCTAAAATTAAAGTGTAAAGTAAGCAAAAAATATAAGCTATGCAAATTATTTCGAAACGTCTCTCGAGAATATAAAAAGGATTTTTTTTTGACTTGTCGATTTAGAGAGCATTCACTTTAGGTTATGAAAGAATCAAAAATCTGAAATTCGCAAAACTCTCATCACGGCAATTTTTTTTGGTACTTAGATTACTGAGCATGGCTGCAGTATTAGTGGGACCGAATATGAAAGCAATTTCATAAAATTAGTTCAAAATGTTTTCAGAACAAAAATAAAAAGATGAAGGGTCTTTTTGTCTTTTAATATTAATTAATCTTTTTAAATTAAAAATTAAATTTTAAATATAAGTTAAATAAAGATTATTTTTTATTTATTCATTCATTCTATTATCCAATTAAAATACAAATTATTATGTTACCTTAGTACAAATAAATTGCAGCTATTTAATTATTAATCATCGAGCAGAATAGTATTTCATACAACGCAACGCATCATAAAATAATTTTGATTGTATAATTCATTTGATTTTGAAAGAAAACAAAGACGAACGATGAACTTTCAAATTAGAATTATTAAATAAAAAATATCAGTTCTTAGATTGCTTAGATTCGAGCTCACCAGAATATAAGAAACTCAATCTGTACGAAGACAATGCTGCATAATTATCTTGTAAATTGAACGTAAAATAATCACAAGGCGCGCTTGAGATACACCCGATATTCATTTTCAATTTGAAAAAAAAAATTACAATTATATTCAGAAAAACACAATAAATTTCTTTCACTTGTTACTTGTTAGAATATATAATGTTGATAATACCAGCACGGTTGTACTCACGAAGGGTTGGCATGTGTAACCGGTTAAAACTTTGTATTTGAGTTTCCCACTGTATCGACAAGTGGGCGGAGCCCAAGATGTTTACTGGGGTATTGCCTAGTGATTGGAGATAGGAGAAAAACATGTACGTGATGTTGTTTACTTGTGTTCATGGGTGACTCATATCAGATATGCGAAAAGGGTGCGGTGCATTGCATATAGATTTAAGTGGGTGGTTTTAGGTTTTTTTTTTTTTTGAAAATGTGGTGCTGCGGTGCTTGGCATAACAGTGGCCAAATGATTTCAGAAAGGCTACATAAAATCTCAACTATATATTTCCTATAACATTTCAATTACTTGGGGTTTAGGGCGGTACTTTTTCATCCAAAAACTGAAGAAATTTTTGCTTGAAAACTTTTTTGATTTTTAAAATTTTTAGGGATCGCATAGATTTTTTTTCATTCATTTGCACGAAAAATGTTTACTTTTGTGTGTTATTTTATAATTATTCAGATTCATGTAAAGTTCTGTTATACATGAACAAAACAGCTGATAGTTTAGCTTTATGAAACTCAAAGAAGAACTATTATAAACTTCTTCATCTCAAGAAGTTTCTCAAGTATTTTTTACATGCCACTGAATCATGCAAAATGAAGACTGGGGTGAAGTTTTTTGAAAATATAAAAAAAGTTGATACTTGAATTGTTGAGCGATACAAAATTTTTCTGGGTTCTGAGACTTCAAAGTGCAACATACATTTTATATTGGAAAAGTTTCATCAAAGCTTCTAAAAATTGGATATGCTCGCTTTAGAAAAAGTTAATATTTACACTTGTAGATTAGTAATTTTCAATTTTATTTTCTCCATTTTTTTCTTCAGAAATGAAAAATGTAAGTGAAAAAAAACATAATAAGCATATGGAATGTTTTTGTTATGGGAATAATTATTATGGTTCTCGCGTAATATTGAACTCTTAAATTTGACTAATTATTAGAATTATCCATAGGCTCACTTGTAAATGCTAACAACAGAACATTAAAAGATTAGCTAGTAAGTAATATTGATGATTTTTTAAATAATTTTATATGATATTTTTCCGGTAAAAACGCCAAAATTTTCTTCGAGTTTTTAATCGCAGATGTCGATTAAGTAGAAGTACCAGAATATCACCAATATCAATACGATTGTATTTTTCAATAATGTTTTTTAATGAAATCAATGATAATTTCGCTGAATTAGATTCTTCGAAATTTAATTTTGTTATTTTTAATTCCAAAAACCCACTATCGACATCGTACATATTATCTTATCTTATTCATAATTATTTTGTAATTATTATGATTTTCGAAATTATCGATTAGGTATTAGGACAAATAGCACAAATACCCTATTTACTTAATGTGTTTTACAGGCATCAAAACATTATAATTATTTTGAATTTTTCCATTATTAAACATTAAATATTCTCTGAAATTATATGTATAAAAAATTTAATTTTTACGTGACTTCAAAAACAGTGTTTGGATTTAAGCATTCGTTTCGTGTTTCTACAATAAAACATGTACAATTTTAACGAAACCTGGCTTTTGGTTAATGTACACCTTGATAAGTACATAGACCAGTTCAGTTTTTTTTTTTTCAATAAAAATTATTCAGTTGAAAAAAAAATTATATAATTTCTCCCCGTTTTACGATATATTATTATTCGAAGTTGTCGTTAATTTTGTATTCTAAATGAGAACAATTAGGTGTTCATAACTGTAGCAAAAATATTAATAATTGATGCATTAGGTTCCAAATATAGGAACAAGATGCTTTTTCCACTTAAAAAAAAAAAAAAACCTTTCCTTTCAAAATTATTAAATACTAAGGTATTAACTTTATGATAATTTAATGCAATTTTTTCAAACTAAAATGATCGTAAAGTAAGCAAAAAATAAAAGCTCGTCTTCAGATTGCCTCTAAACCTCAATCTGAATTATCAAGAGGAAAGCATTTTTAGCCTGTAGATTACTGAAACATTTATTTCGAATGGAATAATACGAAATGTGAAATTTACTAAATTTTTCTTGTGAACAATTTTATTTTTTGATAGATTATTGCATATGGCTGCAGTATCAGTAGCATCGAAAGAGTGTAATTTTATAATTTATTTGGTAAATAATTTTTTTGAAAGATTAAAAGATTTAGTTATTTTATGTATCGTAAAAAAAAAATGTTTAAATGAAATAAATTTAGACATTTGTTTTTAAACGAAACTTACGAAACACAAATGATGAAAACCGCCTAGTTAAAATTATCAAGTAAAGAAAAATTTAATTCTTACGTAATAAATTCAAACTCACCAGAATACGAGAAAGGCAATTCAAACGAAGTCGAAGATACACCATCAACTAAGAAATTGGACATGAAAATATCGCTAATCGCATCTAAGTCATTCGCCATATTAATGTTTCAATTGGAAAAAATAAAATAAAAAGAATCTTCCGAAGCGCACAATAAATTATTTTCACTCGTTACTCCTCAAAATGCAACAATTTACAAATTTTAAAATGACTTTTCGTCAAGAAAGCGCGGAAATAAGTGAGAACAAATTCTCACATGGCTGTATTTATATAGGGCTGTGCAACCGGTTGAAGCTATCGCGAGCTTCCAAAATCTGTCAACAAGTGGGCGGAGCGTAGGATGTTTACTAGGGTATTGTCAGGTGATGGAGCTAGCACAAAGGAAATAAATGATGTTGTTTACATGTTCACGTGTATGGAGTAGAGCTATACAAAGGCGAAATGCGGTTTTCTATTTTTCTCGAAGTTGTCGTTAATTTGTATTCTAAATGAGAACAATTAGGTGTTCATAACTGTAGCAAAAAGTATTAATAATTGATGCATTAGGTTCCAAATATAGGAACAAGATGCTTTTTCCACTTAAAAAAAAAAAAAAACCTTTCCTTTCAAAATTATTAAATACTAAGGTATTAACTTTATGATAATTTAATGCAATTTTTTCAAACTAAAATGATCGTAAAGTAAGCAAAAAATAAAAGCTCGTCTTCAGATTGCCTCTAACCTCAATCTGAATTATCAAGAGGAAAGCATTTTTAGCCTGTAGATTACTGAAATTTATTTCGAATGGAATAATACGAAATGTGAAATTTACTAAATTTTTCTTGTGAACAATTTTATTTTTTGATAGATTATTGCATATGGCTGCAGTATCAGTAGCATCGAAAGAGTGTAATTTTATAATTTATTTGGTAAATAATTTTTTTGAAAGATTAAAAGATTTAGTTATTTTTATGTATCGTAAAAAAAAAATGTTTAAATGAAATAAATTTAGACATTTGTTTTTAAACGAAACTTACGAAACACAAATGATGAAAACCGCCTAGTTAAAATTATCAAGTAAAGAAAAATTTTAATTCTTACGTAATAAATTCAAACTCACCAGAATACGAGAAAGGCAATTCAAACGAAGTCGAAGATACACCATCAACTAAGAAATTGGACATGAAAATATCGCTAATCGCATCTAAGTCATTCGCCATATTAATGTTTCAATTGGAAAAAATAAAATAAAAAGAATCTTCCGAAGCGCACAATAAATTATTTTCACTCGTTACTCCTCAAAATGCAACAATTTACAAATTTTAAAATGACTTTTCGTCAAGAAAGCGCGGAAATAAGTGAGAACAAATTCTCACATGGCTGTATTTATATAGGGCTGTGCAACCGGTTGAAGCTATCGCGAGCTTCCAAAATCTGTCAACAAGTGGGCGGAGCGTGGGATGTTTACTAGGGTATTGTCAGGTGATGGAGCTAGCACAAAGGAAATAAATGATGTTGTTTACATGTTCACGTGTATGAGTCATATCCGATATATGAAGAGGGTGCGTACAAAGGTGAGTGGCCGGTTTTCTATTTTTCTCGAAATGCACTGCCTTGGTACTTAAAATAGTAGGGCTAAATGACCTTGAAACTGCTAAAAAACATTTTAGTTTCTTAAATTACCAGGTAAAATGTCCCAAAACCTAGTCAACATTTTTTAATTATTTTACTTTTTGTTTCAAGATATGCATTTCCTCAAATGAGATACTTCTATAGGTTCAACTGTAAATCTGATTTCATATGCCTTGTCAATGGATTCGATTTATGTGGTAATGATACTAATGATATCATCAACCTAACTAAATACTCCTAAAATAGAAAAAGTAACACTTTCGTCCAAATTCTACCCAATCTCTAGTTTTTCAACATAATAACGAAGTCATAAACGTCATTTCAAATCCGAATGCTTAAAAATTATAAATTCGAATTCAACATCCAAATCGTATATTTCGAATCGATCAAAAAACTTACTATTTTTTCAAAAAAGATACCACTTCAAAAGCCCTTAGCTCTCCGCAAATATTCTAGTGAGTGAAAATTTGATGAAAACACGCTCTATTTAGAGTAAACATGAATTAAAATTGAAGACTGATTTTTTAGCTTACTGTGCCTAATATCCAGGTACATAATTATTAAAGTAATTAGCGCTCTTCCTCTTGCATTGAAAATTTTAAAATTATGTAGGTACGAATAAAATAATTATTATTCCTAATAATTATTATTATGCTCTCTTTTGGCGCGAGATAACATTACATTTTTTTTTCATATTTTATTTACCGTCAACAAAAAAGTCATGATGTCAGGAATAATAAGCGAAGTTTTTACTTTACTTTGACGCATCATTTATTCTACATGATTCTGCAATCAGGTAAGGAAAAGATACGCTTGCAAATCCTTGAAAAGTATAAATTTGGAATAATTTTATTTTTTGAATTCCTTACAACTAAAATATGAGACTATACTTTAATCATAAATTACCCATTATATAATTATAAGCCCAGATACCTATGAAGCAACAGTAGAGAAAAATAGACATAATTTTTTACCTCTAAAAATTGGTAAATTTTGTAATCGATTTTTCTTTCGGGTTTTGGACTACAAAGTATTCACCCTTAAATCGGAAAAAAATTATGGATGCCTAAAAATATTTTTTTTCAAACCCTTGTGAACGAAACGACGACCATTTTTATGGTTAATTCGATGTCCTTTCATTTATATTTTTTAGTAGGTTTCTCATACTTACTTCTTGCTGTAAAATGGATTTTATCATTTTCAAATTTTATTTCGTAATGATTGGTAAAGGAAATCTACCAAATCACTTGGGTAAAACAACGCTGATTTCAACATTTTGATTTTGTTTCGGAAAATTTTTTTTATTACTGTAATGTTTATTGACACTTAAAAAAAAAAAAAAAAAAAAAAAAAAATAGAAAAATGGAAAAATGAAAAAATGAAGAAATAATGGAAATTGATGCACCCTACTATAGACATCAGTATTTTTTATAGATGAAGATTTTGGTTGAAAGTGACGAGTCATAAATAGAAAAGTTTTTTATTTAATGTCGAAAATAAAAGAATGGCGAGTATTAAATAATTTGTCTAGATATCGAAAAAATATATTATAAAGATATATAATTTTATAGATAATAGATTGGTATTTATATTCTCATAGGTAAAAATCAACTGTTCCATATTAACGCCAAGGTTAATAATTTATTAATTTTTTGAAAATCTTCAAAAATTGTTTTTCGATGAATTGAAATTTTTCTACAGCGAAAAATAATATTTCCTTATTTAAAGATCAGAAAAAATTCATATTATAATTTTTTTCGATATTTAGGGAGTCAAAAAATGTTCTTAATACCTACATCTCAAAAAATTTATTTTTTCAAATGTTAAAAAAAATTATCTACCATTAAATACATGTCAACTTGGCGAAACCCAAAAGGCAAAAGACGAATTACCACAGTTTTACTGTTCGGTTTTTCTTTACATTAAATATCCTTTATTCGGTAGAAAATTTGATGATATCTGTGATTGGTGAGTAAATATTCGAAATTTCCATAGGTTATATTCGTTATTCAGATTCATTCAGAAATACTCGGTAGTTTCGATTCCGATTCGTGGCAATTAAACTGCATAGCTTGCGCCGTAAATAAATGTGAAAGCGTACGAATATATGGACGAGCGTTCGTATACATCTCGAATACTACGTATGCGAGTATTGGAACATCACTGACCATCTCATCGTGCGTAATTGGCCCATAATTTGCGTCTTCTGCTCTTTAGTCTGATATTAACTCATTACTGAAATATTACACAAATCAGACCTACATACGGTCTTTCGTACGTTCCTTCGGTCTCAACATCCAACTTGAGAAAATCTCGCAATACTCATTACGCTTTTTGTGTGGTAAAAATATTCACTTTCAGTAATCATCGCTTGTAGTTAAACATATTGAAATTCCTTGAAAAAAAAAATACAATTCACATCTTACATACTGTAGAAACCAAGCTGCAAACGAAAAACATCGCAGGCTTCGAATGCTTTACTCTTTATTGAATGAAAAATCAAAACTTATTGCATATAATGACGAACTCATCCGCCCAGTGCTTATATTTATGGACATATAGTATGCATTGAAGTTGTTCAATCGCGCATTCATAAACTCAAAACATTTCAGAATAAAATTCTACGTATTTTAACTAAAAGCCACGAACAAATAAGAGAAGAGTTGAAAATTGGTCAAAAAATACATTACAATATTATCGTTAGAAAATATGATAAAAATCGAAGAAATCGAAAGACTGAAAGAAATAATAAGACCGACTCTAAATCTAAAACTAAAACCTAAACTTGTACAGTATGCATTGTCAAATTATAATTTATTTTAGTTATTATCATCAAATTGATATGTTTATGTCTATTATTTGGAGTACGAAGTACGTACATTGACACGTTCGACGTAACGCAACGGGGAGCATCGGACAGCATCCCTCTATTATTCTGTTCCCCGAGTAACAGTTAATTATTCACCTACGTATGATTCATTGCTCATATAAATAAGGAAACGCTTATCTATTGGAAAAAAGAGAGAGCCATTATCTTATTTAACAATGGAAGTTCTTACTTTCTCACATATACGTATATATAATATACCTGTTTGCAAGTTCTTTTTTTTTCAAAGAATGAGAAAAATTTAAAAACAAGTCGTACTAAACATATGACTCATACTTGAGATAAAGGTCAGTCTTTTGTGAATATACTTTTTCAGCGCCATTTATTGAATAAACATCTTGCTAAAGATATAAAAAACACGGCAATGAGACGAAGAAATTAAAAATTAATCAGGTTTTGAGAATGATAATGTACTTGAGGGAATATCTATGCGTTATCTTTTACATTAGTTTATCATATATGTACATTTTTTTTAATAGTAATTTTTTCATTGGTATTCAAGTCATTATTATTTTGTATTTCATGTAAATTTAAATGAAGCTAAAAGCTATTCTAATCAAAAGAATATTCAGCAAACGAATTCAAACTTTGGGAACACTACGTCTTAGTTCAAACGACAGCTTTTTTCATCGAACGCAAAGCACCCCTTTGTAAATAACGATTACTGCCCTGCCGTACTATTGTCTGTATACATGCAATATCCGTCGAAGACCGAGGCTCGAGGTAGCGATACTGCAGTCTGCAATATTGTTGTTGTTTGTTGTTTAATTATTGAGATTAAAAAGTGAGTAATTTTAACGCAACGAAATCATGCAAGAAATCAAAACGTATGCCCGGTGGTGCCCCTTCGTTGTTATTATTTTATCGATTTTACTCCACACAACTTGATTAATTGTAAGATAACGCGGATACGGTATAGATTAACCTGGTTGTATGAACTTACTACTTATACGTGTACTGTACACTTTACTCAAAGATATTATTCACTTCATTACAATGTCGGAGAAAAAACAAAAAAGGGATGGGTCATTTATAAATCGAATCAATGTGAAGACTACTTTAGATTCGCGTCGTAATTTCTTTCCCAATTTTATTGACTTATTTTAAGACTTTCAAGTTGAGATTGTCTAAAAGACCATAAATTATTGCGTGAAATGGGTCGATAAATACGCTAAATTTATTACTGCAGCGATTCTAATGCGCAACGATGTTATATGAGTACAAATGGCATTGTATCGGCGTTTACCCCAATATAGGGCTATTTATTTGGAAGACAAACTTCCATCGTTAACGTGTGTCAATTTTACAAATTTAACGAACTCGAATGAGATGTGTTGAACATGTTCGTCGAATTCGCGCATTTACTGTCTTTTGAAGAAATTTTGAATAGATTCCAAAATAGTGGTACGTAGATGAGGAAGAAACAATGCTTTTATCTCTTTAGTACGCCCCCTCTTTAATAGTTGTGTTTACCGTTTTGACTGAAAACCGAGTGAGGTGTAGGCAATAGGCATTACTGTTCAGAATTAGGCTGTATGTTTTTAACTTGACATGTGGAATCTTATTGTTGTTTTATATTTAGATGTACGTATTTGGAAATGAATAGCAGGTAATATAAATTTATATAAAGGTATTTCACGTCAGTATGAGTTCCCTCGTATCACACGCAAGGATAGTCATGTGCAGAGACCGGATTTTCATGATACGTCATGTTTTGATATGCAAGAGATGATAACGCATATCGGTCAGATCTTCGCGATTCATAATATTTAGAGTAAAATGAGCCCAATTTGTTTGTGCATGTTTTGCATATTTTTGGTATAAATGCATAAAACGATATTTCAAACGTTTTAAGCGCATATTTCTACATATTTTGGTTATTTTCTTCGATTTTCGAAATAAAAAAAAAATTGATCAAAATTTTATAATTTCCAGTTTTTTAACTAAAAAAAAAAAGTCCTGTGAAGTGAAGAGGTCATTCAACGTTTATAAGAACGTAGGGACGTACTCACTGGCAGAAACGACGAAACTTATTAATTCAAACCCTTTACGTGCACTTGATTATAGCTTGTTTTAATAACAACAATCAATAAAACAGACGATTTTTGAAATTTTTGTTGCAATTTTGTTCATTTCTTCGAATGTAAACGGAAAATATTGGAAAAAAAAAAAGACATACACGTTCTTCTCGTTGAAAATGCTTTTAAATGATACCGTATCGATTTTACATATTTAGCATATTTCAGCTAATAAATGCATATTAACGTCATATTTCAGGCGTGATTTGCGCATATTTTATGTGCATAATTTGAAGTTTTTAGTGCATAAAAATCCGGTCTTTAGTAATGTGGCATTCATGTATCATGGTGTGCCCTTCCCCCTTACTGAAGAAACTGAGATACAATTAAATGAAAAATATATTTTGTGTACTCGACTCATGGACAGCTATAAAAACTCTCATTGCATTATTCAAGACATATAAGAAGTATGTTCGTGGAGTCAAAGTAAATAGTAAACAATGTAGAATTACTGACTCAAAATTGGTCACAGAGAAGAAGTGGATAAAAATGATGAAAACGTTGCAAAGAATTATCATACAAACAATTGAAAATAAATTTTATGAAAAAATATAGCATACTTTTTCTCACTTCGCGCACTAAGCAAATGTCTCCCAGAGAGTCTTGAAGGGGATGGGGTGAGTTGGAGAAAAAATGATTTTTTTCCAGTTCACTATTACAACATTTTTGGTAATTTTAATCAAGAAATCAATGGGTATTCAATATAACAATATTTTTAGAAACTTCATTTCAAAATCTGTGCTAGCCTAGGAGGGTGCTGTTTGGTCAAAATGTATAAAATAAAACGTGGTAGTACTAATCACGAAAGAAATAGTAGTTGAAGAAAAAATAGGCAGGAAAAAATGTTTGGAAATGTGTATAAACGTTATGAAATATACGTTGTTCTTTTCAAGTTGAAAGAAAAAATTGAATAATTTCTGATAATGCATCAACATAAATTGTTATGCTAGTAGTTTGCATTTAGATTCATTTTTTTTTTAGTATAGAGCCAGATGTCTCCTAGATAGCCTTGGAGGGGAGGAGTGAATTTCTTAAAAAAATGATATTTCTTCGATTCGCTATAACATTTCTGGTAATTTTAATTGAGAAATCAATGCAACACTTCTATGAATAATTAGGTGGAACATGCCCATTGACATGAGCAGATGTAGTTTGAGTATGATAAGACTCCTATATTGCAACTCGATTCAACATGGTCAGTTCCTGTTATAAAATGTTCATTTATGCCAGTTTTGGCCTACGTTGTCAATTTAATCATTATGCCAAAAATGGCATATGTTGTTTTTTAATTTATTATATCATGAATATGCTATTATTGGCATAAGTTGTTCACGCAGGGTTAACCTTGCGTGAACAACATGTCAATAAACAACATTTGCTAAAAATGGCATAATATATTACAACAAAAATACCCAAATATGCCAAAAATGGCATTATGAAGAAAAGAGGTCGGACAACATATGCCAAAAATGGCATAAATCATTATGAACATTGAAAATCGTCAAATTGTGCAGGTAAATTACCCCTTCAATGGCTTCGGATGGTTTTGCTTTAAAATTAACGCTGATATGTGTATGATGAGGCTAGTAAATTGCTACTAGATTCAATAAAATAAGAACCAAGTACATAAGTTCCTTATGTAAAATATTTATTTGTGTCATTTTTGGCATAGGTTATCAATTTAATCATTATGCCAAAAATGGCGTACGTATATTGTTTTTTGATTTACTATATTATGAATATGCCATTATTAGCATAAATTGTTCTCGCAGGGTTAAAATTAAGAGAGATTTATTTTTAATATAGGTAAGCATTATTCTCATGAAACGGTGGAAAAGAACAATTGATTTGATATCCCTCGAAAAATACTTCTAAGAAAGAAAGAAGTCAAATTTAAAACATTTTTAGGGTTGTACCAAAAAAAAAAAAAAAATATATGAAAAACCTATTTATAAAATGTAATGATATATAAGGCTCTTGAGTTCTTATTTTCTTGAGCACTTGGCTGCATCCTTTTAGGAAACAATGTATTGAAATTGATAGTTTGACCATATTGAGGGTGTATGTATTGTCTACTTCTCACAATTTCAGGTAACTGTTCCACTGATAGTTTAATTCTTAGGAATCGAGTAGGTCGAAAATATATTTTGAGTCATAAAAATACTTAGTACCTATCTAAATTTTAAAATTACGATGAATTTTAACATAAATTTAATTTAATCATTTTAAACTTCATCAATTCTTTGGTAGCACATTTATTTTTTAATTTTAAAAATGAAATCCAGCTTTATGTACTTAAGTCTAAACTTGAATGATGAAATATTTTAAAAGTTGAATAAACTTGATATTTTAATTTCGATTTTTAATTTAACTATTAATTCAACATCGAAGTAATAAACTAAAATTTTAATTAAATCATGAAATTTCAATGTTTTAGTATTGTACTCGATAAAATTTTGAATTAAAAATTTTTTCTCACATATGGAGTGATGTAAGTTTGAAGGATTTTTTCAGTTTAAATAAATTTAGAATGATTTTATTTCCAATTCGGGTAGTAGGAGTAAAATTTTGATTTAAAAAAACAATAAAATCGGCGGAAAATGTTGAATTTTGACTTCTAGAGGTGAGTATTATCTTTAAAAGCCAATAAAATGGACAAAAAATGTAGAATTGCTGTGCTGCATATGATGGCGTTCATTGTGGAGGCACCTTTTTGTGGGGTCATACTTGACCCCACCTTGTTATTAACTTACTAAAAAAGTTTAATGGGAAATATAATGCATTGGGGTCATGTATGACCCCACCTTGTTATTATCGTGTTTTTTCATTCTGGGGTCATATAGGACCCCACCTTGTTATTTACCAATCTCGATTGCCTTGTTACTTAAAGGATAATATTGATAACTTTGAACTCGAGCATGCGCAGACACATTTTGGTCTGAGAGCGTTCATTTGATATCGACAAAAATTTGTGCTGTTGTAAACAATGAGTTCGGGCGGTCCAGGGGTATATGGTCAAAGTGTTGTACCCAGTTTTTGTTTTCTTTTATTCAACCTGAAACATGTTTTGGCTTGAATTCTTTGCTTTTATTTTGATTTTAATTTCAGAATTAAAATGAGGTTCTAAATGGTCATAGAATTAACCAAAATGAAGATAGGTGGCTGACCCATTTGCTCAAATGGAATACAAACCCTTGAGAGCTTTTCGTCACTGTTGACGTCGAGAAGGTGAATGACTCACCGCACAATAAGGTAAACCGCATCGCTGCTCATACAACAATCGACTAGATTATTAGATAGATTTCACATTTTAATCTTATCGAAAGCTATCAATAAATTCATTTCAAATAGCACCCAGGTAACACCCTCTCGCATCCATTAACTCGCTATTCACACACTAAAGCCATAACCAAACAAAGGAACCCACAATGATAGCTAAGCTTATATGTATATCGTATAGTTAGATAACGGTATAGGTGAAAAATCTAATATAAAATGTATTAGGGTGTGTACAAAGGTGAAAAAAATTAGCACGCGTGCATGAGACGTGAACGTGTCTTAGCCTGCATTACACGCGCAACGACGAAGCGGAGATTGGCGAAGTACAATATTATCAAAAGGCGTGATAACCAAAGGGTATTCCGATTGTTGAGGGGAAGCACAGGGCTGGTTAGCGTTGCGGTTAGTTTGCGAGCTTTTGAAAAAAGACGCGAGTAAGAAAAGATTCGGAAAAGTGTGGTAAAGGGATGCGCGCGCATTTTAATTCGGTCTCGTTAGTTTGGCGGCGTCCCGGCATGGCGCCCAGCTTCGCGTGTGTAATGCCGAGTCGATGATTGCAAACAGTGTTTGCTTTCCCGTGATCTTAATGATAAGTTGGGTCTCTGCTTCAACAGCTTTCAGCCTAGCAAAGTGAAAAAGTATCGAGCTAAACAGGTATGTTGAACGAGTTGTATTATTTTCGGGTGCAGGCGATTCGCGCTTGATAAATTGATCTGTCGAAATGCTTTATGCTTTTCAACGCGTCGTTGTTGCGCTTAAAAGTAGATAGCAGGTTTTATCGTTCGTGGATGAATTTTATTTTCAGGCATAGTTATCTAGATACCAGGCTTATAAGTTTAATATCGCGAATTTTATATCGAGTGCGCTACTTAGTACGTGATAATAGGTTGGTTTCCATTTTTCAATGCGTACTTATCAAGTATGCTTCAATATCATTTTATTAAATCACACGATTATTCGAAAATTATATTTTGCTTCATATTGTGTAATATTTTTACATCTTTTTTATCACTTATGAAGCTTTTTGGTTGAATTAAACCTTTATCATCACCTTGACATTTCAGTTATTTGATAAGCAATTTCATACTGATCTGAAATTAGTTTTTGCAATTTTTTTTGTTCAGTAACTTGGTGAGTTTTTTGTAGGTAGATTAGCTCAATTTTTTCCATCTCGACTTGTTTGTATTGAAGGAAAAAACTGTGTAGTTTTCCATTTCATTTAAAAATATGAAAATATGAAGAAATTTCGTTTAAATAAGAAATATCAAACGAATAACTTATATAATGTGCACAAAAATAGAAAAAACACAAACTCGTTGAAAAGTTGATGATGCCGAAAAGTGCGGTGAAATGTCGTGTTAATCTTAATTTTTAGCTTTTCAACGAAGAAATTTTTTTGAAAAAATTGATTTAAAAAAAAATTACGTCTACTTAACTCCTATTTTTTCATTTACTAAATATTTTGAAAGTGAAATCGCTTATTTTTAAAATTCATAATTTCGGAATTACCGGCGATACAGCGCTTATTAGGGTAGAACAAAATTTTGTTTTTCGCATTTTCAAGAGGAGTGTAGTGATTGGAATTCGTATTTTGTGATCAAAAAAACTTATTCAATTAAAAAAAAATCCTAGAGCAATCGATACACAAAAATCCAAATTCCAGGTAACACTGACTGAATATCGAAATTTAAAAATCATTTATTTTTCGCGTTAAAATATGTTTAAAACTTAAATGGAATGTTCTGGAGCAGGATACCTCACTTCTTTACAATTTTGTCATTTAAAGCTCAAATGGGAATTCCATATTTTTCCTCGTATAATTCCTACGTTAAGTTTCGAGCATAAATTGCTTCAGTAAAATTCCATCATTTTGTCGTAAAAATTCGGATATGTTTTTAGGATCAAAAACGACAATTTTGAAGCAGAACCACTTTGAAAGTGAATAGACATTTTTTTGAGTTCTTCTCCTTTTACCCAAGTGCTTATGTTATTTTATACCTACCCTCGGTTTCTTTTGTTTTGTCATCTTTTTTGGAACACTGGAATATTATAAATGAAAATTGTTTTGTTGTACGAGTAAAAGTGTGATACGATTTCCATTTCTGATTGCTAACATGTGCTTGAACCTTTTCATCAGTGATTTCTACGCATAATTTATGTTGCATTCGGAAGATCTAATGTTTTAACATGAATAGGAATATATTTTTTTTCCAAGGGTATTTTTTCTAAATTTTATTAGATAGAAATGTTTTTGATAATTCTATTACAAAAATATTATTTAATTATTCTCGGAGTTTTTATAATTGTAGGTAGGCCTCATCGCGGCTAAAATTAGACTACTTTGTATAAAAAATTCTAAAAGAATAGATTTATATTAAAATTAAATTTTATTACTACATCTGCTGAAATGCAGTTTCCTCCAAGATCTCTTTTAACCGGTAGTTCCTCCCAAGTGTGCGCAGTTACAACAAAAAATTGGCATTTATCATATAATGGAGTTCGTATTCATCAAATTCAAATGTTTTGATGCTCATTAAGCCTTCATTAGATATTGACAATTTACCACTTTGGATTCATTTTGTGTGAATGTACATGAGTGACAACCAGGCAACCAGCAACCAAATCAAAAAATTTTATTTTGATTGTCTGGATTAGAGCAACCGAATAGCATGAACATGTTGTTGTTGTTGTTGTTGTTTTATAATTTTACTATAATATACATACACATATCACATAAACTTGGATTGCGATGATAGATATTTTAAATTTAATTTTCCAAGTTGCTAGTTACTAGTTGTCAACTTGCCTAGTTGCCGCTAATGTAGGCTTACATTTGGATCCAAATTCAAGTAATCATATTGTAATAGTTCAGGAATCTCATTCGTTCAAAATCTGAGCTTTTTAAATTTTTATTACAGTAATAAAACATTTTTAAAAATTAATTTTGTAAAAAAAAAAGAAATCATTCTATTATATTATTGCTATTCATTTTTATTTATTATTATTTTTTTTTTTAAGAAAATAAACCAAAAAAGAAAAAAAGAAATAGTCTTCGAATGCAGTAGCTTCTACATAAATATGGATAGTTCTAAATTTTCCTTTAAAAATTTCTTTTTTGAACATATAGATAGATGTTTGAATACTAATTAGTGTACAGATTTCTATGTTTGCTTTATTAGAATTTTGCTGTGTGTAATTATGATGAAAAGAAATAAAAATAATTTTTATTTTTATTTATTATCTTTGTGCTTTAAGTAACATTAAATTTTCAAATTTATAAAAAAAAGGTGTTTATTTAGTATTTAGTATGAATTATTTTGACCCATTTGACTGTCAAAGTAGTATTTATTCTAATAGTCATTTTTTAACGTGGTGAAATTATTTGAAAACTTGAAATTTTTCTCGGAATTACGAAAATACGAGAGAAAAAAATTAATCTTACCGTGTTTGCTCACATTAAAAGGCAGGAAAAGTAAAGAAAATAAATCGCCTAATACCGCTGTGTGCAAACGTAAGTATTTTTTTCGCTCGCATTCGCAACCATTGCCAAGCGATAATTCCGCTTTCGCACTTCCATCGGCGCATTGAAAGTAGCATCTACATGTGTATTCTGACGCTGCATTTGCCTATGATAAATTTTTATTTTCAACGATATATCACTGTCTCGCATACAGATAACCTTGAGTTTTGAGTTATACACCGTTCGCGAATAAAAACTACTTACATAGTTGGCGAAAAATTTCAAGTCGAAATTCGCAGCTCAAGCTGCGGGGTATTGTTTAAAAGTTAAACTATTCGCTATTAGATTAAAGGGAGCGCGTATTTGGAATAGTTGAGTATGGAAAACGATTCCATATTGAGGCCGGTTTTGCTTTTAATCATCTTCACGTGTAAAGAGAACCTACCGGCTCGTCGAATGCCGAAACGTACGAATAAAATTTTTTTCGTCGCTTCGAGTACGTTGGAAATCAACGGATGAAAGTTACGCCAAAAAAAAAGGAAGTTAGACCTAGTCATCGTGTGAAAAGAACATCGAGTATAAAATCGCGTCGAAAATAGCAATCGATGATCCGGATGGGTGTGTTATCTCGGAGAAAATTTCGCATTCAACGATGCTGCGATTGAAAGTTTTTTCCTTTTATTATTTTTTTTTCGTCTGCCTTATTCGAAGCCGGAAGAGCTTTTATCAAAAAAACAAATCGAACAATAGGGTTCTATGTCGCCAACGGCATTAATATATTTCGATTTCGCTCCCTTCCGTCGACGAGCAAAGTCTCGGCAAGTTATTCGAGAAAACTTAAGTTCTGATTATTTTATATTTTCCGCGTTTGTAAACGAAGACAACTATGTTCATTTATTTTCATTGGATTTTTTTCTTTATCGAATTACATTTCGTCGAGGTCGAATTTCATTATATCCGCAAAAATTTTAGTTAATTTTCCTTATTCCGAGTCATCGGGTGTAAACAATTTAGATACGATTTTGCGCGCGCTTTTTTTTTTTTTTCGGTAATGTTTTGCAAGCGACGCGGGTTGACAAGAAGCTTAATTTTTCAAACGTTTCGTTTTAAATTAATTTAGCGACGGATGGATTTCGTGCGCAGGAGCTTTATCGAATTTAGCTCGGCTTGGTGTTTCGAACAAATCAAACTATCTGACAGAATTGATTTGTTTTTCATAGAGTATGAGCTCTATTTTCGCCAACTGCGGTTCCAGTCGGCACCTAAGTTTTCCTTTTTCGCTCCCTGTCCGTGTTTCTATGTAACGAGTCGTTTGACCAGTCTTTCGTGCTTGTCCTTTTTCGCTCACATGACTGGCCCATTTCACTTTACATGCCTTTGCTTTATAAATAATGTTTGTTATTTTGGCCTTCGCCGTTTTGCCCATCGTATTCCCCTTGTAGTTATGGATTCTGGTGGCTTCGTTATCTACACGTTTCAACGGCTAGTGGGTTCTGTTTAGGCTGATCTTTAAAATGAGTCGCATTTTGGGTTCGATGGTTGCGAAAATGTCGCAACTAAGTGGTTTAATATTTTACCCAAGCTGTCCATTATGTTACTTTGAAAATTATTGCATTACTTTCTATTTATGTTTTCGCTTTACTGAATGGTTATTACCTCATTACTGATTTTTTCGCGAATTTTATCATAAAATTCGATAATGTTTGTTATTTATTCATTTTTTAATTTTTTTGTAGAACTTAATTTCTATTTCGAAACGTTGCACATTTTATTTTCCATGACTTAGGATATAGTAATACGTTTGTTTGGTTTTTTTCTTATTTTTTAAATCCTTTTATTTTGTGTCACCCGACATCTAGATGGTCATTTGAGACGAAGAATTGATACAACTTAATTATTACGAGTTTTCTATTATTTTATTCATCTTTGAATAGTGTAATAACTCTCGCACGCCGTTTGTTCGTTGTCTCGAGTTGTTTTTTTGAAGTTTTATAGTAGATGTTACAGACGTACGTAGTTTGTTGTCCAACCTAATTTATGAATAAATTTGACATGGGGCTTGACAGTTGCAAAATTAGCCCAATAAAATAATCAAAACTTTTGATCTCTCAGGTCAATGTTTAACTCATTTCTACTGGAAGCAAATTTCAAAATTTTATAGTTCTTAAAATAATGTCAAAAAATTAGGTTCTTAGTAATTTGAGATTTCTTTTGGTATGTTTACTGGTAATTTTTAGTTGCTCAAAAACTAAAGAAAGAAAATCGTTTTAATTTCTTGTTTTAATCGGCCACAAGTAACATGTAGAATTTAGCTTACTATATGTGTACCATCGAGTTGCGGTAGACATATAGACTCGAAACGAACATGCCAGGTGGAGCGCCCTTCATTTCTCGTAAATATTTCCATATGCAGTGCAAAAAAAAATTATGTTTGAACTCTTTATTCGGATATCAGATAATACGTACTTGAAATTAGAACAAAAATCATCGCATAAACTTCTTGCCTACCTACGAAATTGAAGGAGCAATAGCTAATTCAAAATTTCAGTTAAGCATAACTCCTTCAATTTCATAAATAGGCAAAAATTTTATTTAACATTTGTCGTTTTACTCTTTGAGAGCTTTTCATTTTGTGAAAAAATTCTCAAGGAATACAATTTTATTTTTCGAAATGGCATGACCTCACATACAGTACTGTATTTTTACTATGGTTTTACTATGGTTTTTCCAAAAAAATATCTGTATGAAATAAGCGAATTTCAAAAATTTTATATCAAATAAAATTATTTTGTGTTATTAAACATTTTAAATTTTGAAATATAAATTGAATTATAATTTTTTTTTTGTGAAAAAGAAATAAAAACGAGAAAAATTCAAAAAAAAAATTATAGGTAAAACATAATATACGAAATTTTGTATTTTACCTATAGTTTTTTTGTATAATTTTTTTTATTATTAAAGATTTTTTTTATATAATTAAATTATAGATTTTAGTGATTTAAATTAATTCATTATTAATAAAATATAAACTGATTTAAATAAATAAATATTTAATAATGAATTATATTAACCTATTAAAAAATGAAAAATATTATTTTTTTATAATTAAAAAATTCATTGTACTTGAAAAATTTAACAAAAGAAGTCACGTGCAAAAATTGCCAATTTGTGGAAATTTTTGAAACCTCCTTACTCCCTCCCTTATTTAAATACGAAATTTTTGAATGTAACCTTTTTTGTAGCCCTTGATGGCTATTAATTTCATACAAAAAAATTCAATTTCATCAAAATGTTGATTTTTAAGTCTCGATGACGTCATCACTCTACAGCTCCAGTCATGAGAAACCGACTGCGCTTGATACAGTGTGACGTAGATTACAAGTTTACACGAAGTCCTCTCTATTCCTCATATCACTGATGGCCGGGTAATACTTCATACATAGCTCTATATGGCTACAGGTGCAATAAAAAATAGCTTTGAGAGAGAGGAATGCAATCGAGAAGACTTAAAAATTGAAAACAGGTTTTGAATTTGGGATTTGATTTAGATGTTTGATACTAATTTGTCCTATATTATGGGTTGGAAAATGTGTTATACGAATCACATATGTATGTGAAGAGATTGTCTATTCAGAGAGTAAGTATGGCGAAGTAGGGTAGACCTGTATGTAAACGAGTGAAGACGGCTTTGTCTTTTCCTGTGAAGTTGGTTGCGAATTTGCAAAGATCAATCGCGTTACAGATGGATTTAAGTTCTTGTAACTGTGTTCTAAAAGGTTAGAAATAGTTTTACTCCTAAGTTTTTCATGGTGTTTTTCATGTCTGTTAGTGGAATGGGAATGCTTCAAATAGGTGGTGTGGATACTGATTGTTTAATTGTATTGTCAGCTTCTTTGTTGCGAGTAATATTGCAGGGTGATGGGATCCAGCAAAAAATAATTCAAAAGATGTTTGCAGAAAAATTTTAAACCATTTTAAACTAATTTTTTTGATTTTTTCTTTCAGGTGCATTAAAATTTCTCGACTTTGATCACATTTTGTTGCTCATTCCATTGGGGTTATTTTCTACGTAAAAAAATTCCAAGTCATATTGATTTTCGATGAATAACTAAATTTTTCTAAAATAAAATTCTGTCACTTTTTGGTTTCTTTCCTTTTCTATAAGCTTATTAAAATTACTGTTTATGAAGAAAATTGCCTAGACAGCTTGCATGTGTCTAACTTTTTCTTCTATAGTGATACTTGAACCACTACCTATATAAATTACATATATGAGTGAATATAAAAACGAAATAAAAATCTCATTGCTTGGAAAAACTTCAAAACTCCTTCAATGTTTTCAGAGCAAACTTCCAGCATTTCTAAATCATGCGCAATTTATATCTACCTGCGCTATCTCTGTGAAACCAAATGTTAAAAATTATGATACAAGTCTTTCTAGCTTTAAAATCTAAGGAGATTCCGGCAAATTAGTGAAAATTTCTTATTCCTTTCGTTTTAAATAATTTCATTTCTCAAATGATTCACGATACCAACTAAGAAATCGCATAGTGCTCACAACATGGTGAAAAAAGGATTATTTTTTTAAATTTCGAATTACGATAATTTTAGTTACCCTTGAGTAGGTTTTTTCCTCTCTCCGCTCTATCGTTTTCCTCGTCTTTGAATGAATTCAACAAATGTAAAAGAATAATTATTAAAACTAAGAAATATATTGAGGTTCAAAGCTGACAATTTTTGCATCATTGCAAAATGCTCTATAGGTACCTAAACTACCTATACTTAGGTATGGTTGTAATACAGAAGAGATAACCTAAATAAACTGTTTTATATTGAACGCTTTTCAGTCGCCGTTTCGTAATACAAAATACCATTAAAAAAAGTATCTACATTCAGAATGTGATGATTTCGAAAGTTTTTGAAAACTTTCTACGAAAACAACTTTGGTAAAAATTTTATATGTTCCCTAAAGGCGTAAACTTGGCCGAAATTTCAAAAGGAAAGATGTAATTTATTACTTTTTGTTTTTGCCGTTGGAATTTCAATGGCTTTTCGACTAAAGTTTTTCATAAATACCACCATGTTGTATGTTCGAAAATCAAAATTCACTCGTAAAATTGTTTTTTTGTAAATCAGCTTTGATGAAATGTAATGCGTGTGTTGTTTGAAACTGTGTGTTTTTTTTTTTTTTTTCTTTGAAAATAAAACGATAATTTCGTTGGCGTCGATTTTTCCAACCCATCTTACGATAAGGAGATATCGTGAAGTCCATGTAACAAAATGCTCATACTTTTGTATAATAAATACCTTAATACCTTGCATTCCAAGAGTACCTATTTTTTTGCGAATTAAGTAGATTATAATAGCTTGAATTTTTTGTGGAATACTCGGCGTAAGAGTGTTCGAATGTATTCGATGAGAAATTCTTAAACAAATAACAAATTTATTTAGGTTTAATTCCAAAATACCCTTCTTATACGTATTTGAGCCGCAGTCACGAAGAAAATAAATTTGTAAAAAAAAAATTGTTTAAAATAAATTTACATTTTTGAAGAGGCAAAATAACTGGTTCTGTATTATGAGATTTATTTTTGAAATTTTGAATTTTAGTTTATACGAATTACAAAAAAATCCGCCATTTTTGGCTCACACCTGACCCACTCACATTTACCCATGTGCACGCTGCCTTCTGTTTGCGATCAATGTGAACTTCAATGAACGTACTACTGTTTGTTAAATATAGCTTGAGACTTTTTGACAGCGCAAAGTTGGGCAAAAAGCGCGAGAATTTTCACGATTTCATTACTTCCTAAAATGTGTTCAAATTGAAAATGCTGGCCAAATAGTAGAAACACTAAAGCACAAAAAAGTATGGTAAATGCGTTTCCAGTGAAATTCGATAAGCTGATAGGTAATAACACATTTACCTACTTTGTAATACAATCCACATTTTAAGTAACCGTGCATGGATTGTTGCCTAACTTTGCGCTGTCAAAAAGTTTCAAGCTATATTTGACGGACAGTACATGTTCTCCAGGACTGCCCACACTATACTTCTCTCAGACGCCAATGGACTTCCACCAAACCTCCCCCCCCCTCCTCACAACTTCTTGTTGATGACGAAGCTATTACTCCAATCTATACAAAAAAGGGTATATTTTCTCTTTTTTAACCCCACTCAACCGTGTACCTCTAGTCAAGTCTGCGTATGACACGTTAATGTAAGAAAAAAAAAATCAAATTCATTAAATCCGAATAATAAAATTTCATTTCCACGAAATTGATGTAAAAAATTTTTATTATGACGCAAACTTTGCGCACTTTATGCCAAATTTTCGATATCTAAGCAAAATTCGTGATTAAATTAAGAGTTTCTCGCCTCGTCAAGTAATACTATTATGAGTGACGAAGGAAGATTCCACCGTTAAAACGTAGGTATAACTTTTCGAGTATAGCTAAAAAATTAAAGCAAATGAAATAACCGAGAGCGTAAACTTTGAATTCGCACGAAAGAGCACAATTTACATTATTTCTTCATTATTAAATACTAAACAGTGTAAACAAAGAGTACGTCGAAGTGGTAGAAGTGGAAGAGAGGATGAAAAATGAGCCAGATTTGATTAATATTAATAGAAAAAGAGAAAGTCAAGTACTAAAGAAAACATTTCGCAATAAAACTTTCTTTTCACGGTTAAAACTTCGCGAATATTGTAGCCGACGAGTTCTGAACTTTACGAATTTTCAACTTTTAATACACACCGCAGAATTTTCATCTGCGAAAATAATGATTAAAAAATCCTACATTTATGCTTCTGGTAAATCGACGAAGACAAGCGTTCTCCACTCGGAAGATATGCCATTTTCATCTTCTTGAATAACGGAAAAATTTTAGCTTTGAAAAATTCATACAAAAATTGTATTTTCCCCTCTTTTTTCAACTCCACCTGGTAGGATTTCCGAATCGCTGAATGTAAATTACGGCGCATATTTTTGCGTAAAAGAAAAAGGGTTGGAATATGCGAAAGAACACGCGAAGGATCAGGATAAGAAAGGAATAAAATTACGACGAAATTTATGAAAATATACCCCCGGAGCGTTTAATTTCATGAAAGCCGAATCAGTCTAATATAAACAATAGAGTATCCAGAATTCAAACTTTAGGTAATGTTAAAAGCGCAACTTCTCTTATATTAAAGAAAGATTTGCCAAAATTCGCGTTAGATTGCTGTAATAAGTTTTTTTTCGTTGATGTGATATTTTTTAATGTGTTCTGCCAGAATCATGGTAAATATATATATATATTTTTAGGACGCAGTATCGTATATGATATGCGTTATTATTAAGAATCATAAAATCTATTTTGATGAACGAATACTTTATTAAGCTTGGATATTTAACACAAAAATGCATAGCGACTTGATTCCATGGAATCCTTTATTTGGTGGTAAACTTCTACGGTTCATACAACTCGAGGATTTTTTATCTTGTTTTCAACGCTTCACTCACGAAATAACATCATTCGGTGTACATTTGTTTGCAGACAGTATTCAGAAGGATTTAATAGAGCGTTTTTCCCCTTCTTCGGAGTATTTCGGCAAACGACGAAATTAAATTGAAAAGTCGGATTTGATCCGAAGAATAAGGATTCGCTCACGGTTGCATACTTATCTTGTGCATTTATGTAATGTCTTGAAAAAAAAAAAAGAGGGAAAAAGCCTTCTCACAGAATAAATTTTCGCATGGACGATTCGAATGAATGAATTTTTTTTTTCTTAAACGTTAAAAATTAATTAGAATCTCTGTTTTGGCAAATCTTTTACAATTAAGTAGCCATCATTATAGCGAAATAATGGTTAATACGAAGGGGGAAAATCCAACGACATCGACCCATTCGCAGTACTCGGTTCAATTAATCAAGGAACAAGCTTTCGGACGTTTTCGAAATCGGTTACGACCGGAGCCATTTATAACTCCTAGGAGACATTTGTTGGTCGTTTATAGGAACGTTCGAATGAAAATATTACCGGACGATTAACGCGAAGGCGCTGTAAAAATACTGGCGAGTTATTTTTAGACGTGATGCGACGCTGTAAAATTAAATTGAAATTTGATATAATCAACAAAGGCTAAAAGGGTGGAAAAATAAAACCCACCAAGTCGTATTCACCATATATACTTCTTTTATATTAGCTAAACCCTGTAAATTTCGGCCCGGCAAATATGTGAAAAGGGCAAAAGAATTGTTTGTCCCTCGGGGCAATGAAAGCTCCGAAAATTCGTACTCGCTTAATATATAAAAACTTTACTGGATATTTCTTTCCCCTTGAACTTTTTAACCATCCTAGTTCGGCTGACCGTACGTTTATTAAAGGTTATGTGTTTTTCTTTCTTTCGTCATTTTTACCTCGCTTTTTTTCCCCCGGCTTTTGTAGTTTTCACGTTCGTTTCGAGAATCTCTTCTTTATTATGTCGTCCGATTGAGGGGAAAAATATAGCGATGGGGGAATAAAATTTTATGATCGCCAAATAACACTAAATCTAAATTTGTCGCGAACTTCTCACATTATAGGATTAAGGTTAACAAACGAAACCCTAATGCTTTTAAAAATATACTTTACCTATCTGAATTTTATTTTTTAAATATCCAAAATCGCCAAGATGTACGTATGCGATGGTCATGTTGAGTCATAGGAGTGGGCCTAAATTTCTATCATTTATTCGTGGCACACAAAATCTCATTAGAAAAAAAGCTGAAACATCGTTCCAAAAAAAAAAAATCGAAATAAGTATTTCTACCGTGAGAATATAAAACATAAATGATAGGTATATTTTCTTATAATTCTCATTAATAATTTTATTTTTATTGAAGAAAGAAAAAAATGAATGCTTAATTCAAAATTATAAATTGAATTATCAAATAATTTTTCTCCTTTTAACATTAGTTTTTGTTTCAGTTTTAGGCACCAAGATTTTTTAATACCAGTCGTTATATGACATTAGGTACGTTTGGAAAAGCACGACTTGAATTTTCCAAAGTTTTCAGATTGTAAGGTTTTAGAAGGCTTTTTCGTGTTATTAAAAAGTCTCTCGTATTATCACCACTGTCGCCCAATTGTGGCTGACATTCTAACGACCGTAAATTCTGAACAAAATCCGCCATTTTGGCGTACCCGTGTCACGGTGAAAAAATTCTAAGAATTTCAATAGCCAGTTAAGGCGAAGGATTATCGGGTATAAAACCTCAAGAAAACGTTTTTCAGCGTCTAGCGAATATTTTTTCTTCTTTATCGATTTTACTCGTAATCTAATTCTTTTTTTTAAACTGATGCTAAAACGGTTTAGAGCTTTTTGAATATTTTAAAAGTTGAAATGAAACGGGCAAGGTAAAGCGGAAAGAAAAGTATAGTAAGAGTAAACAACGCCAAAGGAAATGCAGGCTGACAGCTCCGCATGTAAAAAGGTTAATATTACTGTAGGTTTGGTGAAAGATTATTCCACAGGGAGTATTTGTCCGAAACATAAAAACGTATGTACACAAAAAGCAACAAAAAGAGCCAACTGAGAGAAAATAATGGTCAGATTTCGTAGTTTAATTTCTTTACGTTGCCTAAATACCTATAACTGGAAAATTACTTAACTTCTTAAAATTGAAGGACTGTGTTTTAAATTGGTTTCATTTCAATTCAATGAGTTCTCAAATATGATTACTAACATTAGTCGGCAATGTTGATTTCATTACTTGCGATGAATTACCTATCAGTATTCTACGCGAACGTTGATCGAAAGAAATTATTGAAATACGTTTAATGAGATTTATTTCAGCACCGACCTGAACTATTGACAACATCGTAACAGCTGAAATTATAGGACTACATTGTTACGATTTTTAATAAAACTGACCGACTCAACATCATTTTGTGTATTGCGGTGCAGTATTTTTCACGTTTGTTGTGGTATCGTATAATTGGTCGCTTTTGGTTGAAGTCATGCAGTATTGTCTGTCGAAAACATGCTTGAGACTTTTTGACAGCGCAGAGTTAGGCAAAAAGCGTGACAATTTTCACGATTTCATCGCTTCCCAAAATGCGTTCAAAATTTAAGTAAAAGGTAAAATCTCCGAAAAATTATGTCATAATTTTTCTAATGTTCAAGATTTGAACTCATTTTTCAACAATTTCTACAATTTATTCTTAAATTTAACGTCAAATTCGATGAGAAACGATCGATAATGATGAAAAAAGTAGGTATCAATACGTCAAACTATTTTATAATAAAATGTATATTTTGAACCCAGTGTAAATTGTTGTCCAGCTCAGAGGTAAATGCAAAGTTTGTAAATGATTACTGATCGATATAATCGATTATAATTTTGAAAATAATCGCAAATAATCGATTAATCGGTTCTTAGTGCTACGAGTGTAATGTTCAGGAAAGTCGAAGAACGTGACTTTTATTGTTTTATTTTTTGGATTGCTAACCTATAAGTGTTTTTAAAAAAGTGGCATAACATTGTCTTCGTCCAATAGCTTTTCGGAATTTTCCGGGTATCGTTACAAAGCCAAAAAATAAAAATAATCGGCTGATTAATCGATGTACTGCCGATTATTAACGATTATTGGCATCACGCGATTAATAATTGATTAATCGAGAATTGTGACACCTCTGGCCTAACTTGACGTTTTCAAAAAGTCTCAAGCTATTTTTGACAGACAGTACTATGTCATGACCTACTCTAATAACTGGTCGAACAACTGAACTATTGGCAACATCGTATAAACATGATTAGTCTTTCACGCACGCACGTGGGCCCACCCTACATCAGCAGATATCGGTGTTGCCAACTTGTGTTGTTCGAACTTTTATTCGAGTTGTGATGAATATTCGGATCCTATAGTAAACTTGGAGCGCTAGTGTAGGACCAATGAAAACGTTTGTTTACATTCTAAACAGGGATTTTTTTTATCAGTAACTGTTTATTTCATTTGAAAATTTAAAGCTCTTTCGTGTGATTTTGCCAATTTTCATTGAATTTATTCAATAATGTATTCAGTAATGCCGCGTTTCGTGTTTTTCAATTTTGAGAACTTGTGATAAACGATGTGGGTGAAAAGTAATTGTTCAATTATGTTAATACAATTTTTGCATCCAATTATGCATTTGAAAAAATCAATTTTAAATAATTGGAAACGAGATTTTTTCGCTGATTGTACCCGAATCACTTGGACGCACGGTATACATACCTACATTAAATTTTTTACCTATTTGACCTAAAAAGTCGATCTCTTAAACGAGCCATAGATTTAGAGTTGGGGGAGGGGGGTGTTGAAGAACATAGCTTTTCGTAACTTGGTTTTATGATTATGTTAACATCATAAATGAAAATTATATTTTTTTTATTTATTTGAGTACTCCTCGTCTGTGACTCGTATAAAAAATTTTTTATATCAAATTATAGAGAATTTCACGAAACATACAGTTGTACTGAAGTAGTTTTGACGTTTTTCAAAATTTCTTTGATAACTGCTTGGAAATAATTTGGCACTCAAGGCTGTAGCACGTATTATCTATACCCAGATCCGTCACTGTTTATTCCCTCAACTCGCCGTCTTTATTTCTTGGATGCCAAGTTCATCCACTGTCAATATGAACTTCAAGTATGTTATTAGTGAAAAAATCTTATACATTCTTTTATGAATAAAATTTTTTATTAAAAGTCGGTGCTCACTGGATCATTTATGAAGGGAGTAGTAGACATTCATTATCACTCCTGTTGTAAACATGTTCACCTCAACTCTATTTTCACGCAAATCGCAAATTTTTCTTATTTAAATTTCGCATAAAATGATCTTTTCTTTCAGTATTCTTATCGCTAATTCAACACTGAAGGTACGTAGTTGTATTGATGATTTATGATTCGTTGAATGAATTTTATTACTTTATTATTCGTCATATTTATTCATTCGTTCAAAAATAAGAATTGTGGAATTCAAGTGGAAAAATACTTTAATTTTGAAAAAGATTTCCCGTCATAAGTATTTTGCATAAACGGTGAAAACAATGAACATCGGAATACTTTCCATCTCGTTGAAAGAGTGGCCTTTTTTGATTAAGTTTTAATTTGAAAAGTTTTCTACGCTTTTCCTCTCGAGATTTAATTTTTGTCGGTAGGAACTGTATCAAATAACCTGGTATAAAAATCGATTTAATTGGTGTAATTTAAAATTAACTTTTCTTCGAATAATGGGCGAGGCTTTTCGTGATACTTATTCTTGAAATTAGACATTTTTTACGTAAATGTTTTATAATTTTCATCGATAAAGTTGGAAAAACTCCGAAGCATATCGAAATGTAGAACTTCTGATGTTTCGAGTTAACAAGTTTTGTCGAGTAAATTGGTAGCGTTGTCTTCCCACACTGTAATTTTTGAGAAACTTCGAGTGGATAAGGAAGGGTGATATTTCTCTGTCATTTTGACGAGAAAAAAAAGCTTGATTTTTTTCCAAACTATAGTGCCTGCCTGCTTGGAAAAAAATATGAAATAATGAAGGTGAAATTGTTATTGTGGAAATTTTTCAAGATGTATACGTACATATTTAATTATAACTGATCAAGAGAAGAAATTAGCAACGGAAAATTAAATTACATTCAAGAAATGCTGCTAAGAAAGTCAAACTGATAATTTTTCTTTGATGAAAATATCACCTAAAGGGGACCGTCACTATTTTCAAAAATTTATTAAACTTCTTAAGCAGCAATGTTTTCCTAATTTTTAATATTCATTTTTTTTTAACAACAATGTTGGTATCTTTGTTATCTAAAAATTGAAAAAGTTTGTGTATTTTTACGACAAAAGCAAACAGGTAATTCGTTTTCGAACTAATGAGCATTTTGTAAATTTTCATAGTTCTGTAATTAAATAATCTTTCCAAAGGAACCATGTCGTTGGATTTTAGTTGTCAAGATTCTTTTAGATTTTTGCCTTTTCCTTCACCCATCGTTTGCCTTTAATTTGACATTTGAGAAAGTAATTTCGAAGTTGAGACGAAAATATTAAATCCTGGAGGAATAAAAAACTCGTCTTTGCTTATTTAGCTCGACCAGCCAACGCAGAATGGTTTTAAAAAGCGGCAGCGATCAATAATGGGGTGATGAAACATTTCCCAAATGATCAATCATTCAGTGATCGCAACGTTAGACGTCGTATTTTTACAGGAGTTAAATATCGCTTTTTCTTCGCCTTTCGTGAAATTAACGACTCATTAATTTCCATTCTTCGTTGACTGTGAATGACGGAAAGGAAACGTTGCCAGGTCGGAATTGATTTTAATTTTACCAGTTGTCTGGATAAGGAAATTGTACGGTATTGGTATTCGAGTAGTTTTTAATTTGCTCGATAGAACGGTTCGATCGGGTTACAGATTGATGAAAGGAATTTATTGAATTAGTAGTTTCTTTTCATCAATGTTGTTATCTTTTCTTTTTTTCCTCTTCGAGATTTAAGGGTTCTTTTGAAATTAGGATTTTTTCAGAAAGCGAGTACTATTTACTTATACGAAAGGTATGGTAGAATCCAACATTTCAGTTTTAAGAGGTAATATTGACTGTCAAAATATTCGTCCGCTATGATTAAAACGCTTTTGTAGAAATAAAATATAAAAGTTTGTGATAGAATAGCAATGGTTGCGTGAATGTCAGTAATGGAATATACATGAAGCTTCTAGAATTATGATAGGTGTTTAGTGTCGAAGAAGAGTGAAATAAATGAAATATTAATATATTCCGTTAAATTAATTCGCATGTTCAATGTTCACGATTCGAGTAACAAACTAGAAACTGTAAAAAAAAAACACACACACACATTTAAAATTCTATTATTTCAAGACCCTAAAACGCATATCTAAACCTTGGAAGTTTGTTTACTCGATTCGAGGATTATTCGCCACTTGAAGCGGACTCGCCAAAGGTGAGAAATTCCATCGCCCGAGTAAATTTATTAGTTAATTTTCCGTCGTATTAGACGCACGCTTAATTTGGTTAATGTATACGCCTAAACGGCCTAGGTTTCGATAAAAGTGTAGATGTATATCGAGTTACCCTTTCGTTTCATACGGTGGTGGAATGAAGACGACGAGGTATTCGACGAGCTATAAATTCAGTCTAGGCTCGGCGACGTAGCGCAACGCAACCAAGCAGCAATTTAGGGGTAAAAAAAATCAGAATACAAATTCCAGGTTTCCGTATAACAAACGACGCGCAATATTCGTCGAAGGTAACCCCTTCGTAAAGGAAACGACTCCGGTCCGTAAAATTTCACCTCGGAGAATGACGGTACCCCGTTCGTCCAAATTATTTAACTTTTAGTTAATTACTTTTCGCGTTCAGAAAATAAATCGTTTAATTTAAAACGATACTCGGGTTTTAAAGAAGAAAAGTTCCTCCATTAACTCGAACGATAAACTTTAGCGGTAGTATTTCCCAGTTTTATCCTTCACAATTCAATCAGAAAATGGGTTTTTCCAACTTAAATAAACTGTAACACCGTTAATGCCACATTTACCAAACTAAATTAACAAATTTTACCTTTTCGGGGTGTTATTTTGACTGCGATCTGTGGGTGATTTTTAATTGAGACGGATTTGTTCGTTCGCGTATCGTCTTCGATTACGACCGATTCGCGTGAAAAAATTCCACTCTTGTTGAGCTGGAAGATCGATACCGTTGTAATCAAATTTCACGAATGAATACATCAATCATGCGTGTTTCGTTGGAAATTAAACGCGAATTGCCAGACAGAAACGTCTTGTGATAATAGATCGGTGATGTGATTCTTACAGGTTTTATTTTTTGTGTTAAAGATATTAAAATTCATACTTTCGGATATACGGAAGAAATATTTTTTCATTTTTGAAATTTTTTATACTTGAAATATTATTAGCTTAACATTTAATTTTAGCAGAGTGTCTAATTTATAAATAAATAGTTTTTTTTATTAATTGAATTCCTGTTTCCTGTTCATAACGAAGATGTCGCGCGTATGGTAACTTCTTGTCGAAATTGATAAACCACATAGACCATTTATGCCACATCACGAAACGTTTATTTAAAAAACTTTTCACAAGTCAACTTTTTATTAAAAAAATACATTATGGAAAAAGAATGTTATTAGCGGAGACTGCGATGCCCTGCGCCCCCGCTCCCCAGAGGGGACTTTCGCGATACTTTAACTAGACATCTTTTCCACGTCAAAACTCGTATTAAAACTTACAACTCTATTTTTATACGGCATTCAGGGAACTGATTTCCGATGTATGGACGACAAGCGTTAACCTAGTCGTCCACACAAACGGAAAAACCCATACTCCCACTAATAGCGACAACAATAACGCTACAAAGAAAATAGGTAAATCAAAAAGTTGTTGTTTTTGTTGAGTTTTTAACAAGAAAAAATTTGAGTGCCAGTTAGGTATTATTTCCGACTATAAATTTGTAGTATTCTAAAAACCTGTAAATTATAGTACAGTAATCAAAAATTCAAAATCATTCTTTTTCAGTCTCAATACTATCACAATTTATTTGTATTTCGATCTAATAATAAATTTATTTTTTGCATTTCTACCAACTACATTAAAACAATTTCCATGATACATCTTGTTTCACTCCTGTACCAAGTGCGCATTTTCCCCCAATTTCATATTGATATAGGTACTAGCATTACATAGATTCTCTTTCCTTTTCACTTTTTTCGACTTTTTTGGTGCTTAGATTTGTTTTGAAAAAGATATACGAAATGTGATGAAGAACGTGAAAAAAACTCTTATTTTACGCTAGAGACTTGGAGAGTAGTTAGAGTAACTGATCCATTTTCTGATTGGTCATACGTCACGCACGTAACGACCAATCAGAAGGCTAGAATGTGATAAAATTTAGGTAATTTCATTTCTGCCTTTCTAAATAATATGGTTCAGTTTTCAGTGAAAGACTGAAATTTGTTTGTGATTTTAATCATTAGCTGATTCATGTTTTTATTTTACGAGTAATTCTAGGAAATTTACCACTTTTTGACCTACTGATTGGTTGTTACACGCATGACGTACCACCAATCAGGAAACGGATTAGCTACTATTACTAGGTACTCTGTTTGAGTTTCGAGCTTTAAATTACATTTTGAAAATTTAAATTTCATTTATATTTAAGTAAACATTTATGTTTCATTTCTTCAAAATGAACGAGTTCTTTCGTGTTCCATTTCTCAGTTTTCAATTCTTGTTCTCAACCCTGTCTATAAGTAGATTAAGAAAGGAGTATGAGTACAAAATGAGTCTTGAAAAAGTTTTCAAAAATGAAATTTCTCAAGTCTTTTTTAATGCTCTTCACTACATTTCCTTAAGAAGGTCAAACTTTGTACTTAAATATACAGTAGTTGAAGGTCGAAATATAAGCCCTTCAATACATATGGTTCAAATTTTTGAATTTCAAGTTCATAATTTCCAACATTATATATTTTCATTTTGAATAATTGTACCTTAAATATTGAGCAAAAAGAAATTTAGAGCGACGCATCGATGTTGAAAAATTAGCATAATTTAATTTAATGTTGAAATTACTCAAAAGCGTGAAACTTTCTTGATTATGAAAAAAATCATTTTATTAGAGGAAAGAAAAGCAATTTTGGACTACATTCGGTATAATTTGTCATTCAGAAGAATAAAACACGAAAAAATTCTAGGTATGAGTATAAAGAGATTTGCAGTTCTGTAAATGAGATATGGTTATCTAAAATCAGGGCTGGTAAACAAAACGATTGTTTTGTTCCGTTCCGTTCTTTTGTTCAAGAAAATATAAATTTTATCGTTCTGTTCATGTTCTAGTATGCTGGTTTCGTTCAACTTGATTTGTTTTTTCCCATTCGGTTCTGTTTTGTTCTATTCTGTTCTATTCCAGTTTATTCGTTCAAAATATGATTTTGTTTTGTTCTGATTATCGTTGATTATGAACTAGAATTGCAGTGCTCTGAATCGTTCATAATGCTCTGTTCTGTTCACGTTCACCAACCTTTCTTGAAACTTTCAAGTTTCAACTCACTATTGGCAAATGACAAATTTAAGAATAGAAATATGAAATTTTGCGTAATTAAGTACGCATTTATGTTGATCTTCAATCTTCAAAAATCAATAGTTCAAATTTTGATAATGCCATTAAGAGCCATGAAAAAAAAAAGGGAAAGACACCGTGATATTGCAATTAATGAAGAGAGAAAAAGTGTTTTGTTCAGTTCAGTTCATCTTCATTTTTTTTAAATTTGTTTTGTTCGGTTCTGTTCTGGTTCATTTGTTTGAAATATAATTTTGATCTGTTCTGGTTCGTTCGTCACGAACTAAAATTTCAGTGTTCTGAATCGTTCATAATGTTTGGTTCTGTTCATGTTCACCGGACCTGCCTAATATGTTGATTTTTGTTATCTGTCATAATTATATTCTCGGCTGATTTCGACTATTTTCGACTAATTTCGTTTATATTCATCAACGCACGACCATTTTTTGTTATTTCGCGTACCTTCGGCTTGTTACTACCATTGTTGATTGTTTTCGGTCATTTACGATTATTTTCGACCATCTTCGTTACTTTTAGGTTTTTTTCCATCTGAACCGCCCTAGTCAGACCTTTCTTCCCGTCTTTAAAAAAAGGAAATCCTAATCGAGATACTTCACAAATACGAGTATCGCACCAGCGGATTTGTTTACGAATTCACGAACAGTACAATCAATACAATGGGGTGTTGGAGATTAATTTTTTACGAATTTATTTCAATTATCTTGGGAGACGTGGTTCGAACGTTGAGCGTAAATTATAACCGGGCTTTGTGAATTCTCTAAACGACCGAGCGGTTTCGGTCAATAACGCGCGGAAAGTTTTAATATTTCACGCGGTCGTCGATATTGCGTAAGTAGCTGGAAAACGTTCGGAAAGGCCATTATTTATCTGGCTTCATGATTTGAAAGTTAAACCGTGTAACTGGCGTGTATAAGAAAGTAAATAAAAGTCGCTGAAAACGATGATCCCCGGTAAATGTTCGCATGTCTATTGTTCGAAGCTGACAAAATAAAAATTGCCGGCGAACGTGCAAAGAAAACCAATTATTTTAATGTTGTTTAGGGCGGCGGCGCAAATTTTCGCTCGACGGCGCTGTTAATGAATATACAACAAGTTCAATAGATGGCTTGTTCAACGTCTTCGTCTTATCGTTTCAATTATTTTAAAAGCGCGCAGGTTCGCCATACTTCATAAGGGTTTCTATTATCATAAAATCATCGTCCCCCGCTAATGGCGATGAGGAACGAAGTCTCAGTAATTTCGCTCCATTTTATTCTTCTGTTTTAGTGTTTTTATTCTTTCGACAATACAATAATTATTCGTTAGCGACAAATTAACGTCAAATATCGCAATTTCCTCTTGGTTCATTTGTTTGAAATATAATTTTGATCTGTTCTGGTTCGTTCGTCACGAACTAAAATTTCAGTGTTCTGAATCGTTCATAATGTTTGGTTCTGTTCATGTTCACCGGACCTGCCTAATATGTTGATTTTTGTTATCTGTCATAATTATATTCTCGGCTGATTTCGACTATTTTCGACTAATTTCGTTTATATTCATCAACGCACGACCATTTTTTGTTATTTCGCGTACCTTCGGCTTGTTACTACCATTGTTGATTGTTTTCGGTCATTTACGATTATTTTCGACCATCTTCGTTACTTTTAGGTTTTTTTCCATCTGAACCGCCCTAGTCAGACCTTTCTTCCCGTCTTTAAAAAAAGGAAATCCTAATCGAGATACTTCACAAATACGAGTATCGCACCAGCGGATTTGTTTACGAATTCACGAACAGTACAATCAATACAATGGGGTGTTGGAGATTAATTTTTTACGAATTTATTTCAATTATCTTGGGAGACGTGGTTCGAACGTTGAGCGTAAATTATAACCGGGCTTTGTGAATTCTCTAAACGACCGAGCGGTTTCGGTCAATAACGCGCGGAAAGTTTTAATATTTCACGCGGTCGTCGATATTGCGTAAGTAGCTGGAAAACGTTCGGAAAGGCCATTATTTATCTGGCTTCATGATTTGAAAGTTAAACCGTGTAACTGGCGTGTATAAGAAAGTAAATAAAAGTCGCTGAAAACGATGATCCCCGGTAAATGTTCGCATGTCTATTGTTCGAAGCTGACAAAATAAAATTGCCGGCGAACGTGCAAAGAAAACCAATTATTTTAATGTTGTTTAGGGCGGCGGCGCAAATTTTCGCTCGACGGCGCTGTTAATGAATATACAACAAGTTCAATAGATGGCTTGTTCAACGTCTTCGTCTTATCGTTTCAATTATTTTAAAAGCGCGCAGGTTCGCCATACTTCATAAGGGTTTCTATTATCATAAAATCATCGTCCCCCGCTAATGGCGATGAGGAACGAAGTCTCAGTAATTTCGCTCCATTTTATTCTTCTGTTTTAGTGTTTTTATTCTTTCGACAATACAATAATTATTCGTTAGCGACAAATTAACGTCAAATATCGCAATTTCCTCTTAATTACTTTCCTTAAGAAATGCTAAGAATTTGCCGACGCCGAACGCGGTGCCGCGGTCGATTTTTAACGTCGGCTCGGCGAAATAATTAATTACGCCGGAAACGTAATTTCGAATTTCACAACGTTTCCTTATATCCATTATCGCGCTGTGTTTCAAAAGCTCACTCTTGAAATTATCCTATTCCGAGTGTATCGTCATGCAATTATAACGTTTGGGGAATTGTATGTTCGAAGGGAGTAGCTAGGAATTTATACCTACGTCTTCAAGAGGATGCAAATAATGGAAATTTTCCATTCGTCTATATAGTAAACTGATTCTATGTATATTGAAAGTTTGTTAATAGCTTGATATAATATTCTGATGCAAGCCTAATTTGGTTGTCGTTATAAAATGTTCGATACCTGATGGTTCCAAATTTCCCATAACAATTATTGTGATATTTTTGTGCCTAGTTTAAGTACACTTCCTCAAACTTCTGAGCTTATGAAGTAAATTAATTGTTTACATCATATCAATGAAATTTTTATTATTGCGAAGCAACCCTTAAATCATATTTACATTTCATCCTATGAACCTGCGAAAGCGACAGTAAGTACACATACAGTACGAAAATAAAATAATTACTAAATGAACAACGCAAAATGAAAGAGTATTTTGTATCTCCCATTTATAGCGTAAAGCATATTATATTCACTTGTTCGTATTAAAGATATTAGAATGAGAAATAGAGTGGGAGAAAAAGGTGCGCGCGTTATTTTTTTTCCATACTAACGTATAAAATGGAACAAAACAACAAAAGCGAAATAAATAACCAGTAACGACTCATATTCTCGTGATTATACCAAATATTGTGTATTCAGCCGTTAGCGAAAGCATAAAAAAATCTCGCAATAAAAAAAAAACTTCAACATTTCGGTATAGGGAAATTTAAAAAAGAATACATTGATATGGGTTGGAATTTGCTGAAACAAACATTTTGCTAAAAGAAACCATGTCTCACGCATTCGTAGACTATAAAGCTCTAGCTTAATACGGTTTAAATTTTTTATACATTTTTATTTCAGTATTTGGCAAAACAAAAAAAAAGAGAATACGACAAATTGCTACCTTTTTGTTGTAACGCGTAAATTTCACTTAAAAATTTTACTACGCGTTTTCGTTTGCGAAAATTCGTTCTGGCTGGCGTTTATTGCGCCAATAAAAATTACATTAGGGTTTCCTTTTATTGGTGAGAACTTTTAATCGTAGTAATGCAATCGTTTGTTAGGCTTTTTATGCGTCTGCGATGTTGTTACGTTCTTTTATATCCGAATCGGATTGATCGTAAAGTGAGCCAATTGTCATTTGTGTTATTGCGAAGTTTGAAGTAAGCCAGCTTTGAAATGAAATTGAGGATTTGCGACAAATATTGGTATTTTTAAAAATTCAAATAAATCCCCAAATAAATTTTACTTCTATTACTTTATTGATTCTTCAGTTTGTTGATGAATCTAGGATGCTCATTAGTAAATAGAAAAAGGGAAAGAGTTTACTACCTTGTAAGTCCGTGAAATCATTGACGAAAATATTAATTCCTAGATTCCCTACCATTCTACGTATTGAAATATCGAACGCCATTTGTAATATTCTTTTTGGCTATTCTCGGATGATATCGTTGCCACTCGGCCATCTTCGAGTGTTTTCTGTTACATCGGTTATGTACAAAGATGCTATGGTCTTTTTAGGTTTTTATAACTACTAGTACCTCCTCGCCCCTTCGGGGCTCGCAATAAAAATTAAATGAAGAAAAAAAAGGTATTTTATCAGACAAGTATTGCTACATTCCAAACTGCACAACCCAATTTATTCTTGTTACCCCCACCAAGAGTTCTTCCTTTCAGGATGGACTCGCCCCTTTATACCTTTGTATACTACTATTTTAAACAATTTTACAACTTTACCCTTGCTCTTGCCCATGTACAAATTTATCTCCTTTTTTCCCTTTGTATACCTGCTATCCTTTGTACCTTTTATACCTGCTACTCAAAACAATTTTATGACTGTACCCTTGTACATGTACAAGGCTTTTATTAAAATTCACAACCTTTTATTCCTTTGAATACCTGTCATGCTTTATATACCTTTTATATACTTGCTATTCAGAACAAGGATGCGCGCGCATCTCAAAACCGATTTCATTTTGATTTTAATATATAGAGAGATTTGTGGTAATCATGGATCTTTCTCGGTTGTTGTCGGTTATTTTCGTTGATTATCATTTATTATTTACCAACACTCATTTTACTATTTTTAGTCAACTTTATAAAAATAGAGTTTATTGCAGTCGCGTGCAGAACTCTTAAATTCACTGTGGCGAGAATCATATCCGACTCACCCATCCATCCATCTAAAAAGTATAATAACAAAAAAATTGTGTAATGTGTTTCATTTTCAAAATTTCAAATATGATTTAATTAACCAACTATTATTTTACCCTCAACTAACTACACAGGAGGTACATATAGGAGGTGGCTGCTTGGCAAGGAGGTGTTGGTGAGTTATGAGGGAGTGGCCAGTACGGAGACGAGTAAGAATGGATGCATGTCGACGGTTATGTTGCAGAGAAGTTTTCCAGATGTTTATGGTGGGTTTAATACTTTTGAGTTTGTTTGAATTTGGGACATTTGACCAGTATGACTGAAATTCTTCGGATAGTAAGGATTTGGCATAGGTTTTCAAATCTTTCAGAGGGATATCTATATCTGCGATTGGGTGGTGGAGGTAAGATTGTTTGGCAATGCAATCAGCTAACTCATTACCTTCTATTTGTGAGTGGGATGGAATCCAGCATAAGATAACTGTTTTTATTGGTTGAAAGGAAAGTAGAGATGAAGTAATTTCCTGTACTATAGGATGTGTTTGTTTAGATCTGTGATTTTGGATGGCTAGTAGGGATGAAAGAGAATCTGTGAATATCTTATTCATACTTTTCGATTTTTTTCTTTAATAAAAATTGTTGCTGTTGTTTATCAATTTATTGCATAAAGCGTGAAATTTAAAAAACTTGGAAATATTTGTGTTCTTATTTTTCTTTAAAAAATTTTATGATTCTTTCCAAGCTCGATTTTTTGGTCAAAATGTATATGGATGTTCAATTCATTAACTGTTTGCAATTAATTGAAGCCTAACCACCATATACTTTTTTTGATTACCATTTTTTTCTTTTTTTTTCTTTTTTTTGTTATAATGGATAAAGAGTCGGGCAGTAATACACTTCAGTAACATTTTTTGAATATATTTTAAAGCATCAAGTTATGATATTATCAAAAATCATACATTTGAACCAAAAGAATTCCGAACAGCGGGGTAGAGCTGAAGCCTCCCTAGCTTTCCCTTTAATCCGGGCCTGCTCTTGATGATGAGGTTTTGGAATTGATCAAACGTGAGGTTACCTTTTTTCTTTTTTTCCCCTACAGCTCCTGAAATAAAGTTTATGAAATAATTTGAAATGAAGCGAATTGAAATTTTCGAGTTTTAACTCGCGATACTTGATTAAAGTTTTGAAGTAAACAAACCTGAAGTAATTCAACATGATTTACCGATAACTTGAGTAGAACACCTTCACTGGATTTCTAGGCCGATCGAATATAATCTAACATCATTCGAAATGAGCATCATTTTTTTTTAACGCAATTACTTCAGTGAAAGACGATGAAACGGAATAAAATTTAAGGAAGTGTTAAAGTATGGGTCTCATGCATATTTTAGAGTTGAAGCAGTTGTTTATAGAAAAGAATGAATTTTTTTAAAATGAATTTATGCTGTATAAGTGTATACCTATTCAATTTATCTGATTTTGATCTTAATGTTCACTTTTTAAAATTGTTTATTGGCAATTTAATATTAAAATTTCTCATTTTATTTGGAAGCTTTTTTTTTTATCAAATTTTAACATCCTATAATTATGACGGTGGCTTTTGAAGTAATATTTCATTGTACATTAATGAAATTGACGATAATTTACGCGAGCATGGTATTTGGTAAATTGTAAGTTCGTACCCATGTTTGCAATAATAATTCCAAAAAATTACTTGAATTAGTCCTCTTCTTTGCTAAGTGTAAAATGTGTAAGTACCAACTTGGTTTCCCTTTTACATGTCACATCAACAGATTGGATGAAGAACAGCAAATACGTATGGCATCTATAATCTACCTAATGAAAATAGTTTATTCATTTCATTTTCATCAGACGTGGGTAGCTTATTCGTTCAATGGTATGCGATTTATGCTCAGGTAGATTTTATCTTCGGATGTGCATGACGGATAAAAAATGTATATAATGTTAACGCGTGGGCATAGAACGGTGTTTGATAGAAATACACGTATTTCACGTAATGATTTCGAAAGTGAAAGTCATTCAGATTTTTTTTTTGAAAGATCAAATATGAAAGGAAAGCCATTTTTAGAATGTGAAATTTTTCAAGAAAAAACACTTACCACGAATCGCAGACTGTAGTGAATTTCTACGTTGATATCGAGTGAATAAATTCTACGATGAAATCTCAGATATATGATAAAACTTCGAAATAATTCAGCCATTAATGGAAGTTTCGAAACGAAAAATATTAATTCGTATCGCTCGGTCAATTATTTCTGTTCAGAGATATTTAGACACGCGCGTTTGTTATAGGTATGGTCCAGTGTACTAGCATTTTCATCTTCGGAACGCTATTAATAACGACATTGACACTTTTACTCGTTCGGCTGAACATGTTTTAAATCAATTTATCTTGACTGCACATGTGAGCCTTTCACCGAAGGGTATAATTTTCGTGAAAAATTGTGTATGCATTGGAGATGTGAAACGATTTACGGAATAGAATTTGCAGCGCGCAGCAAATTGCAAGTAAAGAATACAAATCAACATTCGGCGAAAAAGTTTCCCTGTAAACTTTCGGTATTAGGAGCTCGCTCGTTGCAATTTTTCACTATAGCGCGTGAGCAGATATACAAATACGCATTTTAAACGTGCACGAGTTGTATTTCGACTTTTTGCCGGAGAACATTTCGAGATTCGAGTATCAGCGCATTTTTGCTAATTATACGAAATATCGCGGCGTGTGTCGTTTTGATATACGCGAATTACAATAATAAACGGGTAAATGTAAAAGCATCGAGATGGCGAAAGATTTATTTTATTTTCCCTCGCGTTTTGAAAAACATTCGTTTTTAGACTTCCCATTTCCTGACGAGCGAGACGGTGGGGAGGGGCACCCCGTCATATATTTGTGCGCGTTTTCTATACATCACGCTTATCACGTGGATAAATCGTCGAATAGATGTTACTTGGATGTTGGAACACAAAAATTATCCTATTCTCATGATAATGGCGTTACGCTCCACTAGAGAGCGTTATATAGACGAAACGTTGTATTAGGTTGTGTGTGACCAATTTCGACGAAATGGCTAACGGAAACATAATATTGCTTTCCTTTATCAGATCCCAATCCCTTAGATATATTACAGCTTCTTCTCAATTGTGAACTTTTCCCATTTCACATTCTTTACTCGTAATGTTTACCCTGATTTATTTGAAATACAAACCTAATGAGTCATTTATCGTGCTTTTTTTCCTCGCATTTCACGACACCGAAATGACGAAACATAATGGAACGATAATAAGATGGAAAAATTACCATCGAGGAAAATGAACGTCGAATGGCCTAGAACAAAAATGAAATTAAGTGGATTTTAAAATTTGACGCGATGTCATCTACTCGGCGAGATGTTATTCGCAGAACATCTTAGAATGAATCAATGTAAATTATGTAATTCTACCAGAATTTGGATTCGATTTACATTTTGGACATTTATAAATTTGAAAATTGAATTTACATTGTTTGAAAATTACTGACAATGGCTTAAATTTGTGTAGAGTTAAAGTTATAAATTTAATTAACTTATTTGGAGAAGAGAGCATGAGCATAGACATGAGTGAGGATTTTCGTATATCTTTGCTTTTTCAACTATTATTAGTAAGTTGACAAATACCAACTTTTTCGGTGTGTGTACACGTACAGTACATATACATTTATCTCCCCCTCGTCATAGCGCAAAACGTGTCGATGAAAATTACTCAAAAATCCATGAGATAATATTCATGCGTGTATCTAAACGTATTTGCCAATATTTTTTTTATGGTTTCTTATGAAGGAAGGAGTTTGTTCAGCTGTCCAGTCATAATTTTTTTGGTATATTTCATATTAGTCCAGTATGTGTGTATGTATGTATCTGTACCATATAATAAGGATCGTTTAGGGGGAAAATTCTCAACCATTTCTTTTTTCATAAATATGTATAGTCTGTCCACGTTGAGAAGGGTACTGCCTAAAACGTAAAATTTCTCTTTGCTAGTCAGTAATTATTACTTTTATTGAAAATTCCTGTCAAATGTAAAGGTTCTTTATCACCTAACGACTAAATAAGTAAGGAAATTTTGGATGATTTTTGTAATTATGTAATGGTAAATTACAAAAAAATTACTCTGGGAGTTCATTACTGTTTCAAATCAAAGATCCAATATATTCCAAAAATAAATTAATGCCAGTTCATTAATTTTAGAGATTACAATATCATTAGTAGTGGTGAGACATCTTTAAATTAAGTAGGAATTTTCTACAAAACTAATAACTGCTGGTTAGTAAAGAGAAACTTTACATTTTAAGCGGTACCCTTCTCAACGTAGACAGACTATTTAGAACTAGATTCGCTAGGAACATAATTAAAGTTCCTATTCTTGGGTGTTGTTATGGTACAGTGATAATAAATAAGACGAATAAGTTTTTAATCGCCCAGTTGGCAACACTGGTTAAAATCCTGCGTCAGTTCGAAGTGACGTCAGTGACGCTCCATAGTATCGCTCACACTGTGAACCTACACTGTTCTGCTTCGCCTGGTAGTGGGGCATAGTCTATATAATTGCTGTGTGCCTACTAGACCAGGCAGTGTTAGTTAAGAGTTCGTGCAGTAAACAGGTAGTAAACGTAGTATAGGGTGAAAGGGAGTTGAAATCATCCAAAAAACGTCCGCTATATCTCCTCAGGATTTGATTGTAAGACAAAAATGGTTCAGTGCAGTTTTTTTCTACACTAAATTTTCTGCAACTTCCATATTGAAATGTTTAGGTTATCGCTCGTGATTGGCTTGTTTAGTGTGTTTGAAATTTGGTACTTAGAGGCTCTATTACAGTTGATTCATCTACGCTAAGTGATATTATATATGCGAATTGAGAGATGCATATACGACAACGTGTGACAACAAATCAACCAATCATAATCTTTTCAGCCTCCTCTCCTCACCCCTAAATGTGTAACTATATATGTGAGTGAGAAGAGCGGACTGGGATCCATATGAACTTTGTATGTAGTTGGAAAGTGTTATACATAATTATGTTGCACATTTAAAGCATAAGAGCATAAAACTTCAAACCTGTTTTAGTATTTTTGTTCTCTTCGTGTCTACAAACTGGAATTTTTTCACCTCATATGAATTTCTCGTTAACTCTACGCTCTTTTTCGCTATTATTGCTGAAAAATTCGTCATGATTGCATGCAGGACTCGTGTTTGCGGAAATGAAAGGTTTATTTCACACTAAACATTTTCCATGTAAAGTTACCAAGAGATTACGAGAAGATCACCCCGCATGATCTTGGAAAAAATAAACTTTATTTACTTAGAAATTTAAACGCGATATCTTGCTAGCAAAACTTTTAACAGTTTAGCGTTTGTTTGTTTAAAAATATCGAACGCCGGTGGTGTGCGTGTTTCGCAGCCAGAGCACCCGGTTCTTCGATTTTTCCCCATTTATACGCAACATTTTGAAAACTCGTGCGATGAAAACAAAGGTTAGAACGGTAAAAGGGTCTTCCTTCCTTCAGTGCAGATTCGTAGAGACGAAACGAAAACGTAGCCTAAAGGAAGGTAGTTGAAAGCGCAAATTACCTTTCTAATTCTATCTAATCCTCGAATATGTGTTCTCGGGCAGTTAGTCGGATTAATGTCGGACGTAGCCTATTCGAAGACAGTAACAAGTAATTTTTGGTCTTAAGGTTTTGAACGTTAACGATTTTCGTTAGCATTTCCCGTATTGAACAATGAATTAGAGTGAGAAATAATGGTAAATATATTCAGAGTATTAGAGTTTGGAGAATGTAATTTCGACTGGTTGGGTGAAGAGTTTAAATTTTAGTAGTTGGTAATAATATTATTTCTTATTTTAAGAAAAACATTTTCATTAACAAATTAGGGTTGGAGTTGAAGAAAAAATAGTTCCTAAATGATCTACAAAAAGTGGCAAAAATTCTTTCCTCGATTTTGATAGAACATCTGCAAATCATGTCGAAGTTTAAAACGTTTAAAATTAAAAAAAAATATATTTTATCGCGATTGGAAAGTTTTATTATATGTTATCGTGTAATGGCGAAAAAAATTCTTAGCTGTCATTTGTTTTACTAATTTAAGTGGTGTTGGTCTTTAAAAAATTTTTTTGAATAAGCGTCACACTTTATTGTATGTTTAAAAAATTGATAATTTATCATCATGTGCGTATTTAATTTTTATATCACTTGAGTTTTCAAAATATCACAATTTTGCTTCAAAATGATATCATTTTGATGTTTTATCATGACAGACCCAATTCATACTTTTAACCCCTGTGAAGTGGAAATCAAACATAATTTATCTTCTGAAGTTACGAGTCTTTAAAAATTCAATTTAAGCTCCTTTTGTTATGTACATAACCTTAATTACCTGTTTATTGTTAATTTTTAAAAACATGTATGTAAAATTAAGAACCAAGTATTTTTTTTTTTTTATGTGCCATGTACAGCAACAATGGCTAGAGGCACAGCAACAATCTAGATTTTACTTGTTAATCCTGTGGACTTTAGAAAAAGGAATAATTTATCAATTTGTGCCTGATCATCTGATAGAATGTCCTTTAAAGTATTAGACTTAAGATATTTGGACCGGTGAGATTGATAAAGAACGCATTCAGTAAGGATATGTGAGACGGTTATGAGGACATTACAGGAGGTACATATAGGAGGTGGCTGCTTGGCAAGGAGGTGTTGGTGAGTTATGAGGGAGTGGCCAGTACGGAGACGAGTAAGAATGGATGCATGTCGACGGTTATGTTGCAGAGAAGTTTTCCAGATGTTTATGGTGGGTTTAATACTTTTGAGTTTGTTTGAATTTGGGACATTTGACCAGTATGACTGAAATTCTTCGGATAGTAAGGATTTGGCATAGGTTTTCAAATCTTTCAGAGGAATATCTATATCTGCGATTGGGTGGTGGAGGTAAGATTGTTTGGCAATGCAATCAGCTAACTCATTACCTTCTATTTGTGAGTGGGATGGAATCCAACATAAGATGACTGTTTTTATTGGTTGAAAGGAAAGTAGAGATGAAGTAATTTCCTGTACTATAGGATGTGTTTGTTTAGATCTGTGATTTTGGATGGCTAGTGGGGATGAAAGAGAATCTGTAAATATACTGTATGATGTAGGGAAAAGTCATTGATGTAGCTGATTGCTGTTTTGATTGCATATAATTCTGAGGAAAAAATGGAGTAGTATGATGGAAGAGGTATGGGTATGTGCGTACTATCATGGATAATCGCGCATCCTGTGTTATAAGTAGTTTTAGAACCATCTGTATATATATGATTGAAATTCGTGTATTTTTCTAATAGGAACTGAAAGTTTTGTTTGAGTATAATCGGGTTTGTTGAGGTTTTTGTGAATTTTGTTAAGGAAAGATCTATATTCGGGGTAAATGTCTGCCATGGAGGTAATATTTTAATTGGGAAATGTTGAATGCGAAGATGCAATGAAATTTGATATAAAAGTTCTTTAAATAATTGTGACATAGATTCAATTGGGATTAGGTTATGGAGAGTTGATTTAAATGTTGGATTTGCAGTTATACTTAGAAAGGATACTGTGTTAATGAGTTGTCTACGTATGAATAATGGGGGTTCAGAAACTTCGCTGAGAAGGCTGGTTATAGGGGTGGTTCTAAATGCTCCAGTGGCCAATCTTATGCTGGTGTTTTGGATGATGTTTAGTTGATTAAGACAAGATTCACTTGCGAACGAATAGAGTGGAGAGCCGAAGTCTAAGATAGGTCGAATGATTGTGTGATATAGTCTTAGTAGGGTAGAACGGTCAGAGCCATAGCTAGTACGTGTGAGTTTTTTTAATAAGTTTAATTTGTTGAAGCATTTTAGTCGAATTTGCCTTATATGATCAGACCATTTGAGTCGGTTATCAAATGTCATTCCTAAATATTTGACAGAGTTTTTCACTGGAATTAAGGTGTTATTGAGGTATATATCGAGAGAGTGCGAACATTTATAGTGTCTACAGAAATGTATTGAGGAAGACTTAGTTTGCGAAAATTTTAGGCCATTTTTTTGAGACCATAGAGACATTTTATCTGATGCGATTTGAAGAAGGTTTTCACCTACCGAAGCGTCTTTACATGATATGAATATACAAAAATCGTCTGCGAATAGTGCTTTAGATATTATTGGAGGTATCACTGTGGGTAAGTCGTTTATAGCTATGTTGAATAGAGTCGGACTCAAGACCGTTCCTTGAGGGACACCGTTTTGGAGGGTGTAGGACCTTGAAAGAACATTTGAGATTTTTACAGAGAACGTTCTATTTTTTAGAAAATTCTGTATGAAGATTAAAAACAAAAAAATTAAAAATAACCTTGACATCCTTAATTCCAAAAATTTGATGGCTTACAATTTGTCAAGTGTTGTGCCGAATTGAAATTTTTAAAAGTGAAAAAATTTGAATTGCCTAGAAATGAATTTGTTTGAAAAAAATCACCTTATGTTAGTAAAGTTTTCTGTAGAACTTTGAAAAGGGATATTTTTTCAAGTTTTCTCGAGGTCATTTAACAACTTCTATTCAACCCCCTACTCCTTTCCATTTGAAAATAAATCAGGCTCACCCTATTGTGTACTATTCATGCAATGCAGGGAGGACATGTAACAGCTGATAAAACTCATGAAAAGGTGATAGCACTTTTTTTACCAACATTTTGTGTTATCACCTGTTGTTACACATTTTACTTTTTTTTTCAGTCTAGTGGTAACACTCAACTAAATTTTATGTTTAGTTTTCTTGGCAAGGTGGAGCAATAGTAAGTTTACAGTAATATTCCAAAAATGTTGAATTTTCATCTTGCAACATTATTAGAATATTAGACACTCTGTATAACATTATCCTATAAGAGGTGGAAAATACAAATATTTAATTTTTTCACGTGTTTACTGTGCACACTGCACACCGTGTAGCATATTACGTTGGAAAGTTACTGCCAATGGTTTTTACTTTTATATCGAAATACATATAAGGGTAAATTAGATGACTCACCTTTACGGTGTAAACGCTACAATGGGGTATTCGAAGCGTTTCAGCGTGTTATACTAATGAAATTTTCGCGGTTATCGACGAAAAGTATTCGAGAATGGAACGGGGTTAGGTTGCGTCAAGTTTTCGAATTAACGATTATAAGGTTCGCGTGATTCATCCATATTTTTTTCCCTTCTATCTTCTTCGCAATGATTCATTCCTATAGAAGTTACCGGCGAAAAGAAAATTTTTGACTCATGCAAAATAATTTATCACGAAAGTTTTACGCTGTTAAATTGATTCGCCATTGTGAAGCTCTCTCGTGCGAACTTTTAAATTTATTCGTGTACGAGTTGGTGGAAAGTTGATCTGGCGCGGAATTTAGTGGTGTTTTTTTATGAATCACCGATAAATTTTTACGGCGCCAGTAATTTTGCGTATAAAATGCGTGTAAACTCGAGAACTTGTTAAATTTACTCTAAAAGCGGATTTTTACAATGAACATATCAAAATTAAGTTGCTCATTCAATCTCGTTTTAATTTCATTTCATCGCCGAGCTTTAGTAATTCGCTAGTTCGTTTTGAATTTTTTTCGCAAATACAGCCTCATTTTTGAACTACTAGTGAAAACGTTAAATGAAAATAACGTTGTTTATGAGTATCGAAAATAAATGTGGTTGTAGTTTCACAACACACATTACGTGATATATTTCTGAACCTAAATCCTTCCTGGTATCATTTTCAATGCTACAGAACATTCCTCAACCAGCATTAGATTTAATTCTAACCATTTTCAACTTCATTTGGAGGACACATGAATTTCCAGATCATTGGAGAATCGCCGAGGTCACTCCAATAATAAAACCTAACAAAAACCCACTATTCTTAGAAAACTACCGTCCTATATCTTTAACATCAGTTCTATGTAAAACCTTCGAAAGAATCGTTAATGCTCGATTAACGTGGATTCTCGAATCTACGAACTTCTTCACCAACAACCAATGTGGTTTTAGAAATAAACGCTCTACTACTAATCTACTACTTTATCTAAGAAACTCTATCCAGGAAAGTTTCCTTAAACGAGAACACCTACTCGCAGTATTTTTCGACCTTCAAAGAGCGTTCGATACCATTTGGCCTCAAAAAATTCTCGCCTCCATTCATAAAAGAGGAATACGGGGTCATATGGCCTTTTTCCTTCAAAATTTCTTACAATCTCGAAGATTTTACACTAGAATTAATCAGACCGTATCGACCACACTCAATCTTCAAAATGGAGTACCTCAAGGCTCCGTCTTGAGCCCAACATTATTTAATATAGCCATCAACGACGTCGCAGATCAAATAAAACCACCAGTAAAATTCGCTCTCTTTGCCGACGACCTCGCAGTTTTCCTTCCTTGCTCTAACCTTCAACTCGGCGAAGAAGTTCTTCAATCTACTGTAGACAAATTATATTCCTGGTCAACCCAAAACGGTCTGATTTTTTCACCTCAAAAAACAACATGTATCCATTTCTGCAGAATTCGGAATTGCGATCACAACCTGAACCTTTCCCTTAACAATATTCCTATCCAACAAGCAGAAACAGCTAAGTATCTCGGTCTAATCTTCGACCAAAAATTATCTTGGAAACCTCATATTCTCAACCTCAGAGCATCCTGTTCCAAAAAGCTCAATCTAATTAAAAAGTTAGCGCACACTACTTACGGCTCAGATAAATCTTCCTTATTGAGAATATACCATTCGCTAATTAGATCTAAACTCCAATATGGGGCAGCAGCGTATAGCTCAGCTAATCAGGGAATTTTAAAAATTCTCGACCCCATACATCATACGGCAGTCCGACTTTCTCTAGGCGCATTCCGCACCTCCCCTATATCAAGCATACTATGTGAAGCGGGAGAACTTCCTCTTTATCTCCATCGTTACTATTCGACAATATGCGCTTTTATCCAAACAAAGTCAAATCCACATTTACCTCCAGTAACTCAATCACGGAAAAACAAACGCCAAGCCTCTATCATACCTTTCCAAACACAAATTTCCGAAATTTTCTCAACTATAAAGTTATACCCACCCGAAGTAGTATCATTTCCATCAAAAAGTATACCTCCTTGGTCGTTCCCTTTAAGTATTGACCTCGAACTCTCCGAATTGCATAAAACGACCACATCAGTCCAAACATGGACAACAGCCTTCCATAGACTCATCTCCCGCTATCCTCATCACCAAAAAATTTTTACAGATGCATCCAAAACCAGTCAAGGAGTGGGAAGCGGCATCGCAACCCAAGAAATGATACTAATACGATATTCTCTTCCTATATCATTCTCAGTTTTATCAGCAGAATTGTTTTCAATTCAACTAGCACTTCATGAAATAGTCACACCTAACCCTCAAACCCGCTTCTTAATCCTTACTGATTCCATCAACTCACTTCATGCCTTAACTCAATATAAAAGTAATAATTTACACCCCATAGCCAATCAAATTCTTCATCTATCAACCACACACAAAAACTTCACTCTAGCTTGGCTTCCCGCCCATGTAAATATATCTGGCAACATCCTCGCCGACCTAGCCGCAAAACAATCCTCTACAATGTTCCCAATTCCAAATATTCCAATACCGTCTCAAGATCTTAAAAAAATATCCAAATAGCTATCACTCCACCTGGGAAACCACCTGGAGAAATACTTCCACAACTAACAAACTCCGGTCCATCCGAAATTCCACCTCACCTTTAACGTCACCTCAATCCTCGAGGAGGGAAGAGGTTATCCTAGCACGTCTCCGTCTAGGTCATACCCTCTTAACCCACTCCTACCTCCTGGATAGACAACCTCCGCCATATGCGCGCAATGCCAAACCCAGCTCTCAGTCTCACACATCCTAACAATATGCCCACATACTCAAACATCCGTTCTAGACTCCAACTCCCATCTACCCTATCCGATATCCTCAATAGCCACCAGACCAACCTCCTATTCACCTTCCTGAAACAGTCAAACCTTTACCACAGAATCTAAACACTCCATACCCGCAAACGTGCCTCTGAAAAAAAAAAAAAAAAAAAAAAAAAAAAAAAAAAAAAATTTCTAACAATACAAAAATTATCGAACGATCCCAAAAAAATTTAAAAAACGAGAAATGTTTACAATTTTTCTTTTTTGAGTTGTTATAATATATATATCTAAAATGTAAAGAAAGATGAAGTTTCTTTTTTCTAACTAGTTCCTTCACACCAATGTTTCAGTAAAATTGTTTAAAATTCTTCTTTTTTATTAATGACTCCTTTTTTCTAAAAAGACAAGAAATCAAATTCAAGATGAAAATGTATTGGGAAAAACTGTGCAGAACTATAAAGACATGAGCATTTTGATGAGCTAGAAAAATTCCAACTTCAAAATTACATTCGCGATCCCAATTGTATTTCGTACTTAGTCTTATGAAAATTCATCATTCCTTCTCTCGAAATATGTTTCCTACCTCTGCAACCTGAGGCGACAATACTGTGCTAACATACCTATTTACTTCATCAATGTAAAAGTAAAACTTTCATTAATCTCTAACAATTTGTTTAGATATTTTGAAACAAAAATACTTTTAATTAAACATTCGAAATTTATATCTTGTCTTTATTTAAACCGGAAAAAGGCAAATTTCGTTTTCCGCTTCTGCATATAATGCTATGTTACAAGGTTGTTCCTTTTAAAGTTCCGGTCCCGGCCATTGTAACTATTCTGTGTGCTTTTCCGGTTCTTTATTCATTTCTGTGATATATGAATAATTAAACATTCTATAATTAACTATTTCTTTAAGTTTCGAAACTAATTTTTATACTTATTTAAAACTTATAATTTTTTTTTTTTTGATTACAGGTATGTGTTTAATTTGATCGAAATATAATTTGCTAAGCGTAAAATCAAGTATGGTGAATCAAGTCGGTAGGTACTAATACCATAATTACTTCGATTTATATTCCAGAGTAGCATTAATTTTATTTTATATCTGTGTGGAATGTTTTAATGGACCTTTATTAGGGGAAAATTTGCAACTAAGGCAGTAAATTTAATTCATATATTATTTATGAACAACATTTCAATTTAATTGAAACAGATAATAGAATAATTATTCCATTCAATTTTTCGAAGATATTCGAGTGTCCTCACACAGCCAGTTTGGCTAATTACGAAGGGGCACTTTACATCTATACATGATATACTCATTTGCAATCTTATAAAAAGTGTGCATTCCCCTCCCCCTCTCCCGTCCTAACATTCTACAGAACTTAAAAACTCGACTTAAAGTAAATCTTAATCCTTCATCTCCAGCAACTGCGTCTACCCCACTCCATGAGCAGCCCTCCCCATTCTAAAAATATCCAATTTCCGCCCTTTTCCTATAATTTCATTTATACCAATAATACATATTATCCTTTTAAAAGGAGAAGTCGAATACTTATTTCAATTTTTGGAAGTTCTCTATCCAAAATATTCCATAATATCAAGAAGTGGCTCTTAGAGTTACCATTTTTCTTTTATTAAGTAAATTTGAATCTTTAATTTTATAATTTAAAATATCATAAAGAAACGTGGCTGTCATATACCTCCTTCTCTAGGCTTTGAATTTTATACCCCGGAAGTATACCATGTAAGAGATTAATTAGCTCCATTTTTCCGTACTCCAATGCATCGTACACAAAAAAAGTTTTGAATACCCTCCCCTCCCCCCACCTCCTTCTTAAATTAGGTAGGCTGTAATAACCATCGTTTTTAGGTTAAAAACTCAACTAGAAATGTACCGAACCTTTTTCGTAGGAAATTAAAAGTGTAATAATTTACACGGGATCATTTTTCTTCTAATTGTTATGTATACTTGGATAAATAGGAAAACTCATCAAATAAACATGTTGAAACATTTTTCAAAAATTAGTCAAGTGTGTTTTTGCCTTTGAAAAGCATTTATTGGAAAAATGAATGAGAACCATTATTTGGGGTGCTTGTTTTGACCATTTTCTAAAACTGAATTCTTTTGGTCATTTGTGACGATAATTAATCTTCGTTTTACATATTTCATAGGGACTAATATCTCCTTGAGTAGAAGTGGGAAAAAGGATATAGCATACTCTTCATCTCTGAGAATCTCTGTATCGAAACTAATGTCTGCACGGTCACCAAAATTTCTTACGATACCAAATGTTGATCTTTCAAAAGCCTCCACTTATCTGTATCAAATTTGGAGTTTGAAATTTAGCCCCAGAACCCCAGATTCATAATCGATACTTAGCCCTTACTTCAGTGAGTGTTGAAAAATAATGTCAAATTTAAGGGCAAAAATGAAATTTATTGTCTATGCTGGTTGATTTAACTTGTTGTGTTATGATCATGAAGTATCACTTGAAATTAAATCAAAAAATATATATATTGAAGTGTTTGCTCAAAACATGTATATTTTTCTTCACTTACTCAAGTAAATGTCAAGTGTCGACTAGGAATCTGGCTCATAGTCGACTTCATTGTAGGGCCTCCATGTGCTCATTTTTCGCACATTACTTTTCAGCAAGTTTTTAAATTGAGTTAATTTATCGCATTTTTTGGTCTACAGGAAGTGGACTGTAGATTAATTTTATTTAAAAAATTAATGAAATAAAAATAAATTAAAATATAAATAATTATAAAAATAAATATTATTATAAAATTAATAATTGATATTAATTAAAAATTAAATTATATTGAAATTAAGTATGAATTATAACATCAATGCTATAATTCAATTATGAACATTTTTTTCCAAAAAATTTAATTACTTCATTCATTTAATAATTCCTATAATATTTAAAAGAAAATTTTAGAAATCTTTTATAGAGCGTCTTATCGTTTGACTTAATTGGTGATTCGGTTTTTAATATAAAGTCATCTCAACTCTTTTGTTTAGTAAATTTTTATCCGAATGAATCCACTTACGACCGTCGCAGTAAGTTCATGCTATGTTAGCATATAAAATAACTCGCAGCACGTATCGATTGGGCGAGTTTTCCTGCTCCATACACGACCATCTCTGTAAATTCACCGCCACGTATACACACATGCACAATACACATACATATATAACATTTATACGCGATTATTTTTCGACACCGCGGCTACGAGAAGCCATTCGCAAGGGTAATTTCAAAATACCCGGCTGATATTAAATTTGCCCCGGCGTATAAACAAAACCGCAAAAGTTTTCGCAAAATATCCAATAGCCGAGACGCCGAGTAGCCGACTATCCGAAGCTCTTGTGGCGGATTATTAACGTCGGTTATTAGAGCTCGAAGAGGCGAAAAAAAAATGAGACATAGCTATTAAAGCGAGTAAAACTCTATGAAGTTGTTCAAAACAACCAACAAAGTCGAGCAGAGAAGAGAAATTAATTAATTTTCATCGGGTACGGCTAATTCGAGAATTTTCTAATTATTTCACGCTGTTTGGCAAAAACAAGCTGGAAATCAATATAAATTCGGATTAGATTAAAAAATATTCGTTTTTTTTTCTCGCAGCTTTATTGAAATAAACAAGGAGAAATTTTTTCTGCTCTTTTTTCGCCTTGTAATTCAATACGAACAGACATAAACTGGCGCCATTTCGTTGTTCAATTTAAAGGCCTGCTCGCAATTTCCACGCTAGATTCCGGTCTTCGGGGAATAGTAATTTTGAAAACGTGTCGACTTTTTAATACTTTCTTTCCCTTTTTGGCGAAATTGTTAGTTGTTTCGTAGCGAAGTATCGTATCTTGTAAAAATTCTAGATACTCAGACGGTTGCTTATTAAGAGGGAGAAGAAGGAAACAGAAAACCAAATCGACTTGTTACTATTTTAATAGCGGGCCTCGGTCTCAATTACTTTAATCTGCGAGCGGAATGTTCTCGTTTTATGGAATATTATATACGCGTGTCTCGTCGAACGACGAAAATTATTCGTCGAGCTCTGCTCGTCGCATATCATAATACACCATTATATTGGTAATGGAAAAATTATCGAATATTTTCCGCGAATTTAGAAATGAAAATGCGAAAGTTGGCGAATTCGCGAAAAACCCTCTTATAATTTGAACGTCGTGAAAAACGTGCTCGTTTGTCGGCAGAAAGAGCGTCAGAAATTTTATAATTCAATACGTCATTCGTCGATGAGAAATTTATCGAAAGTAGATCCGTATACTACGAGCTGTATAACTTTAGTGTGCTTCTGCAGTCCTCCATACATGATCAGGTTAGCATGCGGACTAGTACCTACTCTATAATAAATATTAAAATTCGTCTCTCGCTTCGTTTTAAATTCTCCACCATGAAATGTATCGCGAAGATTATACGTGGTTGTATTAATTTAAAATTCCTTTATGCGTCTACGGTAAACTTAATTTTCACGTGGTTTAAAAGTTTGCCGTTATTGATTGTAACACATTTTAACGGTGTTATTCGTATACGCGGATTTTGTGTACATAAATGAATTTCGCACCCTTTACGACGCGGCTTGCGAACCGAAATTTCGGTTGTATAATTTTGGCCACGCTACTGTATCCGCCTACGAGGGTTTTAACGATGGAAAATTTTTTAAAACTATTTTTACTATTCTTTTATACGGCATTCGGTTAGGTATGAACATAAACTACAAAACGGAGTCTACCTCGAATTTATAATGTAACGTTTTTCCCTATTCGGGCGCCAAAGGTGTAGCCTGACTAACGGTTTATGAGGTAACATAAAGAGATAACATAAACAACGATATTCTTGCGGGAGTAATAACTTGGAGGAATATGTGACTTACATGGTTCGTTTAGGCTTAAGGCTCGTATTTTCCGCCATACAGTGTGCTCGAAGAGTTCTATCCTCGAATGAAGAGAATTTACCAAGAATTAAGTACAAGCTCGATGTTAATTCGCGACGACTAATGCAACAACGAAAATTAACCTAGCGAACGTTTAAAAAAATAATTTAACCCGAAACCGCTCTCGTTGCGACTCAATTTCTATGTTTTTATTAAAGTAGAAGTTTACCTTCGCTTGTAGCCAGATGGCGAGGGTATTCGTATAAATTAAAGGAATTCTGTTCTTGGTTCAAATATAATAGTTTTCGATGCACTGGTACTTTCGATGAAAAATTAATATGGTAATTGGAATTCAACGATCACGTATAAAAAGTATCTGCCGATATAGCATGCGAAAACCTCGTTCAGCCCTTTTGTCCGGCTCCTACGCTATGCGGAAATATTGATGAAAAATAAGGAAAAAATGGAAGCTTTTCAGAATTTAATTTTGTTTAGCGCTGATTAGATTTCAAAGACTGGAAATCTTGTCTGAAGGCCAAATGAGAAATCGAAAATGATTTTTCAAGCATAAAAATTCGTAGGAAATTTCTTTCCTTCTTTACTTCAAATGAGGCCTTCCAAATCGATATTTTCACTTTCACTGTAACGGCGTTTAGTGAAAATGTAAAAATAATTATGGCTCTTTTCGTTTCCCCTTCAGAAAACACTTCCGAGTTCGAATATCAGCCTTTTTTAGAATGGTAGAAAAATGTTTATAGCAATAGTTGTTTTTGAAAATATTAAATAATGAATAAAAAAATCGATATTTTTTTTTTGGGGGGGGGGGGGAGATTGTAACTGTTGGTAACTGCATAGATTATTACAGCATACAAAAATTCAGTTCAAATGATTTGCCGGGAAATTTAATGTTTGGAAATGACCTGGGTAATAAAAGTTGTGAATTTTGACTGTTGGTATGGGAAAAAATGCTTTCGTTAAGAATATAGTTTGGGATTAGGATGGAATTTCGACAGAATTCACATGAGCGAGTTTCTCTTGAGCCCTGCTGGGTATGTCCAATTAGCAGTCTAGTGATGACCACTTCCTAAAGACGTCAAAAGTATTAAACGATATTGATATCTACGTATATCAGTTTCAGTATCGATGTATTGATATCAAATTTTGGAATCTATATTTGTCATTTAATACTAGGGAGTAACGCTTTATCTTGAAGTTCGATGTTAGTTCGTTGTTTATTCGAATAGTTTTCGACATTTTCGTTCGCTCTCGATTGTCTATACTCAATCAACCAGAAGATCGAGGCTCCTGCCGCAAAATTTAGAAAAAATAATTTTTCTGAATGAAAATTTCAAATTCAGTTTATTGGATGAAAATTTTCAATTGTTCATATTATTGGTACATTTTTCAATTTTTGTACTTCTTTCGTTGAAAAGTTTTGAAATATAAAATTGAGCAGCATTTATTTTTCTATTTTTCCATCATTTTTACTTCATGAAAGAAGTCGATTCATTTTGATATTGATACATATTGATATCAAAAATCGCATTGATATGACATAAAAACATTTTCCAGTATGCGAAGAATTTTTTTTAATAGGTGAAATTTATTGAAAAGATGGAATGTTCAGTTTACCAAGGAAAGTAGATTTAACAAGTTAGGAAGGCTTTGAAGCCAGAATAAAATTGTATTCTTTTGATTTAATTTATGTTCATTGAAGAAAACAATCAAATTTTACAAAATAAAGAGTTGCCGGATTACCTATGGTACATAGTTGTGACATCTAACGTGACCCTTTTAGTTTTCAGAAATGGTTTCTGAATCAATTGGTCGCGAATATAGCTATTTAATTCAGAGATCTTAATTTTCTTTCGAAGGAGTGTGTGGTTTTTTAAAAGGTCAAAATTTGGTCCGCTAAGTTCTCTTTCGCACCCTTGGAAAGATTAGTCTTTTTGTGAAAGAATTTTTAGAGTCAAAAATTAAACGTTTCCAAATCCATCAGTAGTTATTAAAATACCAGGCCCCAGTTGTCAGATATTACAGAAAGAATAGTTAAGTATTGAGAAATTTGTCAAAAGTCTTAATAAATAATGCAATATGATTTTCGGAGCCTAAATTCTCGTATGAGCCCCCTCCTCCCCTCGCACAGGAGAATGAAATTCTCCAAAACTGCATCTTTGGCATTCATGTCAGTTAATATGACACTTATAGAAAAGTGAACAGAAACAAAATTAATTCATTTTTGATTGTTCAGTAAGGAGGAACTTCTACATTTTTTAGGAGGTGATATTGGCAGCATTGATCATCTCTGAGACCATTAGCTAAAATTGCAACGTTGCCTTTCTGCTTACTTAGCTTGTCTCTCTTCTCTCTACATATTAAAATCAAAATGAAATTAGTTTTGAGATGCGCGCGCATTCTTGTTTTGAATAGTAGGTATAAAAGGTACATAAAGGAAAATCTCTGTAGGAATGTAGGATTTTCATACTATGCCAAGTGCTGAAAACATGTTTTCGAGATAATCACGTTTTAAATTTTGTACGTTCATCTTGGTGTCTGAGAAGATGCATATCACAAAAATGAAGGCTTAGAGCAAACTTCCATCTACTCTCTACCACCAGGTTCAAAATTTAGGTCGATCTGATTATTTGATGCCGAGTAACTCTGTTTTGAAAAATGTACCTAGTGCGAAATTTGGAAATAAATGGTAAAAATTCATTGAAAAGAATTTTATTTTTATATTTTTTTTCCGATACGAAATTTATATACAAAAAAAGTGACAAAAGATGATGATTATTATTATTTTTTGAAAACACAAAAAAATTATAAAAAAGAAATTTAAAAAAAATTCAATCATTTCGATGGTGGTGCTATCTTTAGGCTAGATTTTGAACTCTTAGAAAGTAGGTATCCAGCTCTTTGATAGGTTCGGATGGTGTACATATTGTCCATGTATATCAATGGTGATCATAACTCAACTTCGCTAAAAATGGCACTCAGCATAGTATGAAAATGCTACTTTTCGTGTATTAAAATCAAGATAGAATCAGTTTTGAGATGCGCGCGCATCCTTGTTTTGAATATCAGGTATAAGAGGTATATAGATAGCAGGTATACAAAGGAAAAAAGGTTGTAAATTTTGAAGACTATATTATATATATAAAGCTACAAGAAAAAAATAACAACAACAACAGGGCCAAAAAAATGTTGTTCCAATCGCCCAGCCTCTCCTAATGGATGGATTTCAACGAATTTTTTTTTTAAAATCGCAAAAATTATGCAGATATGTCATCAAGCAAAAAAAATTGAAAATTTTAATTAGAGAGTTGAAAAAAATAATTTTTTTTTTTTTATTGCATAAAACTTAACGCGTTCGTTACCCGTTGCCGTATTCCACTCCACGTCTTGCTTGGTTGTGGGCGTGGCGTTTGCCGTGCCGCATTAGTTCGTCAGTTACACGACACATATCATCATTCATGTTATGTTGTTCGAAGAAGTCACATCAAATAGGCAATCCGAGCGAAGCGAGGAATGTCGCGGGGTTGGGCCGCGAAGCGGCCAGGGGGCGAAGCCCCCTAGTATCTCTCTATTCTCTCTATATATATGTATATTCTATATATTGAAATCAAAGTGGAATCGATTTGGCGATGCGCGCGCATCCTTGCTTTGAATAGCAGGTATGAAAGATATACAAAGAAAAAAAGGTTGTAAATTTTAATAAAAGCCTTGTACATATACAAGGGTAAAGTCATAAAATTGTTTTGAGTAGCACGTATAAAAGGTATAAAGGATAGCAGGTATGCAAAGGGAGAAAAATGTGATAAATTTTCATAAAAGCTTTGTACATGGGCAAGGGCAAGGGTAAAGTTGTAAAATTGTTTAGAATGGCAGGTATACAAAGGTATAAAGGAGCAAGCTCATCCTGGAAGGAAGAACTCTTAGTGGGGGTAACAAGTAAGAATAAATTGGGTTGTGCAGTTTGGAATGTAGCAGTATTTGTCTGATAAACTAACTTTCTTCTTCGTTTAATTTCTAATGCGAGCCTCGAAGAGGCGAGGAGGTAATCCGAGCGAATCGAGGAATGCTGTGGGGGTTGAGCTGCGTAGCGGCCAGGGGCCAGGCCCTCTTAGTATTGCATTATGAATGTTTTTTTTTTGAAGGTGACATATTAAGTACATAACTTAATGCCTAACCGGTCTGTATAATAGCTGTGTACTTTATAGTTGTGACTTGGGATTATTAGCATATTAAACTCCTTTCCTATAATGATGAATGTGAGAATGAATTCCTTACTCAAAACTGGCTCGAAATTTAGCATTGAATTTTTTTTTTTTAATTCATGTTCGATAAATGATAAATACCAATTTAATTATTTGTTTTTGATGGAGATGTCTGCACAAACATTTCGAGTTCATTATATAACGAAATAGATGCACGTTAGGCTTGTAATTAGGGCTAAAAAATTACCTATAGGAAGAAGGATGAAAATGTTCAGAAAATACCGCACGTATACGTAGGTACCATTTACCGGCGGTTATTCTTTCATGTATTCAGCTTTTTAAGCGAGTCGTTAGAGAAAAGCATATTAAAATCTTGACTGGGGCATTTTGGTAGCTGCATTGAAGGTTTTACTATACATAATGGGTAATGAGAAAGGCGGCATTACGACCGTAATTAATTCTGCTCGAGCGTAGAACGATATACTGGGGTAGTCGTGTTACTGTACGTATACGACGGCGAAAAGAATAAACAGCGTATTGCAATTACGCGTTGCATCGTTGCTAAAATTACACGGACGGTTAAAGATTCTCGTGTTATGACAGAAAGTGGCGCGACGATGCGACGGCGCGTCTAGCATTACCAAGTACGTGTAATTTGCAATATTCCGGGAAAATTATTTCGGATAAATATTTATAGAACATCTTGTACAGCACGCGATGCAATTCTTAACGTTTCTGGTACCTTTTTACCTTCAGCGACTATTCAAACCTCTTGTACCGCAACGGCTTGCAACCTATCGTTTTCGATTTCTATGCTAATTAACTTCATTGTATATGTAAACCGCGGCAAAATGTTCCCTTTTAGCTTTTGATGTGAAAAGTTTCCGTTTCTACCCGGCTCTCCTTGACAGTGTAATATGGAATGGAAAGGCCCCCAACGTTATCGAGTTATTCGTGATCGTGAATTTGAAGCTGGCTTAATAAGCTGTAGCGGTGTTAAAATGGTCGCCGAATATTAGGTTTTGATTAAAAATAAGGGGTATTTTTAGCCCGATAGTTTGTAATCTTTTCATATTAAAATCGGTGTCGCTTTTTATTTGTATTACGCGGACGACGTGAGATCGAGTTCAAAGAGATGATGTGGACGAGACCTTCTCAGCGGAAGATTCGAACAAATCGCGTCACTTTATGGTTGTCAGGCTTTCTTATTTTGTCTCGTCAAACTTACGAGAATTAGGTATAATTATCGTTAGATATCGTCGTTAACTTACGAGTAATGTGATTTATCTTGTAATTCGATTTTCAAAGCATCCAGTGAACTCTACTCGCAGCTTTTGAAACACGCCTAACAACGTTTATGTGTTGCGTATCATTTATCGTGATTAACTATCTTAGTTATCATTATCTATAGTATATCTGTATATATAGTGCGTTTCAACTCAATAGAAACTCTTTCATACAACACATAGGCCAACTCATGTAACACTGAAGTGTAATGAATTGCCTGTTATGCACGATAAAGGGAATGAGATACAGAGAATAAACAAATTTTGTTTTTTAAACGGTCAACATTAGGGTTTTTTCTCATAATTTACATCAAATGGAAAAGTGATATTGGCGCCATAATGCAAACGATATAATGGAGCGTTACTGATGAAAACGAATGCTGATTGTGTGAGTAGCAGGCGAGAAGGTATAGCGAAAAAAAAATTAAAAATGCCCTCTTGAGCACGATTTTGGAAATATGTTAATGTTTCAGGTCTAAGGATGCATAAGTACATATTTTCTGAAAAGCTTTTACAGTTGGCACGAAAAAAAAATTAGAAATATTGATGCATAAAAATCTATTTATCTTAACTGGTGCTTTTCGGTTCGCACAGAGCACTAGTGTCCATTAAAAATCTCTGAATGTTCGAAAAGTGGAGAGGGCATACGCTGTTAGTTACATGTAAGTCATTAACAAATTTTAAAAACAGAAAGTCGAGAAGTTATTTAAAAAATTTAAAAATTGAATGAATTTGTTCACTAGTTTTCAGTAATTATTTCTCTGTGTCTCCTCCCCTGCTCATCCATAACTGAAACTTTTCATCTGTAATACTACATTATATCCTTCGTATTTCAGTTTAAATGTCTCCTCTTTTCTGTAGGACGTAAATTATGAGAAAAAATTTCCAAATTCGACCATCTTAAGAATTAAAATTGAAATTTGTTCATTTCTTATACTCAGCAGCTCTTTCGTCGATTGTCACGCATGAATATAAGCTGAGTAAAACTTTCTGTTTTTTCGTACAGTATGAATATTAGATAAGTTGGAATTTTAATCCCATATACAAATTTATCACTCATTAAAAATTAGAACATAAAAGAAAAATAGTTTTACACTTTTAATATAGATAGCGTTTATTATATTACATTTGATTACATTGGTGTACGAAAGGAGAAGGGAATGCCATTGACGTATTCGCTACCCGTCTGCTTCATGTTGAATCGTTGTGGGGTGAGGAAAATATGTTGAAGCGCTATCTTTGAACGAACTCCTTAACTAACTCATGTCTAGCTCCTTTACAATAAAATTTGAGTGATGGACCATCTAGTTTTGATTCATCTATGATATTATACTCGGTTGAACACTATGATGGAACGATATAATGATTTGAAATTTTGTGTGTAGGAATTATAGCAAGGTATATTTTTACTTGTAATTTTTCCATTTAAGAAGAATTTAGTAATTCTATAACAGCGCGGTTGCGGTAGAACAGTATATTTGAATTCAAAATTAATAATGCCGTCGAATGCGCACATTTTCAAAACTCAGAGGTAGTTTTGAAATGTATAAATTTATTTTTACTTATTCTATGAATTTAATCGGAGACTGATACCTTTTCTGTATCTGTTGGTGGTATCAAATCAATATTTAAAACCTACTCTAATAAGCAAGTATCTAATATTAAAATTTTAAAGAATATGCGTTTAACTTTGGGATTCTGTAAATGTCAAAAGTAGACTTTTAGCTTACCAGGTCGATTTTATTCATTTTTTTATCATAAAAGCGTAAAATATTAAGCTTGTGCGCAGCTTTTAGTCCGTTCAGGGAATAATTACCTATTCTGGCTCCTTGACTAAATGGAAAAATACACGAAATAAGGAATTTTTATGTAAGATGTTTCTCATCTTGAAAAAACAAAATATTAACTTTGAACTAATAAAAAAAACAAATTTCACAAAAATAATTTTTTTTAAATTTTTTCTAAAAATTGTAAAATTTGCATACTTTGAGCCATTATAAATGGTATTGTTATTAATCTTGTAGGCTGCATTTTTTTTTTTTTTTTACATACGCTGCCCTGATTTTGCAGTGATCAAGTGGGTTGTCACATCGATTTTCAGAAAAAGTAAAATCATACCGGTTTAGTGGATAATGGACATCCGTCCTCCTGTTCAGTTCCTCTTCTCTTTATATTTTAAGAGGTTACAATTTTGAAAAAAAAAAAATTTGTTTTACGAGGACACGCAGGAAAAAAACAATTTTAATCGTGCAAAATGACAAGAAAATAATACGAGTCGAATACGAAGAAAAAGGCAAATTTTGTTGCGCGGAAAATAACGATGAATATAATTCTGCTGGATTCTCTTAATATGGCGGAATATCGGAATATATTTTAGTACGAGCTTACATCCCAAACGTTCATCTTTCGTCTGCGTAAAAAATTGTTCAAAAACACGTAGTAGCTTTTTCGCCAACAACATTTTATAATGAACAATAGCACGACTTTTTTAAATTTTATTTTTAAGCGTTTTACCCGCTTGTTTTTCCACCTTTTTTTATCCAGCCAAGTCTCCGTTTTAAAGTTCCTTTTACATAATATGTACATTTAATCTGCTTTTTGGTTTTTTCGACGACTTCTCTCGGTCTTCCTCATGTTCTCTTTTTCTCTCTTCGTGCTGTAGCCTTTTTCTTTTTTTTTTTTCAAAAGGGAAAATTACGACTTTTTTGTGATGGTGTTCTTCATTAAAGCAACTTCTTTGAGTTTAGGTAATACCTACTTTTATGTAGTTATAATTTATTTCGAGTTGTGGAAGTTATCGCGAATTTTCGAAAAATATTCCAGCAACTTTTTTTTTTACGATATAATTTGCGAGCTTTTCATTTATAAGCGAAATAACGAGATCGTACGTTAAATTATAAGTTAAGAGATGCTCTTTCTATGCTGTTTTTTACTAACAACGTAGCTGCGTTGAAAAAGCGAGAAAAAGAAGTTGCCGATATAGGTATATCTAAATGGCGATATTTATTTGTTCGACGCGAAAGGAATAATGATGATGAGTTGCTGCTTTTTTTTTGTAGATGAAATGTAGGCCCAAAAGCGCATCAGTTTGGTGTTTCGAATACTCAGTGGGTTAGATTTCAAGTCAAAATTCAGGTTTTCTGATTTACTATTTCCTCTCATTCCATTTTTTTGTGACTCGATTCTTATAGGGTATGTTTTCGGTACTTGGGTAAGCATTTTCAGGGGATCATAACCTACGTTTGCAATCCTTTAATTACGCCAATGCTCGTAAATTTGTATCAATATGGTCTTCCAAATAATTAACCTTTTTGTGTTTCTTTTGTTTATAAGCATATTACTTCATAGGATAAATAGAAATCACTGTTCAAGCATCTATATTGCCATATGCGAAAATTATTTTATTTCTACTAAATTTTGAAACATACTTAAAACAAAATATTTACTCCATAGTAACATTTCTTGCGTATAATCAGAAATATCATACAATTGATTAACCCTTAAATTATTTTACAAGCAGTTTGAGACCTCTTGAGTACCTCAATCGAATTTTAATTACTTGAGGCTCTCAAAGCTTTTCTCAAATCTCAACCATCCACCATTTTCTATACATTTTACGAGAATTCAAAGGATCATATTTTAGTTTCCCCCCTAACCCTACTTACAAAGTTTGAACTTTATACGGCAGTGTAGCGCTCCACACAGCTACTCGTAGATAAAGTGTTGCATGGATTACTACATAACGCCGAATCCGTTTCGTAGCAATTAACGACGCGAACTTATTACCCAGCTTTAGGTATTATATATGAAAAGTAATTGAAACTACGGATGCCCATTGGACACCGATATCATATTTTGTCCATTCTAACAATAAATCGTTTCCAGCACAGATTATTCGTTTCATTCTTAATTATACCCCGTAAGTATGTTAGGGGATTTGGCGAGGAAATACAAAAGATTACCAAAGTTAATCATTCGAAATTCGTCGAATATATCTATAGCCATTTTTCCTCAAGTGGTACATTGCGGATACCCAATGGCATACGTATTTCCTTCCTAAACTAGTACTGCACCATTTTTAAAGGCAAAAAAATCAGTTACGTAAGATTATTCTGATTAAATTAATGAATTTCTTGGAACATATAATATAAATTACCTACATATGGCTATACCTAAATTGTGGACGTTACCATAATTTTGAACTATATCTGATGTGTAATCGTGTGTATAGAAGTGGTAACAAAAGAATAAAAATGTAATTCAAAGTTCAAAAGCCCAACTTCTTATGAGCTTTTATGTAAAATGGTAAAATCTATATGAACCGAAGTTGTAGAGAATAAAATTTCCTACAACTTTGTTCCTGTACATTTCTTCTTTATGAACCTCCATTCCCAAGATAAAATTAAAAAATTCTTGAAGTTCGAAAGCTTAGCTTAATTCTTAAACCTCATACTATTTATCTTTCTTCCAAATTTGATGTCAATCCATCATGTTTTATTTGAGTAATCCACTAATTGTCGAAGAATGAAAACATCGAACTTTCAAAGAACAAAACGAACCAATTACTGAGCTCTTTGAGTTCATTTTTCTGGAAAACTGTGAGCTTTCGTGAAAATTGTATAAGAACCGAAGTTGTAGAACTTGAAATTTGCAACAACCTAATTCCTATTCATTTTTCTATTCGACTTTTTGTTCTCGAGATATTTAAGAAAAAAAAAGTAAAAAAGCTTCAAAGTTCGAAAGTTCAACTTTCAGCGAACTTTCATGAAAAATGAATAAAATTAAAGTTGTAGAGAATAAAATTTTCTTCAACTTTGTTTCTATCCATTTTTTCTTTACGACCCTTCATTCCCGAGATATTGACAAAAAATTGAAAAAGCTTCGAAGTTCGAAAACTTGCTTCTACCTATTTTCGAAATGTAGAGTTAATTCGTCGATTTTTACAGGGATTATCGTCGGTGAACGAAAATTGAACAAAATAAAGAATAAAACCCATGGTGAACGCATTAGTGGATTTTACATGAAAGTAATGTCTACTAAGAATGACTTTTGAAGAGACTGGTGATAAAATTCTAGCTTTCTATGCTTGAAATTTCAAAAAATGTCATCAATTTCCTCTTTACCAGCTGTATTTCTTTCCACCATATGGATTAGATTTTACTATAATCAATAAAATTCCTATGATATCTTCCCCTCTCAGGACAACTTTATTCCCTCCAGCCACTTTAGGACCTTGTAATAGGCCTAAAAAAATAGGCTTGGAAAAAAATTTTTCATTACAATTAATCTGGGCTTTGAAATGGTCCAAATTTCATATCGCTATGATCATTATGACGATCTTCTTTCCTCCGGTCTTTTCTTGCCAAATCAGTTAGGCCATAATAACTATTGTTTTATATTAAAAATTCAATGAAAAATTTTTAGCCTAAGAGCTTCAAAACATCTCGACTGCCCTGTTTTGATCTGGGTAATAGCATTTCCATTTTCCGTCATTATACTCGTACGTTATCAAGGAGATAAATTTTTTTTTCCTACAAAAGTGTATCGCGTACTCTCGTAATTCGAGCTTTTGTGTCGTTCGCCATCCATACCTATCGCGGTGTCGGGTTTATACTCATTTAGAAATCGGTAAACCTGAAATAGTTTACGGCGGCGAATTTATGTAAATTCGAGGCAACCGTGTTCGACATTAGCATTTCACGGAACAAAGTTATACGGAGTTTCGATTCGCCATAATGAAACAATGAGAAAACCACATGAATCAAAAAACACGTTAACATTCATTAGTTCCAGCCGAATGGAAACCATTGCCGGTGGTATGTTTGAATTGAAGATTCGAATGATAAACGCATACCAGACCATTTCAATTCACTTGTTGCCTATGGCGAGAATTGATCGACTGTTAAAATAAATATGTTACTGTTCAAAATTCAATTTAATTATCGAATCAATGATCCATGAAAAAATCGAGTCCACATTAATTACCCGTTGCCCAATTGCCGGTTGTTCGAACGGAAAATGGAAAAAGCACCTTAATTTTCATAATATGGCCGACGTTAAATGATTCCTCGTTTACAACCAGCGAACGTGGTAACTGTTAAGATGGCGTCACGGTTGACACGAAGATTAATTTGGAAATTTTGCGCGCCTTATTTATATACAATTCGGCAACAAAAACTTGTCAAATTGCAAGGTCTCGTCGTTATGTAATTTCCGCGAAATTGAACCCAGATTCGGCGTCTTTTTGTAGTCGCAAGTCGGCGAGATTATTTTCTGCCCGTGACAAGTTCCAGTCACACTTTATGAATGGAGAAAGTTTTCGGTTGTCGTGTATATTTGTATAAAGAAAGCCTATTTCGGCAAATATTTGCGAAATATTATCTCATCAAGATAATTAGCAATTGCGGATAACTTTCAGAAACTAATTTCGTCGAGTTCAATAATGTTTTCGCTTTATTGTGATTTAATAAACAGGTGTCTGCGACAGCTAAGTTTCTCGTTAATACCGTTCGCGACGAATGTAGTATTGTTGTGGAATAATTTTGTTAATTCAATATGGGCGTAAGTTCTTGGCAAAATGAATAACTTTTCGTTTACGTGTCGCTACCTGTCTCGTGATGTGATTCGAATAAACGAACGTATCGAAATATATTCATCAACGTGAATCGACGTATATACGATACGCATATCTTTCCCCATTATTTCTTTATTCTTGTAAACAGTCAAATCGCGTGTCTACTGGATAAACAAATCTCATGCAATTAGAAAAACCGTTATTCACATAATGCCAGCTAGAGTTGAAAGAAAAGAAAACAATTCCACATAAAATGGTTATTGGTCTCGTTCGAACAGCGAGCTTGGAATTCAAAGGATAATTTATGCTATCATAAGTTATAAACGTCGCAAAAAAAAAGTTAATTAAAGTCATTCCCATTAACGCAGTCAATAGTAGAACCTTCTAGGCGTATAAAAGCGTAGGCTAAAGATACAGTCGGTGATTTTTCTCCTTGGTATAGTCGACGATAATTTACGCTCGAACGAATTCATTTTCGCGATGGAAATTCGGTATTTTAGAGTTCGAGCTGCCACAGAATTAATAGCTAATAAATTCATCCGCAATTAACCAATTATTAATTATTTACTAGTTTATTAGACGCGTTCTTCTTTCATCTCGTTGGCAAGGTTCGGCGTTCGCGAAATAATCGATATGATGAGGTTATGGTTGGAACGTCGGCCGACTATATGCGGTACCGCATAGCGTGAGGGTTGATAGTGTACGAAAGCCGACGTTTTGGCGCCGAATGAATGATTCTTCGATGTCAACCCTTTTTCCATTCAGCTATATCTAGTTAATGTGTTTACGCTTTTAATTTAATTATTTTTTTGGTGGCAAGTTTCATAAAGTTACAATGTTATTAATAACCGGGCGCTAATGGAGTAAACTTTAAATTGCATGAAAATATCGTTATCGCGTGGCGAGATATTCGATAAAAATTAGGTGTCGATGGGTATAATTTTTTAATTACCGGAGGAGGAAAGGTGTTCGCTGTAGTTCATTTTCATGGGGGGTTTGCATCGTATAATTTCGTTTTTTACTCTCGTATTTTTTTTATTTTGTGAATCCAGTTTATAGCGGTGGTTGAGTAATTTTTGAAAATAACTAAATTTTTTATAAATTCATTGCTCCTTCAAATACTTATTTCTGATATTTGTGTTGCATGTCTAAAGTTTTACCCGTTCTTGTGAAATCTTTCTTATTTCTTGGAAAGTCTAGGAAAAAGTGTATTATTGGAACTGAGCTTATAATTTGAATTCTTTCAATTTTGTAGATAATACAAGGATCCGCGCGCATCTCAAAACAGATTTCATTTTGATTTTAATATATAGAGAAATTATTAAGAAGTCATAGTACCTAAGAATATTATTTAAAGTCTGTAGTACGTCTCACCCACAGGACCACATGAGCTTATACTTGGCAGATTTCAACTCTTCAGGCTCCTCAAGCCTTACTAAAATTTTGATGGTCTGCCATTTTTAATCTGTTTTGACCTAAATTCAAGGGACCATATTCTAATCGCAAAGTAAAGCTTATAGAAAATTCCATCTTTTCAAGTACATTTGATAAGGACATAAGACAATTCATAAGATTTCCTTCTGTGTTATCCTCTCAATAACCATTTTTTGCTTCAACTTTTCTCCAAATCCACTTGGAAAGCTGAAATGTGGATTTGTTATTCACTTGGGCTCGCTTCGTCGTGTGATCCCATAATTAAAAATTTTTTATCTTTCTTTGCCCCCTCCTTATTTTCGAAAACAATAACCCTTCTCCATCCCCAAACATGTATGAAGTTGAAATTAGCATACAGCATGCTTTTCATTATCAGTTATTATGAGGGTTGCGAATTTAATGCGCTCAAAATTGTAAAATAGGCGCTTTAAATATGTTTTTATGTTGTTTATTGAAATATGTGAAAGTTGAAAATATTTTCTAAAAAAGTAAAATATGCAAAATTATGCGCCGTCAATATTTTTTTATATCAAAGAACAGGATTTGACAAGCTGAACAATAAAAACAGCTATCAGCCCTGAACGAATGATTGTATTTTGAATGAAGTACAATAAAAAGTATACATTTTTATTATATTTATTTCTCAGAATTACATGATATTATTAAATGCAAAGATCAGTTTGGTCTTATTGAGGAAGAATAAAATTAGCAAAAATGTTGAAAATGATAAACTGATAAAATATTCGCTAAAAATTGATATATTGGGTAAATATTTCCCAATATGAACTCAAAATTATTAAAATATGCGAAAATATGTTCTTAAAGCCAGAATATGCGAAAATATGCGCTAACAAGTTTGGTTTTGTATAGCTCAGAGTTCCATGATTCGCAAAGATCTGATAAATATTCCCTTCTATCTTACTTGGTGAAAAATATGTTGTAACACTTTGATTTGAACAACCCAAGCAAAAAAAATTTTCACTCAGAAATAAATTACAATTTGAATGATATTAGCAAGAATAAATGGCATAAATAAAATTTATTAAACGCTTAAAAGCGTCTAAGAGAAATACAAAATTTTAATTTATACTTTCATTGTCAAAAATACACATAAGTATTTAATTTATTCGCCTTTTAGCTAATTTCGTCGCTTGGGTGCTCGAATCAAGTAGTCATCAAGTATGAGTTCACTTTTATTAAATATGAATCATTTGAGGCTCCTCAAAACTTCCTAAAATTTTAAGCATACGCAATTTTTGATCCATTTTGACTCTAATTCCAGATAGCCATATTCTGATCCCCAGCTAACGTTACATGTATCGTTTGACTTTGTAGGTCAATTTGGTGAGGAGATATGGATGACTTATGAAATCTCCTATCATGATTTTCTCCCTGAAAACCATTTTTTGTTCCAACTTCCCTTTAAATTCTCTTAAGAACCTGAAAATTGAATATCTGTGTTACTCATTTGGTCCCGCACTTTATCATTTGACATTAAACCAAGGATACTTGGTGCCCGAAAGTGCTAGCTAATAATGCTATCGGAGAAGTGAAGACTTTTTTTTTTTATTATACATTTCTCGACCTGAAGGTAATTCTTTATCTTTATCTTAAAAAGTTGGACATTCGCCATAGTTATTTAAATGGCTCGAACGCAAGGTTATGAAGAATCAATTCTCCCATACCCTCTCCTTCTCAAATTAGTGAGACTGGTACAAGCTGAGATTAACTTCGCGCGTTAGTTATGATTTCTGTTGCGTGAGAAATGGGCGAAATCACCTGTATTGATAAAATCATTGAAAAATATGCGCGAATTAAATTTAGAAAAATAGAATTTCAACGTTATAAATTACTTTTTCATTTAAGTTTTTAAACAATAATTTATATTACTGGTTCTTGTTTTTTTTCTCTAATGAATAAATATGAAGCCCGTTTTAAACATTTCAAATTACAAAAAAAAAATTCCAGGTACATACTTCACGAACGTACCATGAAAAAATTGAAGGTAATCAAAGAAATCGTCGCCTCCTTATTTGACTTGTACCCGAACACTAATTGCCAAGTGCAGCCCTTCTCGACTTTGTGAGACACATGCGACAAAAAAACGTCAAGAAAACGATAAAACAACGATATCGTAAATTTCACTTGCAACCCCCCCCCCACTTTACGCCAACGATTCAAATATCACGATTTCGCGACAATAATAATACGCACCGATGCGCGAGCATGTGATTACGACGAAATATCGATGATATTATTGTCGCAAGTTGGTCTTTTTTTGTCATTATTATTTAGTAAAAAAAAAAAAAAAAAAACGATTAATTTACACAATAATTTCATCGTTATTGCCGTAATTACGTGTTTATGCGGTGAAGTTGAAAAAAGGACAAAAACCGTTAGCGTGAAATGGACCTACCAGGATGAAGTTTACCTATGTATAGTTTTGCATGCTGTAGATTATCTTCACAAGTGCTTCACAGGACAGGATGTTTCAATTCTAAAGCATGCAACAGCATTTGACGACATCAGAATTACGGTTCTGAAATCACGGATGTTAACTATGTTATCTGGATATTTGCCTGCAATAGAGTAGTTATAGTACCTGGTCCGCTTTCTGATTGGTTATTCGTTAGCCACGTAACGACCAATCACAGGGCTTGAGATGGTTAGAAATTTAAAGTAGTAAATTACCGCAGGATGAATTTCTTAAATTCTCCCGGTAATTTTAAAACTGGTTTTTGTGTCTATTTAGCAAAATTTTAGATCATAGATCAATTTTTTTCAACAAAATCTAGTTATTTATATCAAACTTGGTAGTTTTTATACCTTTAAATTACTTTAATTACCACTAACTTACCGATAACTTACCGGTAATTTACCCGTTAGTTACTCAATAATAAATTACTGGTAATTAACCATCATTACATAGGGCTAGAATGTGATAAAATCTAGGTCAGAGATGGAAAGCAAGCTAAAAGCCAAAAGTCAAAAGCTAAAAGTGGAGAGTTTTTTACCTAAAAAGCAAAAGCTGAAAGCAAAAGCTAGAACGCACAAATAATTGAAAGCAAAAGCAAAAGTTTTATTTTTTCAGCTTTTCCAGTACTTATAAATTTTAAATTATCATTTTTTATATTCATTGATTATCTCGACATCGAAACTGAAATGATAAAAAATTATTATGTTGTTCAAAAAGAAAATATTCAAAATGTAGGGGAAAAGCCGAAAGTCCAAAGCGGAAAGCAAAAAGCTAATGATATTTGGGTTGAAAAGCAAAAGCCAAAAGCGAAAGCTGAATATGAAAAAATTTGAAAAGCAAAAGCCGAAGTTTTATTTTTCAAGGTCAGAAGCTAAAGCTGAAAGCAAAAGTTTTATCATACGGCTTTCCATCTCTGATCTAGGTAATTTCATTTCTACTTCTCTAAATAATATTGTTCAGTTTTCATTGAACTAAACTTCGTTCGTGATTTGAGTCATCAAATGATTTGTATTTTTATTTTACGAGTGAGTCGAGGAAATTTCCCACTTTCCGACTTGCTGATGAGTTGTTACACATACGCGGACCACTTACTGTAATTGCTCTACGTTAAGTTCCTGTTTTTTGCGAAACGAAAATGCGGTCATCATTGCGGCTGGTACTTGGTTTTAGCTACGCCCAGTGCAGCAATAATTATAGTTCTAATTTTGAATATTTTTTCTCAGACATACGAGCTTAATTTAGAAAAGTTGACTATTTCAAATTTTGAAGCTGTTAAAAGGTCGTTGTTCACCATTGTCAAAGTGCAACCAGTTGATCGTAATACATTTGCAGTGAGAGTGGCTTATATTCTTATTTTAGTTTCATTTCATTTACTCACACAGTCAAATAACCAAATATTATAGTTAACATCCGTAACTAAAATATGAAAAAAAATCACTTGTTTAAAATAATCAAATCATAAAATTTTTAGCGTTATTAAAAAATGAAAAAAAAAATAAATGATTCGTTAATTTTTTTTTCAAATGCCAGAAAGCCAGCATTATAATTTTTCTCGGTTGGAAAAAAAATCGTTCAGAAGCGTCTGACATTTAAGATCACAGATAAGCATATTATTTAGGTATGAAAAAGAGAATGTCATATAAACCTTGAGAGAAAAAAAAAAAACTTTCAGGTTACCTTAATTAGCGGCCATTGTTGCACGAGTGAAGAAAAGATTAAGCGCGAAACGATGAAAAGCGTATGATATGAACGTTAGGGCGCGGCATTCTCGTTATATATCATTTAATGTATTTATCGCGATATCGTTGTTTCTTCGAGGGAACCTTTTTAGACGTGAAATTGCACGTTTGAAAATGTAAATTTCCAAATGTCAATTTTGAATCGCTTTTACACGGCTCATTAGTCTTCATTGAATTTGCGGCGCGGCGTTGGTATTTAAGGTGGAGGGGTAAAAATGGAATGGAAATACTCGAAGACTTTAAGTACCGTACCGCGAATGATAAAATATAAAAAGTTACTTAAATGTCATTCGAAAGAATCGTAGCTCGTGGGTTACCCGTTTTGGTCTCTTTTCCTTTCATCACATTTTCTTACCGTCAGCATCATTTACGTTGGTTATTTTTTTTCGCTTTTTTCGTTTCCGCGATAAGTAAAATGATTTGTCAATACAAGCGGTCCATTTTCTGTTATGTTTGCAACATTTTACAAATGTTTTTCCGAAAGATTCATTTACAGATAAGTCGAAAACGAAAGGAGAAAAAATTCGACGCTGTTTTCACCGTTAATACGGCGCTAGAATCGCTTAAACGAGGCTATTTTCTAGGCGATTTTTTTCATCGATAAACCCAAAACCAATTTCTGTTTCGGATTCGAATGGATCTTTTCGTAATCGTGTATCAGTTGATGTAACCTTGTGTTGCTTTATAATTGGGTTTCGTTGCTATTTTTTCCCCCTGAAGGAATCGTTATTCATTAATTTTTCATTTTAGCTCGAAAGAGGTTTCAAGAATTTTTTTCGATGCGGGGAATATGTTCGTGAATTTGAAAATTTTCTTGTATTTTCGAAGGGAGAGAAAGAGGTGTTGTGTTGACAAAAAATTTTCCACAGGGTCGAAAACGGGCCATCAAAAGATTCGCCAGAATTGGCCGCGTTTCCTTTCAGTAACGATTTTGATCCTGAAACGTGACAGCGCAAAAGGTAACGGTGTAATGATGGTAAAAGCAATTCCAAGCTGAGTTATTTATAGCGATCGACAAACATGCGGAATGAAGTGTTATAAATTTGAGAATCAAATATCGTACAAATTAAAAATATTAAATTCGTTGAAGTGAAAATTAAAGGTCTTAGAATTTTATTGTTAAATTGCATGTTAAAATGAATTCGCCCCGTGAAACATACTTCAGTGGTTTTCGTGTTTTTCGTTACAACCTTCAGCCAAGGATATGCTTTTCGACCTCGATAAACGTTAAATTAAATTTCGTACGAGTTTTAAAATGAGGGTACCATTGCGTAAATGACGGTTAATAGCCTAATAGGGGAACTATTTGTTGGTCGAACTTTAGCTTAGGCTTGTGTGATTTTTACTCGAAACTATGCGAAGATGCGTTAAAATTTTATTTCATAATTTAAACTTTCCCTACGGAATTCCATCAGTATTACAATAGTTCGAACGAAACATGTCCTGCGTTAAAACTTCCAGCGGAGAATTGTGAATAACTTTGGTTTCTCCGAGTATTTGTCGAGGCCAGCTAGGAACTATCGAAAATTTGCTCCAAATTTCCAATGTTATATTATTTTTGGACAAAAATAAAGTTATAAATTTTCTTTTGGAATTGAAAGCACCGTGTGCAGCGACTTGGGTAGAGGCAGATGATGAGATGGGGTTGATATTATATTATTATGTGATAGTCTATAGTTTTTTTTAAATGAAATTTTAGTGATACGTATATGGTGGTTTATGTCGAAATAAGCTTCTTCATAACACGTACAAGACTACTCGTGCACAATAATTTATTATGGTTTGCTTATTGTTTTTGCTGAAGAGGGGGGAATGGCTTGAATAATTACAAGAATATTTTTCAGTTGAGTTTTGAATTAAAAACGATAGCTATTACAACCTAGCTGATTTCGAAAGAGAGTTCGAAAGAGGGGATTTGTAATTATCTGTCAAATGTCCAACTTTTTGGTCTATATACTGAATGATTTTTAGCTGAGTTTTTAACAAAACGATAGCTATTACAGCCTACCTGATTTGTTTTGTTTAATTTGCTCAAAACTAGGTGAGAGATTCTTCTTAAAAATGTAAAAAATTTGCTTTTTTGTTTTTTCGATACCCCTCAAAATGGCAGATCACTCAAATTTTGAGGAAGGCTGGAGAAGTGGCAAATATCTAAAATTTTTTGTTTTTGATCACATATGAAAGAGTGATTCACGAACACCAACATATGCAAATTTCGGCTTCCTAAGTGCATTTGGAGGGTATATGAAGCAAAAAAAGGCTTTTTGAGGAAGTTTTTGAGTCATGAAATTCCTAGAATCTCCTATATCTCCCCACCAAATCCTCCTGAAAGGTTCAAACTTCGTATGTGGAGTTAGTTGGGGACAAAAATGTGACGCCATAAATTTGGTTCAAAACGGTTCCAAAATGGCAGATGGACGAAATTTGCTTGAGGAGCCTTAAATGACTTGACTATGCTGTATAGTATATACCATTTCATTTTCACACTTGATGTTGTAGCGGATGATGAATGGTTTTATTCTCAAAATGTGACGGTGGTAAAAGAAGGGTGGAAAATTATTCATTATTGTGTTAGGTGATAAAGTGAGCCTAAATTATTAAGATACTTCAATTTTGGTCTCCTAGGTTAACATGTCTTTATATGTAACTTTGGCTAACATGGTGGAGAGGTAGAGTACCTAGAATATGGTTTTCGTAGGGGAAATAACAATAACCTTATTAAATTGATCTAAAGGGGTCAAAATTTGTATGTGGAGTTTGTAGACCAGAAAATGACCTTTTTGAGTTTAGGCCAAAATCCATCAAAAATGGATTCAAAATGGCTGATGATCGAAATTGGAAGTAGGTTTGAAAAGCTTTAAAGAAATAAAATTTAAAAAGTATGATTTTTTATGACTCCTGCGGACAAAAAGCACTAGGTATTTCAAATTCAACTTTTTATGTGTGTTTTGGTGGTATGAAGGGGGCGGGATGAGGATTTGGACTCGGTAATCGATTTGACTGTCGACTTGAAAAGTTCACTCCACAATATCACTTGCTAATGTAAACAAGCCCTCATTGAAAATTCACCTCTAGTAATGCAGCATGGCTGCTTACATTTTCATTTCGTTTTGGTAATGATCAACTTCTAAAATTTTTATTTCATCCTACCAGGCAGATAAAAATGTGCAGTATGCGCCAACATGTTGCGGTGCATTGTGATATTACTGGCTGAACATCGATAAAAGATGATGAAGTGGGTGGGGAAGAATAATGAAAAAATGTATAGATTTGTTTCATATTTTTAAGGGATACTTTGCAAAATACTTCATTGATTTCATGTTTAGAAAATTTCTATGAAATAAAACATCAACCCCCTATTCCTCACACACAATCATACACCTTAAGCAGATGTCACCTGAACAACTCCCAATGGTGGATAAACTTCCCAAAAATAAGAATTTTTTCTCAATTTACTATTGCATTATTTTTTAATATTTGCATTTTGAGATCAATGCCAAATTTTTGTCAGTAATACTTAATTCCTTGCTTTATTATTATTATGTATTATTTACTTTATTTTTTGCGCGAATTGCACATCTCTATCTATCTTCAATTTAAAGATGAAAATTACAAAAAGTTTATGATGAGAGATGAAGCAAGGTTCGATAAAAAATTTCCAATTATATGCAAAAAATATTTTAAAAAATGGCTAGGTAATTTTTTTCATCTCTTTCAAAATATTTTTCATGTTCTTTCACCATTTTATTTTCTCGCTGTCATTAATTTGTTATTGCCTTTTATACATTTTAGAGCAAATAGCATATTTTATTTGCCTTCAACTATTGTGGTGTCTGCGTAGGAGCTATAACGAGACTACGCTTTTATTGAACAATAATAATATGTATTGACAAAAATCACACGATACATTCTTAAAATGAAATAAAAAATATAGTATGCTCTCTCTTTTTTGGTAAACATAACGAGTTTGATCAAATAAATCGAAGTGAATTCGCATTTTTGAATTTGGTTATTTTATATCACGGAAAAGTTGGTGCCTATCAGATTTTCACTACAGGTAAAAGCTTCCTACGAACGTTTTAAAAGATTTGGTATGAAACATATAGCTTATTATTTGAATGTGAAATGTACACCACGCAATGAAGAAAAAATTTTTCAAGTTGATTGTTACTTAGCGGAGAAAAATATTTTTTGAACTTTCGCAACTCGATGCCTTCAACGAATGGGGTGAACAAACCATCATACAAGAATGACATACGAGCAGCCCTACGTGTTTTCTGAAGGAGCTCTTATTGAAGTCAAACACCCTATACGCTATAGGAATTTTCCAGTTATTTTCTTTATGATTTGGAGTATAAAAAAGTAATCCCAGGCAGTAAAAAATATATGCCTACATTTATACGATCAACCTTGAAATTGTATTATTACAACAAATTTTTCCATTTCCATAAAAATCCTGCCAACGGTATAAAGTTCGATTTTTGACTCTTCTTTCGAAATCATGACGATAGGAATTTCTCTCGTTTAAAAATTAAAATCACGTTTACTTTCACTTTTCGGATCGTACGGTTTTTCGGACTCTGAGGGTTACATATGCGGCGAAATTTTTACCTCGCATTACCAACATAATATATTAAAGGATTCGAACGGAATACAAATTTATTCACTATCACGGTAGGCGTTCGAAACAATCTTTCAAAGAACGTTTGATATATATTACGGATTAACTCGTGACGGGATTGGAGCGCAACGAGGGTACCGAAGACAGATTACTAGAAACGTTACGGTTGGGCCGCGTTTTAAATAGGAAAATATCGTTCGTAACAATCTAAAACTACGACCAAGGAAAATCTGCGCACCGGGAGTTGAAAATTTTGATGGAAAAACGAAGTTGGCTGTTTTCGCGAAAACGGTTAGAATGAGCTTAGCCGAAGAGGTGCGTATAATCCGGATGTCGAAGTTGATGGTGTGAAAATTCACACGAGAGATGAACGGGATTTAGCGATGCAATTTTCGCGGTATTAGTTTTAAAACAACCATCTGGATGTTTACTTGCAGTTAAAACGATTGCATAATTTCTAGTATTTTTTATCCTATTTGATACCTTTTTTCTAACGTTCTTGGTGGTAAAATAATTCAAACATTTTCATCGATATTACCAGATTTTATGTATGTTTTTTTTTTTTTGGAATTAGCTAAAGCTTGAAGGGAATGAACGTATAGAATAAATTATACTGTTAGTATTGTGTAATACGAATGAATTGTACACGTCGACTTGGAAATCTTTCTCATTCTGATAAGTAGTTGCTAAGAATGATTTTATTGGAATTAAATTTCGAGATGAAAAATAATATAGATAATAATAATTGCGATTAAAATAACTTTTTTTTTATTTCGTTAATTTTGAATCTCAATATTCTGTGTGAATTTCATGGTACATATATTACTCGTTTACATCATGATAAAAAAAAATGTTGGTTTCGCTAAATTTGGTTTTTTCCTCTTTAAATGATAAATTTTATAACACCTATTTCGAGCGTGGAATCGTCGAAACACAACTCTAAAAAACAAGTTAATGGAAAATACTTTCTACTTTTAGCCCTCGAAAGGAAGTAAAATAAAAAATAAGATTTTCCCCCTTTGCAAATAATTAAGATTCAAGACACAAAGAAACGCTCAGAGGGACGAAATTACCGTCACAAAAAATATTTTATACGTACTTAATTTGACCAGAAGGTTAAATCCCTTATCCCTCATTCGAGCGGTTCAAACTGCAGAACAACCACCATCACCGAGGATGGTGACTTTATATTATGGGAAAAGTGATGACCTCTATCATTGGAATTGTTATCGTATAGCCACTAAGATGTCTTTTACTCGTTAGGAAGAAAGTTTAATGTAATTTTCTATGACATAGATAAAACTTTGTCCGGGGGACATAAACTTATCAAAAAAGTTTTCAAATCTTATCTGGTTGGTTCACCGGTTAGCAATAAGGTTATATCATTTCTACAAAGTTTTCTTATTTCTAATTAATTGTGTGTGCTTCTATTCTCGACTTCTGTGTTGTGTACTTTTTCTGGACGTTGCGCTTTTGTATAAGAAGTTATGTTCAGACCAATTCGAGATTGAAATTCTAGTGCTCCAGCTAGATAAGTGATTATTCGCTGTAGGGAATGGAAATTCGAGACTGGCTTTTTATGTAGTTTTAACGAAGAAAAAAGTATTAATTGTTTTACTGGCCCAGAATGTAGTTGATAAGGGAACTTGAAGTTTAAAGTTTTTATTAAATAGAATATATAACAAAGATTACCATGTAATTGATGGTGATTATAAATCTTCAACTTTTACACCCCATCTTCTTACGTCACGAACTAACTAGGTGCATTTTATCAGTTTTCATGAACATTGAAACTAATTGTAAATTTTACTGAAATTTTCAAAAATATGACCAACAGAGGTGATTTTAAAATTGAGTATGATCCATTATTATTCATTAAATTTTTATAGTTACTGTAATAGTCACTATGTAAAATAATATCGATTACCTCCCGAGATATTTAACACCAATGTTTACAGGAAATATTTCACATCATCATTATAACTTAAAACTACAATTTTAGCTGTCGTACAAAATCATTTATCATAATCGAAAATTTTCAACTTTGCTCTCATCCATGACCGACTCGAATCAGGGCTGTAATAATGGTAACAGAACGTAATGGAATAACGGAACCGAACGTAACGCAACGGAATAATGGAACGCAACGTAACGTAACGGATCAATTTTGTTAGTGTTATGTTATTATACATTGTTTTCATTTTTTGAAATTTGAATGCTGGCAAAATTATTCCTACCTTTCAAGTATGCATTTTTTGATGTGAAATTGAAATTTGACTATTTTAAATTTACTTCAATATCTAGTTCCGTAGTAGAATTGTGAATTTGTGAAAAGCAGAGGATGGTTATTCGATCGCTAACCATCAATTGTTAACCGCTGAGTAACTGAGTATTTTTACTCTGACTGTAACCTGAATTGATTGAGTGCCTGAAAGGCTCTAACTTTAACTTGAAATGACTACTCACACATTTTCAAATTTGTAAACTGGCTTGAACCGATAACTCACTCAATTATCAATCAGTCTTCAAAAAAAAAAAAAAAAAAAAAAAAAAACAAGGCGAAACTGGTCAGTTGTCGTTGATTCATATAATGTGACTCATTTTGTTTTATTTGCAACTTTCAGTCATTGTTAAATGTTTATGTTTGATTTTTAATTTTATTTAAATTTTAAATTTTTTACTATCACTATCATCAATTGAAAATAAAAAAAAAATTAGACAAGACTTTTAACTCATAACTAAATTATACTATCAACTCGAACTACAAAAAAGGGAAAGAATAGAATAGAATAGAATGGAATAGAATAAAATGGAACGGAACGTAACGTAACGGTAACGTAACGGAATAACTCAGGAACGGATACCAGACCTGAAACGGAACGAAATACGATCCGTTATTATAGCCCTGACTCAAATAACAGATTTTCAGGTATTGATGATTTCAAGAAAATTTTTATAAAAACATTGAATTTTTGAAAGATTTTGATTTTCACTTCAAAGAAATCATAGCTTTCAACTTATAGACTTTTTGTAAAACATTCACTTTTCTGACTCTTGCAACGTGTCACATCAATATTTTTTATATAAGGATAAATATTTCCGATTCAGTATTGGTCGATATTTTTCGGTCAGTTTTCTTTACCCGTTTTTAATTATAAAACAACAGGGCAAATTTTCATTAGAAAAACCTAAGGATGGTTTAGCTTTAAATAATACAACATTTTCAACATTATGCCACCCTTTTTCGACATTTTAAAAAGGAAAAGTGCAAACGCGGTATACTCAGGGCTAACTGATTAATATAGGATAAATAAAGGTATCTGCGGATACTTTCAGTACGTTCAGTCGCTTACTAAAAAATACACTATGCTGAAAGATTCCATTAATTCGGTGCATTATATATATGCAAATAAGCAGCTTGGTGCGTTAGCTATACTCAACTGCATAACGATATATGGCGTTAATTTTTCTAATTAAACTTATCATGAGATTTGAAATGAAATTGTACACTTGTGCACGCGTGGATATCGATTAAATAATACGTGTGTTGAAAATTCGAGTCGCTTTTTCGACACGCCACATTCACCTTCACGCATCCAGCGAAAAGGTAATAATGGGGAATAACGTGTATTTTTACTTTTTACATTTTTAAAGATCTCCAATTCGTGATAAGAATGTAATTTCGCCGCCGCGCCCGTGAAATTTATACAAGCTGGTTTTATTTATTGGGTAATATCGTTACTGCAACTCGATATAAGCCCATAGATATTTTAATGGTATCCATTTACAGCGCGGTAAAATGAAAATCGTAATGATCCTTCTAGTTTATTATATTTATGGGATGAGAAAAACCATAAGATAGATTTATTATTGACTGGGTACAGTTTAACTTTTTTTATTCTCATTTTCCGAAATTATAATAAAAAATACTTGCGCATATTATAATTCTTATTTAGAATGAGTTGATTGCTTAGCAAAGTAATAATTATAACTTTCAATTATACTTTGAACAAATAAATAAATTTTTTGAAAATTTTAAATAAATAAAAATAAAAAAAACCCACAAAATTAGAACTTCTAACTTAAAAATTGTTGCAGTATACTTCCAAATCAAATTTAGGAAAATGAAAAAAAAAAAAAAACATTTTTTATTGGTTCGCTGTGAACAGATTCATTTTTAAATCAACTTGGAAAATTCAAATAAAATTTAAAGCACAAAAATAATATTTAAAAAAATTATTTTTACATGGGATAAATTTTAGAAAAATTTGATGGTGGATTTTATGAAATGATGATATTTTGAATTTGGATGGAGTACATAAGATGTGGTCGATAAATAACAAAGTAGGAAAGGGACATGTAGGGATTTCTTTGATTCCACTGTGAAGGAGTATAGATGAATTATGTGATGGGACCTAAGTAGTAAGTAGTATTACGATGACAATTTCTTCTAATTGGTTTAGCTGTGATTATTTTTTAATGATGTCGATAATGTTTGTGTTGCTGGATTGAGGAAGAATAGATTTCATGAAAAGGCTGTGCAATTAAAAGAATCTGAACAGATGACTATTTTATTAGATTTTAAAGAAAGCATATTTGAAGTAATGCGAAGAAAGTATTGCGGAATCTTTAATACCCTATCTCTACCTGTTGGCGAACATCAAATCGTTTCAATTCATGAAACATTAATTTCAAAAGAAAAAAAAATTTTGAATATCCGTAGGCCTGCGAAGAAATTCGCTATAGTCATTTATCAATACCACACACGTTACGAGCACCGTCATCGCAACCACGACGAGTAAACATCGAACGGAACTACGCTAAATAATTTTCTCTTCTTGTGTTTCCGCGATGTAAAGATATATAACCGTCATACAAGATAGCAAGCGAATATATGGTACGAAGAAAATCGCAAAGACAAATGACTAGATTTCCTAACCTTAAAATAACTTCGCAACTTATTGAAACTTCGCTAGAGTCTGTGGCGTTAACGACACGAATAAGTATTTGCAAGTTATATTTCCCTTATATAAGATATTTCGTCTAGTCCAGTCTTTAAGTTGTAATGAAACTACGTTGGTTTTTAGCAACGTTGCCACTAAAATTACTTCACTTGTGAGAAAGTTATTTCGATCAAATCTCATACGATTTTTATAACCCTTGGGTAAATGTTAAAAGCGTAAACAAAAGTGATACGAGTTTAGTAACTACACGAGTATTAATGTTGTTATCGTTTGCTATAGTTTGTCAAAGTTATGAAAAGATTAGAAAGCTCGCTTCAGTTTAACGTTCTCGTATGAAGTTGAAATGCCCGTTGATTACTAAATATCTTTTATGTACTGATACATTTTTTAATTTTTTTTTTCTTTTTAATCGAAAAATCAAAGTCAATTCTGATTTATGAAATATTAAAAATTATTAACATTTACTTTACAATTTAAAAAAAAATGAAACTCACGTACCTAACTTTGAACTTACCTATACCTACCTCATGTATGTTTAAGAAGCCAGTTTCATACGAGACATATAAATCTAACGGGACGCGTGATTCATCTCCTGCGTATTTACTGCTCATCACAATCTCTCCCATTTACAACTTTACATCGTCTCATTGAAGATTCGAAGAAAATTTCAACTAACCTGTCAGTAGTGTTTGTCGAGTTATCGTATGAAGAGAAATCACGTTAAATCGTTACAAATGGCGCAAAGTATCGAATTAAATAAACTAAAGCTCAATTTATGCGATATAGGATTTTCCATTGTGGAATTATCCATTATAAATGCGACTTTAATAATAAGGTAAACTTCATTCTTTTCTTCGGTTCAGTATTTCGTGTAAATATCCGCAGCTTCGAGTAAATTATTTGCATTTGATACAATAAAAATATAGGTCTCGAAGGAAAACGAAGGGAAAAAATGCGCATAATCCTCTGAAACATTAGGAAAAGTAAAACAAAAGCGACATGAAAAAAGGTTATATTCGAAAATAAAAGCGTTTACTTTGTTAAATAAGCTACAAAAGGCTACGAAATTTTTAATTCCCTTTATTCAAAAATTTATCCGATGATAAAAACTCAGCTTCAGTTGGGGGTTTCGAGCTTCGCAATATTTTCCACCTTACATGTAGTGGAATGAATTTGGGTTTTGTCGTTTTTAACGTATTTTACAAACCCCAGCTTGGATTAGTGTTCAAAAAACGAGTCGATAGTACCCAACAGATGTGCAAATTTTGCAATACATGCTCACTAATGAAACTCGCCATATTTGGAAACTGTCATCTCATATTTTAGATCGACTTGCAAACTATATACATGAATATGTGTAAATATAAATGCTTCAAAAAAAAAAAACTAACAAACAAACAATTATTCGTAGAAAAAAGTAAGCATCCATGGCGCATTACTGGAGCTGAATTTGTTCAGGTTTGCATATAACGTTGCTAACCCCTTTATGTCTATAGGCCACAGCCAACACAAAGTCTGAAAATTCCTACCCCATCCCTTCAAAACCACTTAAGAAGTTGAATTTAGAACAAATGCGGTATTTCCTACCATGCAATAATCATATGAACACATTCTTCTCAAATAATTACTACTTGAGGCTCTTCAAATCATCCTCTGATTTTTACGGTCAACAATTTTGGATCTATTTTGAACCACATTAAGAGAACATACGAAGTTTGACCTTTCTAGGTCGATTTGGTGAGGAGATATGGAAGGTTCATGAAAAATTTCCTGCAGCAATTTCCCCTCTAAAAGTCGTTCTTTACTCTAACTCCCCTCCAAATTCATTTGGGAAGCTAAAATCAGAATAGGTCAGACACATGAGTTTATCTTTCATATGACATCACGATAAAAAATTTTTGACCCCTCTCATGTACCCCTTCCTCCACATTTTGAGGTCGATAACCCCTCTTTCTCCCCTCCAATATTATGTATGAAAATGAATTTGAGGTATAGTATACTTTTTATCCCAATAATCGTATGAGTTCATATTAATTACATTTTCACTAATTTGAGGCTCCTTAAGCTCCACTCAAATTTTGATAATCCGCCATTTTCGATCCATATTGACCCAAGTTCAAGAGGTTATATTCTGGTCACCAATTCACACTTTACACAAAGTTTGACCCTTCTAGGTCGATTTGGTGAGGAGATATGGAAGATTCAAGAAATTTCGTTACTCAAAACTTCCTCAAAAAGCTGGTTTTTGTTTTAATTCTCCTCAAAATACACTTAGGAAGCTGAAATTTAAATATGTTAGTGTCCGTGACGCACTCTTTCATGTAAGATCAAAAATAAACAATTTGAGTTATTTGCCCCTTCTTCAGCAGCCCTCAAAATTTGAATGGTCCGCCATTTTGAATTTTATCGAAAGAACAAAAAAAGTACTTTTACGCATTTTTAAGAAGAATCCCTCACCAAATTTTGAGCGAATTTCATGAATACCCGTCGGCACTATTTGTGGTGGAAAAAAATATATATGCTGAAAAGGTGGGCATTTGCCAGATGGTTACAAATATTTTGAAACACAAAGATTTGAAGAACCTACCCTCCGCCCACCTCCCGGCTTCCCTTCCAAAATCACATAGCTTGCAATAACTATCGTTTTCAAGTTAAAAACTCAGCTAAAAAGGTGTTCAAACATTATAATACATTAATAAAAATGAAAAAGTATACGTAAAACTTGGCATTTATGTTGTGTTCCATTTAGTTGCAGTTTTAATAATTAGTTAATTCTGTATCACGTTTGAAAATTTCTTAGGTATCTCATTGAGCTATCATAACAATACATAATTGTACTGTAGGTATATACATAGAAGAAAACATATCCATATTTGCCCATATCGACCTCATCAGTAAACAAATCAGTTGGAAAAAATGTTAAAATTTCCCATGTGATCTCAAGTGGTGTAACCTGTTATAGGTCAATAAACATTGGCTTAGCATTTCAGAGAAGAAAAAAAAACTAAATAATTTTCTTACACCCAGAAAAAAATACGAAAAATCTCGAGTTTTTTTACCTTGAAAAAAAAAAAAAGGAGAGAAAGAAAAGGAAAAGGTAGCCATATATCAGACTTAGGAATACTTTCATCAAACATTGAATCTCGTTTGGCAGACCTTTAAATCTGTTCAGCGGAGCTTTGAAAGGCGAATTTTTGTAAACTATTTTCGGCGGCTAGGGTTTAAAAAAAGTATCGGTTAGGAGTTTATTCGTTTATAAGGAAAATAAAAAATAATAAAATTGATTCGATGTAGGCTCGTTTCGAGGTTCCGGTGGAATAAATAAAACTAGATACGTTCAAATTATCCGCCAAATGTGCAAGTTTTTTTTGATAAAACGTATAAACCAGTGCACATTTCAAGGGAAAGAAAAAAGGTTGTTTATTTTCACGAAAAAACTTTCCGTTTTGAAGTTTGTTTTCACAAGGTTTTTTCATTTTACACTTGGTCGAACTTTAAACGAATGTAAGGTTTTTTTGTTCGGTTTCTTATATAGATTTTCGACTGACAGAATACGCCGGCGAATATATTGTTCCGATATTATGGGCTTCGCACTATTTTCTTCAAATTGACAAAGGGAAGAAAGCATAAAAGGTTATCTAGAAGGTAAACTACTCCGCCGTGGATAATTTGAAATGTGTTTTTCGGTTGCGTTTTGACGCTTTGTTTTGTTCTTACGAGATTACCTATGGGATTTATTTTATTTGAAACTATCAAAGCGTCATGGCTGGTGTATTGGAGCTGAAAATAGGAAATCACGTTAAATAATTACCAGAAAGATAGTTCCTTTGATGGAATTAATTTTTGAACCATGCGGTGACCTAGTGGCTCAGCGAGTTCGAGTAAAAACTTCAAACGTGTAACGATTAGGGGCCATTTTTTTCGTACCTTTGAACAAAAGCTTCCGGTGAAGGTTTTCCGCAGCGTGGCGTGATAATTAATTATACCATGGTGAAATGTCTTCATATGTTACTCTGAAAGCTGAATTAATCGCGAACCATTTCCAAAACGAACATCGACGTTGAAGTGTTTCTAATTTAGAGATATACACGCCAACCTAACATCGCGTAAGGTAGTTGAAATAGGAAGTGTGGAGTGTAGGCTTCGTTGTAAAAATAATAGCGACTGGTTAGGCTCAGTTGGAAAAAATAACCCTAGTATTCGAAAAAAAAGAACCGACAGAGTGAAAAATTCGATTTATTTTTCATTTGTTGAATGAACGGTGTAAAAGTTTCTAAGTCAATGTTTTCAAGATAAAGTTCGTTTCCTTTAGGACTCGATATCTTCACATAACGCGAAAAAGATAAGGAACAGAGAAAGGAAAAAAAATGGTATAAAGTGAACTGTGATCTTCGAACTTGTGAACGTTAAGAGTACATTAGTATTTCACATCAGCGCCAGTTTATAAATAACGTTTGACAATAGCGCAATGATTCAGTTGTTAAAGGTTTACATTGGATCGATACGAAATACTGAGTTCGTTTTCTTCCTGGAGACACCGTGTCGATAAAATGTGACGGGAATCTGTTTTTTTTTCGAAGCCGTTCGCCTTTTTTTCTGCGTGTAAGATTTCGATATTAATTTTTAACGAGCGTCGTGATTTTTTATTTTATTTAAAAAAATGAAAAATATAAAGTGAGAAAACACAATACCAACTCGGCTGAAATGTATTCATCCAGAATGAATTGTGTTGCTTATTTTAGCGTGTTTTTATTATGCTCTCTGTGGTTTCTTTGGCTTTATTTCGGCGTTATTTTTTACCTGGTTTTTATATTCTTTTATTATATTTTTTACGTAGCTTTATTCATATCCTGGTGGACTAGGTTCGCTAATGTTAAACGTATTTTGAAATTTGTATTTTACACAATCTTCTTATACTCATTTACATTTTATTTGATATTTTTTTTACTAATAGAATGGTTCTTTTAATAAACTACTCTACAATATTTTGTGATAGTGTTATTTTATTCGTGTTTGCCGGTGCTATTGCCGTAGCGAAAAGCAAAAGGCAGAAAAAGCTTTGTTTCAAAAGCGAACAAAATAAATATATCGTTTCTTCGGCAAAACGAGCTGAAAACGCTTATTAACTAAATGAACGGCGAAACGCCACTAAACCGTGAACGTTCTTAGTTAATTTATAGCCAGCCTTTTTAATTAATATCTCGAGCATCTTTAGTACTTACTTTTCTAAACACCTCCACAGTTGCTGTTTCGACGAATGATGCACTGCTTTATTTCTTCGTGTTGGCGATTGAAAAATAATGTCGGAGTTGGTTTCTTGCCTGGAAAGGATTAACTAATGAAAAGTTATTTAATTTTTCATGTTTTCATTTTTTTTTGTGATGGGTAGCATTTCTTAAATTTTAATAATTTTTTGAATGGTTATTAATTTATTTGTCATGGAAATCTTGCATTAATTTTTTTATAGATGAAGAATTTTTTATTTTTAAATGAATCATTTACATACTTTCAAACCTTTTATTTATCTCAAATATGCTAACTATGATTAAAAACTGATGAGAAAGAGAATAGTTTGACATTTGTAATAATCGCCAATACTAGTAGGTATCCGCTATATTTTTAATGGCAACGTTGTAATAGTTGCCTATTGTTGCGCCTTAAATAACACAAATAATGGAAGCATTTAGGAGTGAATTAAATTGCCTACCTATTGTCCCGTAAATTTTATTCTCGTGTAGAATTATTGTAAGTTGAAGTTTGAAGCGAATACATCATTGTTTAATACTTTTCTAAAATGAATTTTCTTGATGAATTTTACCATTTGAATTTATTTTTCTGTAGTGATTTGCGCGTGATCAATGCGTTAATTCGTGAAAAATATTATTATGTCTTCATGAGAATGATTCGTGTAATTGTGCCCAATTGAAATTTATATCATTTTTTTTATTAATATTTCGAAATTGAAAAGGAAGGATACGTTTGTCGAACACTTTAAGCATTAAAAAATTTCTATAGGCTTAAAAATACATTAAATTATGTTGTTTAAGTTTTGCTGACCATATTTTAGCTCGAGCTCGTAAATTAGGATAACTTCTTTTTTGTTTTCAAGTACCAGCGAAAATTCTAGAATTAATACCAATTTAGATTTAATACATAGGTCCTCAGGTTATACGAATAAGACAGGTTTTACCATTTGAGCTTGTGTTAAAAATGTCCGCCATCTTGTGATATCAAAAAGGAGACGTGTTATCAAATTTTTTCATTCTATTACACCTCTGTCAATCCTCCACCCGTATATCAATTTTAATTGCTCTAAAATATTACTGATCCTAAATTAAATGGAAATGTTTAATAAGAGCTCAATTACCAATTGAAATGGGCTCTAAACGGAGAAGAAGTCATGAATTGAAAATTCAACTTTTTACCTACAGCGTAGTACCCATAAATTATATCACTTCTGAATATATATATTTATTATTATTATTTTTTTTTTGAAAAATATCGTATTCTTTAAAAGCTTTTTTGGGTCCTTTCTCTTTACTAAGAAATTAAAACTACCATATGTATTTATTGATGTTAAAAGTTCAATATTCAGCGTTCAAGTAGTTTTCGACAACAAGAAATAAAGCATGAGGAAAATATCATCAAAAAAGGATTAACAAGCTAATTGGTTTTCTAAGCCCTGAAATTTTCATTTTTTTAGAATAATGATATACCTGCAAGTGAAATGGAACCTTTTACGAAAAAAAAAGATCAAAATTGGTTCATTAGAGAGCTTGGGCAACTGTCTGAAGGTTTTCCTATAAATCCGTTTAATATATCTCCATAATTGGATTAAGTTGCGTAATATTATACGGATTTGATCTATCACTTCTGAAAACTTATTAAGTAAAGGTTTTAAATTTGATGTTAAGCCGGACTTTGTCTAGTAAGTGCTCGTTACAGTTTGAGGAAAAAGGTTTTATCGTGAACATAAGACCGATTTTACAAACAATATTTCATTAAATTTCATTTCAAGCTAAAAGGTCTTCTGTTACTTTTCTAATGTATTGAAATTGGAATTTAAGTTACACTCTAATGAATTGACAAACGACTATTTTATTTCATAAAAGCGTGGAGAAAAATATCACCTATCAGAATATGAAATCAATATAGCGTTAAATCAGTAATTAATTGAAATATTCATAATTTTATACACAAAAATGGTTTTTCCTTCTCCTGTAAAATCGTTAAAATCAAGTGATGACCTTTTATAATTCAGCCGACGATTATGGAAAAGCTTTTTAGACTTTGTACTAAGAATGGTCTATAGATACATACAAAGAGGTTAGCAACGTTATATGTAAACCAGAACAAGCCTTAATTAAAAACTCAGCTCCAGTAATGACGCATGGCTGCTTACATTTTTCGTTTTAGCTGAATTTTTAGCTTAAAAATGATAGTTATTACAGCCTACCTGACTTCAGGAAGGAAGCTCGGGGGGGGGGGAGGGAGTTTCAAATCTTCGCGATTCAGACCATTTGTAATTATCTGGCAAATGTCCAACTTTTTGGAGTATTATATATATTATCCCCCGCGCGTTGCGCTGGGTGGTATTCATGAAATTCGTTCAAAATTTGGTGAGGGATTCTTCTTACAAATGCGTAAAAGTACATTTTTTGGTCTTTCGATAAAATTCAAAATGGCTGACCATTCAAATTTTGAGGGCTGCTGAAGAAGGGGCAAATAACTCAAATTGTTTGTTTTTAATCTTACATGAAAAAGTGCGTCACGGACACTAACATATTTAAATTTCAGCTTCCTAAGTGTATTTTGAGGAGAATTAAAGCAAAAACCAGCTTTTTGAGGAAGTTTTGAGTAACGAAATTTCTTGAATCTTCCATATCTCCTCACCAAATCGATCTAGAAGGGTCAAACTTTGTGTAAAGTGTGAATTGGTGACCAGAATATAACCTCTTGAACTTGGGTCAATATGGATCGAAAATGGCGGATTATCAAAATTTGAGTGGAGCTTAAGGAGCCTCAAATTAGTGAAAATGTAATTAATATGAACTCATACGATTATTGGGGATAAAAAGTATACTATACCTCAAATTCATTTTCATACATAATATTGGAGGGGAGAAAGAGGGGTTATCGACCTCAAAATGTGGAGGAAGGGGTACATGAGAGTGGTCAAAAATTTTTTATCGTGATGTCATATGAAAGATAAACTCATGTGTCTGACCTATTCTGATTTTAGCTTCCTAAATGAATTTGGAGGGGAGTTAGAGAAAAGAACGAGTTTTAGAGGGGAAATTGCTACAGGAAATTTCATGAACCTTCCATATCTCCTCACCAAATCAACCTAGAAAGGTCAAACTTCGTATGTTGGTTAGTTCATGACCAAAATATAATCTCTTCAATTTGGGTGGAAATGGATCCAAAATGGCGTATCTTAATAATGGTATTGGGGTGTGGCCTATAGACATGAAGAGGTAGTCTGTTCAAAATAAGAAACGCAACTCGCATAACAAAGCAATTTTGGAAGCTACGGTAGGCAAGAAGAAAGGCGGGAAAAGACATTCAACATTGGCAGCCACCGTGAGCATTATATTATTTATTTGTATTGAAATAATTATTTGAAGCCATTTTCAAATCAAAGAACAAACTGTAACGAGATAAACTAGATACAACATTAATTATAACTAGGAAAGATGGTAACGGTGTATGGCGTGGCTTTGCATTGTAGCAAATTGGGCAATACTTCTTTGCCCCTGATGTTTCTTATTTTGAACAGACTATAGCAATGTTATTTGTAAAGCTGAACAAACCCCAGTTAAAAACTAAGCTTCAGTAATGCAGCATGGCTGCTTACGTTTTTTTAAATAAGTATATTTTACGTAACTGAGGGAGATAAAGTAACTTTATGCCCATTTCGATGGCTCAAATGCTCATTTATCTCCCACGATTACGTAAAATATATTATTTCTTTAATCGAGTTTGGATTATAAACCCCAGAATTGATATGTATGTATTTTTTTTCTGTTCTCAGGTATGGAAATTTTACAATCATTATGTTTTGTGTAACAAAACTTCTTGAGTAAGTTTGAATATTAACTTAAACATGAATATTCGCGATAATTCGTGTTCGACGCTTATAAAAAATGACATCTTTCAAAAAAAAGGAATCCGATCCATCAATAATTCACTCGCGTATGAAATCTTTGATAAATCCAATTTCCGCTATTCATCGGCGATAGCGTGATATTTTATCGGATTTGCAATTGTTATCGCAGGAAATATTAATGAGAAAATAAGTTGTTTTATTATCTGCTTAAAAAATAATTTCTACCGAGGATTATTCGGAAGACGAAGTTGGATAAAAGCGGAAATATCGACAACGGACAGTGAACCCTTTCTAAATTGACACGATATTTCTTGACGATGCGGTGCTAAAGTCGAGTAGACAATACCGTCGAGATTAGTGGAAAATTATCGCGACTACGAGGTACTCATTTATCGATCGACGTCGCCGGTAACATTGTAAACGTTTCGTAGCTTCTGCATATTTAGGGTGGGTCGTATTATTCGCGGGCACTATGCAGTGAAAATGTTTTAATTGACTGCGTCGTCTAGTAACGCGGTGCGGTGTTTACGTTGACTCGCTGAAGGGAATTAGATAAGTCTCGGGTATCTATATTTTATGGTCGAGTGGAGTTGGGCTTTTTTTGTGTCGTTGAAAAAAGTAAAATCATTTGTAACCCGGTAGGCCGCCGCCGGTGTAATTTCCAAGAGATATGGAGTTTGACGTGGTACAGTGTACGTGTATCCGCTTGTATGTGGTGTATACTGTATATCCGAGTACCTATTAGTTTATTAGATTTAATCTTGAAATAAATCATTTGGGTATCGTAAAGCTCCCAGTAACTAGGTAGACTTTTTCGAGTGAAGCGTAAACGGAATTTTCCGGCGAAATATGAATTATTAATCGTGTAAAATTGAAGATGCTCTCGGGAACGGCGTTAATTATAATTTACCTTGGATATAGTTCACACTGAAGTAAGATACCTACTATTTTATAGCTATAGCGTTGTCGTTACACCGGTAGCCGTGCGATGATGGTATAACGTATTAGCATATACCTACCGATGTACCTGTGGACTTGAGGATAAAAATTGTACATTATATTGGAGCATATTAAGCTTCAAATGTATTGCGAAAAACGCTAGTAATATTTCAAACATATAGTATTTCAAGTTAAATAAATTCAACGATGCAGAAAAATCAAGTCTCGCTTGTCTAGTTGCCCTTGTCTTTTGTCGTTTTCCTTATTCGGGAACGTAAACGTTTCGAATAAATTGAATTATATTTTTTATGTTTGGGAATACGAGAGATTTTTTTCCCGTTCATATGGCTCTCTCGTTCTTCAATCTTATCACAATTCGCAAACTCCATTATTTGATTTCAAACGATCGAAAAGTTTTTGATTTGGACGTGATTCAAAAAGTGCTGGAATAAGATTATCATTACATACGTAAGATATCGAATGTGTTCGATGTTCGCCATTTCGCCGTTTCGCCAAAGTAAAACCGCTACCGTTTCATGAATTTTTCATAAGCGTACAATTTGTTTTCCTTCATCTTTCTTACAGGTATTTACGGTCTCGCGAATCGAGTGTTTTTCTAATCTGCTTCGATTTTTTTGTTGACCAGTGAATACAGGTAGGATAGCTATACTTGTATATTGGCGCAAAATAATTAATTAAATAGCTTCGCGATAATTATTTAATGTGATATTTTCAGCCAACTAATCGCGTGTTCGCTGTACGATAATCATTGCTCATGGGGAGAATATTTTTGTGAATTAATGATATTCGCAGTTTCACCCTTCATTATGAATGCGAAAGGAATGGTAAAAAGAATGTAATAAAATCAAAAAATTAAATGCAAAGCTACAGTAATTAAAGTGACTGTCTAGTTGCAAATACAATTTCAATAAACTGAATTAACAGTAGACAGAGATATATTTTTGTTTAAAAAAAAAATTATCTTGAAATATTAGCGAGAAGAATTTTGAAAAATGATATATTATTATTACTTTTTTTTTAAATATCCATTACTCGTTTTTTCAAGTCAAACAAGATGCCATTAATATGAATGCATATTAAAAATTATATTTGACACGTGTCCGACTGGTTTAGGTAGATGCACTCGGGTAACATGCAATGTAGGTTCATGGTACACGTTTGCCTTGTCGATTTAAACAAAGTAAATGCATATTGCTGGGTACATTATGCTTTTACCCTTAATAAGTATTACATAATTCATGAATTATATTTGAGGCGTCTTGGAGCATTACTTTTAATGAATTACCTTTTATTTTAAATTTGCGCCTCGTGTTCGTCGTCAACTATATTTTTGTTTCGAGTAAATTGCTGATTAAATGCAAGTAAGTTGGGAAAATTCAAACCTTTACCACAACTAAATTACAAGAGTAAAAGGAATTAACTAAAAACATAAGAAAAGAAGTATTATTAGAAAGAAACTTGAAATGTTTACTACATTGTTCGAAAATTTAGTAAATGTTTCCTATTTTTACTCAGATGAAAATCAGAAAAACTGCACAGTATTGAATACTTTCTTTTCAGGAATGAAATCAGTGAAACTTGATTACTATGCTGAAATATATGGATTTCCTCTGATGATTCTAATGTGTTGAAACTTGAAAGATAACATAAAAAAAGAAATAACCCAGGAAATGACAATTTTACGATACGGATCGTACTTTTTATTAGGAATGAAAAATTTCCATCTTTAAAAGAATAGGCATAGTATCACATACGCTTTTGATTCATGAGTTCATGACTTATGTACTCACTGATAATCTCCTTGAGTTTGGGACTCAGTACATCATATAATCTACTGATTCATGAATAATATATTGACCCCCTATTAGTTCATAAATTAATCAAGTTCTGTGCAGTATTTATTACTGTATTCTTTTCTATATGTTATAGAAAAATACAGTAATGAATGCTATTTATGAGGATTCCAGTACATTAGTTATTAATTAAAAGCATACTTGTATGAAATACTTGGTACAGAACATTTCAGAATTTCATACACTTCTGCGTAGTAATCAGATTCGACATTAATCATTACCTCAAATTCACAGTATTCGTACTTTACTTTTTTTTCCATTTTTTCAATGATATCAACTTTTTCTCCTAGATACGTAAGTACCAATATTTCTTCCCTGAGCCTGCAGAATATCATTTTCGTCTCAATGGAAAAATCTTGCCTTTATTTTGCTACTCGAACTTTTTTCAAATTATGTTTCGTATAGATTAATATTAAATTCCGTGAAAAAACTGCCACCCCCTCTCCCCTTCATGCTGTAAAATTAAATTGTTTTCGACTAAATAAAAATTTATAACACAAAATTATGTATTTTTTTAAATGTTAAAAATCATTTGTTTGTTGCGGCCCATGCCTCTAACGCTAGCGAGGTTATGATGTTCGATAAGTGTGAAGTAAGTTGAAGTTTTAATTAAAAATATTTTTTTGGAAGTTTCATCTTACGAATTGCAGTAAATTCATTATTATACGTGTAATAAAAAGATAATCTCAGAAAAACAAACTCTTTTCATCATATTGATTAAAATTCAAGTGATTATAGGACTTTCTCTATTGATGAAAAGTCAGCAATGAAATTATTATCTCCTCAGCCTTGTATCTTGTGAACATTTTTGCGTGTCTGATTAAAATTATTTGTATTTCCCCCTTTTCCTTTGCCCTTTGATTAAAATTAAGCAAATTTAATACACTTTCAAATATTTTTCAATGTTTCTCAAGTTAAAAAAAAATGTACGTATTATACTATACTACCAAAAAGCAAATTTAATTCCAAATAAAAAATTTTCTAGGCATTGCAAAATTTAAAGTGTTTCGACATCTTGGAAATTTTTTCTTCGAGCTTATTTTTGGTTTTCACATTCAGAAGTTATGTTTCAGGTCCCAAAATACTTGAAAAATTTTGTTTTATTTTTATAAATTTTCAAAAGTTCAATAAATAAATTTTTTCTTTATAAATTTTTCTCCGCCATCTCACTAATACCTATAATAATATCCTTTTATTGGAATAAAATTAGTATTTTAAATTCGAGAAAATTTTAATATTCAGTAGCTGATGGAAAAGTTTAAATCGATCATTAAATTCCATTTATAATTCAACTGAAAAATTATCTGGGCAGTTCATTGTGGGTTTTTAGGAATTATAATTATGAAATTTAATGAATGGTTCTTAATTTAATTTAATTAAAGCTGTGCCTACTATAATTCAAAAGTAATTTTATTAATTGAGTAAAGGAAATTAATTTCCTAATTTCATGTTAAATAATTGTATCAAGAGTACATTAAATTTCATTTGAGATGAAAAAATTGTTGTTTATATCATAACAATAATATTTATAATGTATATTAAGATACGAATTTTATTTTGAACAATTATGAAATTTTATTTTGATATGCTTGCATAGCCATTTCTGTTTTACTATCAAAAATGTTAAAATATTAATTTATAATAAAAGTAATGGGTTATAATAATAAATTATTTTGAGGGTGTTATTCTATACATTTGCAGATTATTCCATAGATTAGAAAGTTAAAAATTAATACTCTCAAAAGATGAAAAATTCAGCTATTATAGTTATTTCTGTATGTAACGTATGCATATTGAAAATATTAGTTCCAGATTAGGCCATAGGGAGCCTGAAGATCGAAAAAAGAGCTGTGCGTTCAAAATTTATTCATTTTGTAATTCATTTGATCTCGAAAATGTCTCTCACCATTTCGTTCAAGACTGAAGCCTAATATGTGTTGAATGCAAACTTGAAAAGGAATATTATATCGAAAAATGAAATTTAGTGCTAATGATTCTAATGTGTTGAAACTTGAAAGATAACATAAAAAAAGAAATAACCCAGGAAATGACAATTTTACGATACGGATCGTACTTTTTATTAGGAATGAAAAATTTCCATCTTTAAAAGAATAGGCATAGTTACCAGATAACCAATGATGTTCATGTGTGATCACCTTCCAACGCTACTCTGAAAGTAGATCAAATAGGATATCGGTGTCCAGCGGGCATCCGCGATTTTAATTATCATATTTATCGGCTGGGGCTAAAATCAGATCCGCGTTGTTAATTGCTACGAAACTGATTCGAACTTATGTAGTATTCCACGCAACACTTTATCTTCGAGTAGCTGAATAGAGCACTACATTGTCTTTTCAGTGTGTAGTGCTCGCCCCTTAGTTTATTCTTCATTATCATTACACATTTTTTGAGAGGTAAGGGATAGATTGATTTTTTAGCATTGAATATGATTCTCTTGAAATAATGGCATTTAGTGTTGAGAGTAATTTCAAGTATTAGTTCTTCATTTTACTTTAAAATTCCTATAAATTGAAAGTCTGCCTGAGACAGGGACGTACCGAAAGGTGGGAGGGAGGGGGGAGCTTCCCCCCTTGGCTTTTGGAAAGTTGGTAAATTTGGAGTTTTAGCGTAAAGTTGGTAAACTTGACCACTTACGCAGTATTATTACAGCTATTTTTAAATGTTTTGAAGACTAACTAGACTGTGACATACATCGTATTAACATCTTATTTTCGTGGAGCAAAAAAAAAAAAAGTCAACAGTTGGTAAAATTTCATGATATCATGATATTAGTTGGCAATTTTTGGTTTTCTCCCCCCCCCCTGAAGAATGTCCTCGGTACGCCCCTGGCCAGAGAGGATGAAAAATTTCTAGCATATTTTGATTCAAAAGAGATTTCCCATTTCGAGTTTTTTCCTTAAATATTTCTTCGTTTCAAAATGTATGAATTTAGGAATTTCTGTGTTTATTGTATTTTATGTTATTCTCTTCTCCACTATACGATTTCAACAGTTTCACATGGTTTTACTTTGAGATAATACATATTATGTATCCTCGTTAGGTTGTTGCTTACTTTTTCATTTAGAATCTACATGATTGATATTGATAGTAATTACATATTCATCTTCTTTTTCAAATAGGTATCTATCGCATTTATTCTATACGAAGTAATGATTCCCCGCGGGCACATATTTCTCTATATCCATTACCCATTGTTCGTACACGTTAACGGTTACATACCGATTTATAGATTTTTTTATTCTCTCCTCACGTTAGGATTTTTTTTCTGTTGCGAAAACCTGTTCCGTTGAAATGTGTATACGCCAACGTAAATTGTATTAATAGAGGGTGCATCGCAAATTGATGGGGGAATGTTATCCAAATGGGACTTGACTCGACCAAACATAACTGACCAGGTAGGGAAAGAATAGGTGTTATACGTTGATTTTACTCTGGAGGTTTCCTTTGGTGAAGTATCATTACGTAACGTATTTTAAAGAGATCCCAAAAGCTTTGAATGATTCGATGACGATATACCTATTAAATTGAACATATTTCTGTGTGCGTTAATATAAGGTATTCAAATGCTGAAATTACCTCAACATATTAGCAGTTTTCTCACTGCTCACGATGCAATAAATACTCGTGTATTCGGTGAATATTCATCGGCATTACGAGGAAACTAAGATAGAAATGAATTTCAGTCAGTGCCAGCTAAAAAATTGTACATGTCATACATATTCATGTATTCGCTTCGTGTTACAAATTACACCTCTGAAGATATACATCTACAAACACTTTAGACACATTTACGGCAAGCAATACCTCAAGCTCTTTTTACCACCCACTACATTGCACGCGCTTATGCAATACTCGTATTATTTAGAAAATGTATTCGCTATTCGATGCAGTTCGTTGTATTTCGCAATACATTAAGATACACTCGCGCCTGTAAACCGCAGATAATCTATTTTTTATTCATCGTCGTATAGCACGCATACTCGAAGAATAAGCAAAAAATAGTAGTTCGCGTTTAAATTATGCACCTTCTGGCGATTCAAAGACCACTGCGCCATCATTTTACTCTTCCTTTTCGATTAAAAAGAACGACTATACACTAGAGCAGATTTAATATCTAGCGAGGCTGGAAGGAAGGGCTTCAATAGAGCGATATAGGCGAGGGGGAAATATCTCGCTAAAATGACCGCGTATTTAACCGAATTTTATTATGCGCTAAACTGGTTTTATGCAGACGAAGATTTGAAAACAGAATACGCCGCGGACCGGATTGCCCGTCTTTTGTCTAAAGATATGTAACCTCTTCTGCGTGGGAAGACTGCATTTGTCTTTCTGTTTGCTGATTTCATATGGACGAGGGTGGTAGAGGTGTGGAAGCTTTTATTGCTAATAACGGATATTCCATTGCATAATAGAAAATACAGCTGTGCCAAGGAGATCTTGAGTTCGGCTCGGGAAACTTGAAAATTATTGTTGTACTTGATTTCGATGGTATAGTTCTGGTTTAAACGTGAACTCGCTGGGTATAGGTTTGTATAGGATTATTGAATCGTTCAAGAAATGGCGTAGGAAATATTTATGGTATTTTTCGTTCTCCATAATTAAAGACTAAACCAAAATTGCACCCTTCATCGATCTTTAAATTGCTATCAGTCTCTAATTTACAAGAAAAAATATGTAAGCAGCCTGGCCACTACAATTTTACTGACGTGAACTTTTAACATGAGCTTCTTGAAATTTGCAGATATTGTCATGAAGTTTCATGACTTAAATCCCCCCACCTCAAAATTTTTTTCGCTTCAGCTCCTTTTTATATGTAAATACGAGACTAGAATTTCTAAATATTGGTAGTTTCAGCTGATTCAAGCGTATAAAATCATTATCAGTAATTTTCGAGGTTTCATTCATTCCCCTCCCCTCTCCATTATATGATTTCGTAACGTCCTGCTCAATCCTTATGTCTTCCAAAATCACCTACAAGGTTGGATTTGAAATATATTATACTTCATAGCTTCAGTAAACAAAGGAGTTTATAGTTTTTATGCTGGAGAGGTTTCGTTTTTGGACATCCATCTTTTTGTGCCAATTTTGACATGAACTCAATAATTCATTGTAGTTTTTAAGTCAACTCGCGTACGAAGTTTAGGCTTTTTGTATAGATTTGATGAGGAGATAGAGAATTCAAGGAATTCAATGACTTAAAACATGCTCAAAAAATTGTTTTTTTGTTTCAACTCCATTCCAAATTCACTTGGAAAATTTTAAATTTGTATATGTTGGTGTCCTTATTTTACATTACATACGTGTGTAACACCAAGATTGAAAATTTTTAGGCTTCAGGAGTGTCTCTAGTCCACCTCATAATTTGAGTGAAGTGCCACTATGGTTCCAATAAAAAATCTGAAAAAATTATTTTCAGGTATTCAGATGAAGGTTTTTGACGAAACTTTGAAGGGTTTTCATCTACATTTATGTACATTTAATAAACGTTTATCCTAAAAAGTTTAACATTGGTCAATCAACTACATACTTATAATAATATGGTCTGGAAGCTAAATACCTCTAGTCCCTCATTCCACTACTACCTTTCCATTCTGACTCAAATATATATGCTGTATAAATTCAATATTAAAACAAGATCTAGCTCCGATTCTCTCTCAAAAAAATCAAAAGGAATTCGATTTAATTCAACTTTAATAAATTAATTTTTTATTATAATATTTTTATAAATATAGTTTAAGGAATAAAGTTAACTATAATTATAATATTATTAATAATAAAATTAAAAATAATTCATTTAGTTAAATTTTTCGTTGAAAATTCAACTAATTGTGTAAAGTTGGCTTGATGTTAATTTTTCACGAACCCATTTTCAAATTAAAGGTCACAAGTTTACCTAAAATAAAAGCATTATGTATTCTATGTATACAAGCGTTAATTAAATGTCAAAAACATAGCCAATTTTTCAAAATATATCTTCCACAATTATTGTTTGATAATCATTGTTTTAAATGAATAGGTACTCGAGTAAGCATAACCCAAAAGTTTGCGCTGTTGTCGTCAATATAATGGGATATTTTTTTCAAACGCATATAATAGCAACAAAAATACGTGGGCGAATTTCCCTCTTTATTAGTCTATATTTTGAAAGTGATGTGCTCAAATTGAGGGGGAAATGCTTATTTTCGTAATTTTCAAATTTCTTTTCTTTTGATTAATGTGTAGTTGTGTACCGATTCAAATACATAGAAGAAAAATCTTTTACTGTAATTTTCAATGTCTACAACATCGGTCTGACTAGGTAAGATGATCATGGATGTCCCACGACCCAGCCCAAATCGGCCATACCTTCGAATGAAATTTTTTATTTTTTGTTTATTTTATAAGTACTAATAAGACGATGACCAAAGAAAAATTTCATGAGAATTTGATGGGAGTAATTAGCAACAAATTTTTTTCAAACACACGCGACTATAAAAATTTTGTATGTTTTGAATGAAGTAATTAACGTTGCATCATCCATAAACTGAATAAAATTTTTTTTCAGAATTAAAGAAATATATAAGTCAATTGCGAAAAAGATGCCCCACTTTTTAGACGTTTGTGACTCATTCCTTAATTAGGTTGCAGCGATAAAATTTAAATATATAAACCTTTAAAGTTCCTGTATATGCAATGATGATTGGCCGAATTTAATGCTTTTTAAATACATGAAACACCGGTGGAGGAAAGATGCTCCATGCCCAAAAGAATACTCTTTTTTTTTCATGAAAAATTAATCTAATCTCAAAGATATTAAAATATCGTCGTAATCATTACAAATGTATCTAATCGTGCACAAGTTGTTAAAATCTGCATTCTAAATTTTTTCAGGCTGAATCAGCGTTGCCTTCATAAAAAACTAAAAAATGAGGCATATCTCCTCCGGGGGCAATTCTTTCATAACTACCATATAATATTTATGTTTTCTCAAAAAAATGAAATTTAAATGTACACATATTGCACAATGCACATACACTTTTTTTTCTTTAGTATAAACAAATTTTGCAGGCACTGTACATATAATTCTTATGGGAGGCAAAATTTAAAGCACTGAAATTATGATACTTTTGCAACTTTTGTCCGAAGCTGAATATTGAACAATATTTCTTAAAATTCGAAATTACCGGTAAAAAAGTTATCAGAAGTGAAAAATTGACTCCTTATCACTCAAATATCATTTAGGTTTTTTCAGGAATTATTTACTTAGTTGAAAAGATCTTGCATATGATTTTTTAAATATTTATGAAAAGTGTTTATTTCAAATTTCATAGAAATCGGATCATTACATTACGAAATTTCAAATGCAATGAAAAATGGGCTTTTGACAGGCAAACTCGTAGGCAGTCGTGTGTGTATAGTATACCCTTAAAAATGAAAAAAGTTGAGACACGTTAAAATTCTGAAAAAATTGATGGCTTTTTTTTTTAGGGAAGCAAACATAACTTTTGGGCGTTAAAAAATTCCAAATTTTTAAAAACCATTTTTTTGGATTTTTAACAACTTCACTTCACTTCTACAATGAAGAGTTGTAAACTTGAATTTAGAGGCTGAAGTTTTCATCACCTCCTTTTGAGAACATTTTGCAGTTACTGGACACTCATTCTTCCACTTCTCGAAAAACTTAAAATTCCGCCTACCGTGGCGTGGATGGAAGGAAGGGGTGGAGAAGGAGTCAGGTGTAATGAATGATGTCTTTCACGGTATATTCTCGATCATCCCAAAAATACGTCAGAATGCCAGACCGACGTATATTAATAGTCTGTTCACGTTAAAAAGTGCATGATATCACTATGCTGCGGTGATGTGGGGGACAAGTTCCCTCCATGGACATATATATACGCTAGCTATTGTACAGTAGTGAGGTATGATTTTATGACGTCATTTATTTCTTAACGTTAATAGACTGAAGTGTATCGGTGAGAGAAATAAGATCTTGTTTCGAAAAATAACATCATCTATTTTTATGAAATTTGAATAATGCGGTGGTGAATGAGAAATAATAAACCTATGAGTTCTTGATTTCGAACATTAACATATTTTGTTCGTGAAAGTTTTTTCGGAATGGTTGATAAAAGTTGATGATGTCATCTCCATCTTGAAACGAAATAGCCGCCATTTCGTCGAACAGGTGACTTTGAAATATCATCGCTCAAAAGCTTTTGGAGAAAAAAGAAATTAAAATTCTAGAAATTTTTTTTTTTTTCTGAAAAAAGTTTTCTCTTTCAAAAAGTATGAAAATTTATTCTGAACAAAAAAAAATTAAAGATACTCGCGCATCTAAAAAAAAGAAATAATTTATTTTAATTTGATAACAGGGAACGCGTCGTAATGTTGAAATGGGTAGGTCGTAGGTAAAAAAAAGGCCGAAATTCTTTTTAAAAAGAAATAAATTTATTACACTTTTTTGTTGCCACTTGAAAGGAAAAAGTTTGGAGTTAGACCTCGTAAAGTTTCCAGGCTTGTCAGCCGGAACAAAAACATAAACTATCTACGATATTTATTTTTCTGGGCTATATTTTATGGAGCTAAAATCGGCTGGGAAAATTTTTTTATTACTTTGAAATATTTCATTTTCGTGTAGATTCCTTCTCCCTTATCTACGATTAAAATTAATCGTGGTAGGGAAATTGTTGTTTTTTAATGTGAAACTTCAATCGATATCCGCATGTTTTTGAGAACTTGTAAAATGATATCAGTTTTTAAAATGCAGTAAAAAGTTATCTGTGCCGCGGTACCAGTAAGCTATACCTATACAGTTCGTTTTAATATTTTCCCATTATTTGACATTCCCGGTATACGCGAATATTCTCTCGCAGATAGTCCCGCAATCGCGCATCTTCTATGATTATTTTTAATTTCGACGTTTTCAACTACAACACGTAAAAAAAATAATGAATAAAAACAATCCGCCTTCAAAGAAATGGCGAGGAAATGGGAAGAACGTTGAAAATCACTTTCGAAAAGGTCGCGCTCGACGCCATAGTAGGAAAAAATAACAACCTGTCCGAACAATATGGCGCTGCAGAGTTCTTCGTACGGCTGTTGGTAATTGCGAAATCTTTATTTTGATTTTTATCTTATCTGGAGATGAAACTACTTGGAAAAAATGCGAATCGTTTTAATTTAAAGGCAATATAATGGAAGTCGTTGGCAAACTGCGCTCGCCTTTTCTGTTTTTTCTCCCATATTTATACCCTTTTTTTTTTCGTCTCTTCGGGAAACCATTATATTCATGGATGCTTTTATTGGGTACGGTTCGAGTTTAGAGGTTTTTTGCGCCAGTATTTTAATTTATGGTATCGATTGGAGGTTCTTCAGCGTAGGTGAAAGGAGGTGATACAATTAACAAGTAGATATAAGAGGTTTTTTTATAACCAAGGGAATGAATACTTTTCATGTAGCGGTGAAAAACTGGTTTATTGGGATAGGGCTAACGTATGAATTTTACCTGTATACCATTGTCCGATTTACCATCTAAATACAATAAAGGCGATGAACAGAAGTCCTACGGTAAGGTGTGATGTAGTGGATTGAAACGACCTGCTAGAGTGTTGGGGTGCCCGATGCTGAGTCCTATGTGTCAGCCTACATACTTTACCCCATCCACGAAGTCATATTGAATAGGGTATTCTGCATACGTTCAGACCGAAAACACGAAAGTACTTTTTTAACGGAAAAACTCCTATTCGAAAGAAAGAAACGTATATCGTTGATAAAAGGGCTTATTCGTTCATTTATAGGAAATAAAATGAATAAGTTGGCTGTATATAAAAATCAGCGACAAATATTGATGAGATCGTAAGTTTGGTTTAGTTTAATCGGCACGAGTGGTAAAAGAAAGTTTGCCATTGTACTTAACTATATTTATATTGTTTCACCAACGCCATGCCCAAGGGTAAGCAACCATTTAGGGATGAGATCTGCTGTACGAATGAAAGTAATTGAAAACTGACAGCATTTACAGGAGAGTCGGCAGATTGAAGATTTCGTACGTATTCGTTGGGACGGATTGAAATTCTTTCGATGATTTATGAGCCTGACAGGGGATGATTATTTAATCCATTGTTGCACCCTCGTTTAATTTCATCTGGTCGGAAATATTTTTTATAAAATAATCTCAAAAAGTTTTTCAAATCTTGATACTTCGTATATAGTTTGGAGTTTTCGTATTTTCGTATGCATTAAAGTACTCTCCTCCATCTCATTCACGATTAACATGAAAACGAAAATAATATCTTACATTACTGGATTCTTCCCACGATATTCTTGCATGGGTTATAAAATAATCACGATCCATCATCAACATCGTAGTAACTTCTATTTAAAATGATACTCGCATAGAAAAAATCTTCAACTCGAGAAGTTCACCAGATGCTGAGAAAATTACAAATTATCTCGACCAAAGTTACAATAATGTAAGGGAATTGGAAAACTAGGAAAACGATCCGCCAACGTGCACGAGTTCTATTCGTCGTGAATATTTTATATTTAAAAATATAATTTACAACGAGGAAATTAGATTTCAAGACGAAGGAAGTTCACGTTGAAACTCGAATCAACGATGTTAGCCATTTTTTCGCTGGTTTTTTTCGCCACCTGTTTAATTCGTCATTCTGACATCTTATCTTTTTATATTTTGAATGTCAGTGTACAATCAACGTTGATAAAGTAAAATAATTATTGGACGAAATTGTGTTGAAAATAAGATAACAATGTACAATTAATTAGCGTATTAAATTACGGAAATAAGAAACAGAAAAAAGCAACTCGATTTAAATGAAAATGAAAATTTGTCCAGTTTTTTTGTTGCTCTTCTTGTAATGGAAATTACAAAGAAATAACATTCGTTGGCATTTTTAGAGATAGAACTGAGCTTGAGTGTTTAATATCCAATTAACGTTTTTTATTCAACTTGAAATATATATTGATTCACATTTTGATGTAATTTTTATATACATATTTTCAATCTTCGCTGAATTTTAATTTTTATACGTATTCGTGAGATACTCCACTATATGTACTATAATATGAATGTTGTGAAAACAATTCTGAATTTAAATTTTCTCATTGGCATAATAGGCGTCTATCTATTTAATCTCAGTTTTTCAAGCTATGAAATGATGACATCGTAAAAAGCTTAAAAATTATTTAATTTTTTCTTACTTGTTTTTCTACTCCACTAAATTGACGTTTATAAGGAATCTGTTCATCGTGGTGTTCATTTATACAGTAAATATTTACTTTTTAAAATACTGTTGGGAAATTATAAAAAATGTAATTTTTATGCCTTTGTTTATTTTTAATGTAACTTTAATTTTGTATACTTTTTTTTTTCAAAGTAAACACCAAAGTTTCTCAATTTAAGAAATGTCTCTGGACTAGCCTGCTAGCAGTTGAAGGTCTTTCAATTCAAAAACATTTTTATCAAGTTTTTTGGTCTCTTCATTATTCTTAATTCGTACGATCCTACGATCCATTAGCTCGTGTAATTACAATGAAAAAATTTAATTTAATGTTATTTTCCATTTTCTTTTTACCCGCATAAAGACAAAGAAACTAAATAATTTATTTTGTAATATGCTCTCATTATTTACGTCAGTCATTCATAATATTTCTTAATTTAAATTAAAGACACGATATTACTTATTACTGGAAACGCTCTCCTGTTGCATAGATTCTTTGGAAAATGTGAAAGAAAGCTGTATGTAATTTTCAACCCTTCCAATTATACACTCGTTGAATTTGTGAATTTCAAATAGCTATTGCTATGCCGAATATGGACGAATGGAAGGAGACAAAAGTTTTGAAATTCAAAGATTTGAAGACCCCATCTTCCTTCTACTCCTCCATCCCAAATCACCTTGGCTGTAATATCTGTCATTTTCAAGTTGAAAACTCAGTTGTTTTTTTTTTTATAAAATTCAGTTGCTCTTCATCCCTATGTTTTTCTCAAAAGTAAGTTTTTCGAACATTCAGTATTTTGACGTTGAGGTGAACCTATGTTTTCTTCATGATATGGTCTGACACTTGCCATATGAACCATTCTGTTTGAAGTGTACTCTGAAAAAAAAACAATTCCCATTACGTCCCCTTATTTATGTTACATTCTAGTGTAGGCTTAGAGTTATGAAACTCGTTGCTCTATTTTTAATTTTGAATAATGTTTCAGTTTAGTGCTCATAGAAATGACTTTTCTTAAATTCTTATTTCATCCCTCTCTTCCAAATTCATTTCTCTTTATAAACTTTTATATTTGATTAAAATTCATATTTATTTAAATTTACCAAGTGCTGATTTATAGAATACCATAACAATAGTTAGATACATTATTTAAATTAGGAATCAGCGCTACACTTTCTTCTACCCTTGTACATATGAGGCAGTTAATTTAATTTAATCGCCCAGTGTTTTTATAGAATATTAGTTCATACTTGTATGTGAACGTGTACTGATAAGTTTAATAAATTTCCTATCATTCAAGCTGAAGTTTATAGATAATGATATTTTCGAAAATGTAGAAGGGGAAATTAGTTTATTTTTTATTTTTTATTATTTATTGGGCGTTTATAACTGCATTGGTTATTACACCATACGTGGAACTATACTTTAGAAAACAAGTTGATTACACCGAAATTGGAATTTAATTTTTTTAGAAATGTATAAACTATGTATATTTGTTTATAATTAGTCAACATTTATTCACAATAATGATTGATGATAAAATACGTTAAGAATGTGAAAGAAATACGGTAGATATTAATTCTTGAATTGATATTAAGGGAAGTTGTTGATATTATCAGTTGTGTTATCATAAAAACCAACGAATGAAATGAGTTAAAATTTTGTAATTTCTTTTTTAAGACTTTGCTTAAAAACGCTTAGCATTTATTTTTTTGAAAATCGCTTTCTTATGACTTTAAGAAAGGCTCAACGCTCAAGTTTGAATTTCACTAGATAGGAAATGAAAACGACTTTTAAAAACTTAATTTTTAGCTTTCATAAGGGAGGTCTTAAGAAGAAAGTGTCGAAATGTTACCGCATTTCATTCAGTGATTTTTGTGGGGAACTGCGTTTAAAGTGCACAAACGATCTTATCACCAGCTATCCTTAATATGTATTAAACAGGTAGGTAGTTAGTATATTCTTTTCACGTATATAATCATCATCGTGAAAAATATTACCTAGTTATTAAAAATTTACTCGAAAAATGAAATTCAAATTTTAACCTCACTTACATACCTAAACCTATTCATCTTCGAAACTACCGCTTCAAATGAAAAATGGAAATATGATTCTCTTTTTTTCGAAATAATAGGTAATTTCCAAATAGGCTTTAATTTACGATTACTATTTTCATCCTCTTTTACTATCTAAAGCGAAAAAATGATAAAGTGGAAAAACTCGTATCGTAGCGAACACGATATACCAAGTATATCGAATCGACTATAAAGTATAATTTATTCACGATTTACGTAGCGAGTGCTGGTTGCGTTCGCATATAGGTATTTTATTTAAAACGTATCTTTTGTAAAGGAGTCCTATGTTGTGGAAAATATAAATCAAAATATGCAACATGGCTGTAGGAGGACGAAGGAAAGAGCAAAACTTCAATGGGTACTCGTCAAAAACAAGTGACCTGAAAGATTTGCCGGATTTAACGCCGAACGATTTCCCATTTCGCTTTGCCTCTTGATACATCACGGAAACGCCTTTTATTTGCATTTTCTGCACTCTTCGCCATTATTGTACGCTTTAATGAAACTGCATCCTGCATCGCAGTTTATGATTCGAAATACAGCTATTGGTGGAAGAAAATGAGCGCAACGATTTATTATCACGTTATTTGTGAATAGCGACGATGTGGATAAAAAATCGATAGAATGGGAAAACTTATCTTCTCTCCGGCCATAATGTTAATCGGCGAAATTACGAAAGTTGCTACCTACGTACGTTTCTACCGTCTCGATAATATAGTTTTACCAACTTTCCTTTTCGATTAAAGTTAAATACTTGGTAGGCTAATTATTATTTGAGGCTAGGTAGTTTAATTTTCTGCATCTGTAATTCGAGCTTGGAAAATTTCGTTTTCATTAGCTTTTAAATCGAAACGGCAGCGTAAGTTTATGAATGAGACGAACTGCGACTCGGAAACGTACCGCTATTTCGTCTTTGACCGGGGACTAGGAGTCGTAAAATCGGTTAAATGAAAATGGCAACAGCGTCGAGAAAATTATAAATCATGGTGGTAATTTTTCAATAATTTAAAAAACCCGAAGTCTTCCCCTCGGTATCGTGTAATTTTAAATTGTCGGCGAAATATAACGAAACACTCGGAATAAGTGGCGTAATATTACGGTATAATGCCATTTGAGCATTTACATTTTGTAAACGAACTTACGCTATTGAAACAATAACGCTAAATTAGATTAGGAATTGTAAAATAGCCGGATTTAAAGTTGGGGAAGAAAGATACGCTGCGCGTTTTGCCGCATAGGATGGTTTTAATGCCAGTGGTTTTCAAAGTTCGCGGTTAGGAAAAATCGAAACCGGCGATGTAGTTAGGAAGGTTTTAAGGAAAATGTGTTGCTATAAATTATATCGAGTTTGGATCGCGTTCACGTATATACGTATATACCAGCGCAGCCGAAGAGGAAATGGTAATTTTCCATAACGCGTTAGGTTATGGCAACGCGTCGAATTTATTTTTTATGCGATTAAATGCGGATTGAAGTTTCGTGTTTGGTTCGGGTAAAAGTTACATCGACGAATTTTTGTAAACTTTTTTTCTACAGAAATGAGCCAACTTATCGAAGTAGTGGTTTCTCATGTTCGCGTGAAATACGACCCAAGAGCGGGTTTCATATTATTTTCATCTGGTTTGCTAGTGATGTGGATAGTTTACGCGTTCCAAAGGAATTCGTATCAACGTTTTATGAAATGCGGTTAGATGTGGAAATAGTTCCACTTTTCTCTCAGCCTAGTGAACAGAACTCACAAGGGATGGAAAAATTGTTTGTTATATTGTAACGTCTTGTTAATATTTGATGTTGTCATCATCTTACATGATATTGTCGTCGTCGTCGTTATTGTTGTTGTTCATATCTTTTTACATTTGTTAATTGTTCTTGTTGATGATAATGATGATGAAGATGATGATAATTGCATTGCTATTGTTTTGATAGAGCCGTAATAAATGTAATTTTGTTGTTTGTGTTATCGATGAAGATGATAATAATGATAATGGCATGATGTTCTTGAAGATTGTGGTTGTTTGTATTCATTGTAATGATATTGATAAAAATACCGTTGAAGATGCTATTGTTTGTGCTAAGTGTGTTTGAAAGGTTGATATTGCTGTCGTTGTTCTTCTTGTATTGGTTATTCTTGTTAATGATAATAATGATGACGAGGAGAATTGCATCACTGTTGTTTTGGTAAAGGCATTGCTGTAGGTAAATGTAATTTTATTGTTAGTGTTATCAATGTTCCTGAAGATTATTCTTATTTTGTAATGAATGTAATGATATTGATGTTAATGCTTGCTAAAGATGTTATTGTTAATACTGCTTGTGATTGATGTTGTTGTTCTTCTTTTTCTTGTATTGTTTGTTCTTATTAATAATAATGATGATGAAGTTGGGAATTGCATTTCTGTTATTTCTACAAAGCAGTACCTAGTAAGTAAATGTAAATTGCTAATGTTGTTGATGAAGATGATGATTATAATGATGAGATGAATGGTGTTCCTAAAGATCGTTCTTGGTTTGTAATAATTGCAACAATATTGATGTTAATGCTGTTGAAGATGTTATTGTTTGTGCTGAGTTTTATGATGATAATAATAGTCCTAAGTGCTGCTGCTGCTATTATTATTATTGTCAAGTAATGAGTGATTTGTGATGATATTTTTTCATGATAATAATGGTAGCCATTGTTGTGATTGTTAATTTTGATATGTTTGTCGTTGTTGATGATGTTTTTGAAAATGTTATTTTTGTTTTCATTCTTCATAACGATAAAATTTTAGAATAATTTGAGAGGGCCTCAATAAGTAGTTTTAATTTAAAAAATTATGTGTTCATATTTGCATGGCAAAAAATATGTACTATGATTTGTTCTAAATTTAACATAACTTGTTTAGTGGTTTTGGAAGAGATAGGGCCTAGGTTTTCAGACTTTGTGCTGGATATGACCTGTTGACATGGAGGGGTTAGCAACTGTTGATTTTTTAAATTTTCATAAATTGAAATTTGAAATCTTTGGCGTCATATCGATGTAATTTCCATAGTCAGTAACAGATTTCTCAGCTTCAGTAATGGTCTGCTTATTCTTTTAAAAGAAATTGTTATAGTGCATTGCGATAATAATGATGCGTATAATAATTATTATTTTTGTTATGATTTTGGTTAAAAAATGAGGAAAATGTGATAATAATGGTAAAAATTTAAGAGTTGTTATTGTTTTTATTGAAGGTAGAATCGTCGCAGCAGGCTCTCGTGAACTTTTTTGGCTTCTTTTCTTTCGTGTTCTTCCATCGTTTTTCTGTCTACTCTTGTTTGCTGTTTATTAATTTGTCTTCTGTTTTTATTTCTTTTGTTGCTTTTCTTTCATTTCATAATTTTTTAAAATTATTGTTATTGCTGTCGTCATTGGCGTAATCACGTGGTGGTAGAAGGCCGTCAAGGTTCTAACCTTCGCCAATAAGAGCTTTTCTTTCTATGTATTTGCATGCGTGTACGCATAATAACATATTTATGAGATGATGAAATTTCAAGAAGTGATAGAAGATTAAAAATTAAAACTACAACTAAGTTAATGGAATCCTTTTTTCATTTTTACTTACTCTACTTACTTATGCACACATATATATTTTTTAATCTTGTATCATAAGATCATAACTTTTGAACACATTTCGTTTAATTAGTAGGTTTTTTTTTAAGAATAGATAGTAAAGAGTTTTTAGTGGGATGGGGAAAAAATCAAAAAATCACAGAAGAGCACTGGCTATGTGTATATAACTATGACTTATTTTATTGTAACATTCGGGCGTTAATCCCTCGTCCCCTAGAAGTACTGCCTATTTATGCTACTGGCTGTCGTTAATGATTATTAATTTGTGATAATTAATTCAATTCAGTTCAATTCAATTTATTCGAAAATACTGGTACAGCTCGTTCTACATGATGATGATAATAATAATAATGGTAGTTATTATTGTTGAAGTTTGTGGTTTTAACATTCAACTTCTATTGAGATTAATGAAATTACGAGTATAAATGGGTAATCACCTTTTACTTCAAAATATTCAAAATGAATATCTACCCTTACCTATCGCTTCCATATGAATTAATAATTGGTTTGAATGATATAAAAATATATTCTTTTCGATGACAAGTACGTAACAACATAACAAGAACATATTGAAGACACAAAATTTTCAGTAAGTATCTCTCATGTGTATTCGGCGTACCGCATATGTATACAGGAAATACACTCAATATCTGTTGTGTATAGGTATTTGAAAATAAACTATGGAAATGGAAAAGAGGGTATAGTGATGCTGATAATATAAGCAATCCTTTCTTCACCCGTACTGATAACAAATCACATTATAATGGTAGTCCGAAAGCATACACGGCGAAATGAAGTACCGTAACCGTACTACGCAAAGTTAGTCGGTAGCTTTGGAGGGGTTGCAAAAATGAACTCAACGTTATTTCGATACTAGAGAATATCGAAGGTAATCGGTGTCGGGAAAATCGACGACTATATTGGAAAATAATTATTACCTTTCGCCATCGCGTCGTCGAAATGACGCGAAACGACGCGACGAAGTGTAAGAACCTTAATTTTATGCAAAACACTACAACGGCGATTAATATTGTGGAAATTAGGGGGATTTGACGTTGTTTTATTTAGTCTCATCTTCATGATATCGGTCTGTAGCGAGTTATTATTCTTATTTCCATTCTTCTCGTCGGTGCCGGAATGTAAATCATCTTATTTTTAGTTGCTTGTAGCGCGGTAAACCGCGCTGACAAATTACTAAGTCATCCCTTTTATTAGGAAACCATCGCCGCCGTTTGTCTTCTACTTTGAATTATTCGCATTTATCCTTTTATGTTTTAGTTGTACGATTCTGTGTATATTGCGGCATTAATACCCTCGCGACGAGGCGTAATTTTCGGCGAATGCAATTTACAACGGTATCGTGTACAGTTGGGTCTTGGGTGGTGACTTCAGTTTTATACCTTGTTGGGGGAGTTGGCCGAGTACACGAATCAAATTATCTTTTGTACGGTGTGATGGTGCAGGGGCATGATGCGGTGAGGTATCGAGGCGTATTTGTTGAAAAAAATATAAGCCGTTCGTGCGAAATCGTTGTTAACTCGTTAATACGGTGGTTATCAAAATCACCTTGAGGTGTACCTTTATTGGTGAAAAGGTACTGAATAGGTAAAATAATTATTTTAATTTAATAAGGAGGAGAAACTCTCTAGTTATCCCATTTGTTCGAACGATTTTTTTTTTGAATACTTTTTTTTTCATTTTTGCTGTAATTATTTCATGCAAGCCTGTTTCGTTTTTCTCTGTCTTTCTTTTCTAAATAAATATTTACCAATAACTTGAGTGCTAATATAATTTAAACTGCAGCATAATTATTACAAAGATAATTTGATTTGTAAGAATCATTATAATTGAATTGAATCGTATTCCATTCAATTTTTTTGAAAGCGAGTTAGAATTGGTATCGGAGATTAATATTGAATTTTGATCAATTTATTTATAATTTTATAGTAATATGATGTTAAATTATTTGTTTTTTTTTTTTAATGTGATTTAATGTTTAATTTATTCAAATTATAAAATATTTTTTTTTTTTAATATAAATGAAGTTTCGTTTTTTTTGTAAAAATTGAAGTCTTTTGTTTCAAATACTCCTACTTTGATAATGGCAGTTATTTCTTGTTCTTATTTTTCTTTAAGAATTTTTAATTTTTCTATGCCTCTCGAAAAGTTTTGTTGTTCAAAATTAATTATTTAAAAAATCTATCGAGACGTTGAGAACACTTTTTTTTAAACATTTTTATCTTCTTAAGTTCTTGATAGTTTACTATAAATTTAAAAACAGAACACTAACCACCATTATAGTTATTTTTATTTGCTTCGCCAATTTTTCATTTGATTTTTTAAATTTTTGTTATTATTTATAAAAAAAGATTGGAAAAGGTATGCACTTCAGTAACATTTTCAATGAGATATTTCTTAATGTATCAAATCATGGCATATTGTTAAAAATCATATATTGTGAACCACACCGGGGCTACAGTTCGCCTAGCCCTCGCCCTTTAATTTGGGTCTGACCTTACCTACGCGTTTTTACCTATAACAAATCAGTCACTGTAAAGTTACTATAAATGCTTCAGAAATTCTGATCAAAACTGCGAAATATTTGATTTCAAGACAGTTTATGCAGAACTTGAATGATATCGATTGAGCTCTAAAACGTTTATAACCCTTAAGCTTTTAATTCGAGAATTTGATTATAGGAATTTTTACATACAAAGACCCAACTTGAATTTAACGCGTTTTACGTTTCGGTAAAACAGGGTAAAGGGTAATAAATCCTTTAGGAATCATTGATCGTTAACGAAAAGCCATTTAACTAGTCTTCTGCGTAATGCTTTTAACAAAATAGCTTTTAAGTCATTATTTGGAGACACTAAAGCAATAAAAGAGCGTATACGGTACTGGAGCGGGGGTCAGAATAACTGAAATCCGTGTTAATTCGTTTTCGCCGTTTAATTTCATTATTCAGCTTCAATAAGCTGCGAGTGTAGCGGAGTTAGTCGTTGGTTCGCTGTATTTGTGATTAATGTTAATAGAAATATTTTAACTAAAGTTTAACTTCACTCGAGTCGCGATCGTACACGTTCCACAAATTCGCAACGTGAAGCTTTCAAGTCGGAATGCCGAGTCAACGTGTTCCGCAAGGCGAAAACGATTCGCGATGAAGACAATTTTTTAATAAAATGGATTTCAAGATGAGATGTTTTTTTTTTGTGAGAATAAAGGAGAGTGTGAATTTTTCAAACTCGAGTTAGAATAGATTTCAGCTCGTATAGGTTCTATGTTTACTTCTACCTAAGAGAAAATGCTGTAAAAAATTCAACAAATAGGTTTGCAAAAAGGCTATGTTGTCACGAAAAAGAATATAAAGTTCTAGAAAATGTTGACGTCTTGGGAAAAAAGAAATTCAGCGGCGTTTATTTTTGTTTACATTGTTCACCAAGCTACCAGAAATGAAGGAGTAATTGTGCACTTGTGCTTCTTTCTTGAAAATTTTTTCACACTGAAGGATACGAAAAGTACATCCATCTTTAATTTTTGTATTTTTGAATAATACTCGGTATATTATAAAATACATACTGGAATACCTTACCTTTACGTTATCTTCTCCAAGAAATTGTGAACGAACTGTGGAAATATAACAGTTCGGGTTCTTTAAATGTGTTTTAGGTGATGGAAGAAGAATTAATTCTCGTACGTTATAGAGAAACAACATTTATAAGCCTACTTAGTACTCAACTCGGCGAATCCGTAATGAAATTTCGCCTTGAGGAGTTGAATGAGAAAATAGGAGTTTTCTCGATGTATTAAAATTACCTCCTTTTCTTTAAATTGCACGCTCTTTCATCGAAGGCATAACGTTCGCTAAAAATTCGTTATAGAACATTTAAATGAAGCCTTTGATGAATTTTGTTTTTATTCTTTTGATAATTCGTGTTTTCTTTTCGGTGGAGCAGTTGTAATTAACGCGATGAACGTTTCAAAAGCGTAGGTGTCTAGCCATACACGAGTGAAATTCGCTTTCATTATTTTAAAATTTCGGTAAACTTTAGGGCTCATAATTCGAGCTCATTTTTGGGCGAAAAAGTTACCCATGGAGTATAAAACAAGCAACGCAAGAGAAATTCCAATACGAGTCCCAGGGGGTTTTATAATTTATGAAGCTGACTAAAGCACACCGCTACCCCTTTAAATTTCGTTTTACTCCCTCTCTCGAATTTTCCGGTTTTTTATGTAACCTGAAAAATGAAAAACGAATTTTAGCCGGCAACCCTTTAATCTACTTAATTAGCTATCAGATTGTTGCCGTTTGCGAATTCTTTCTTCTTTTCTCTTTTCCATGGCCAACACCCTGATTCGAGACTTGGCGAAATTAAACTTGGAAAAATTTTTGTTCACGATGATAATTACAAAAAATCTGTAAGCCTACATGTGAATGACGAGTAGGTGTTATAATGCGCGTAAAATACAATATCATCAACATTACAAACGCTATCTGGGCGCTTTTTTTTGTTCGATAATTCGTCCGGAGTTATGTAAATTTAATGCAAATTTATTCTCATAATTTGTCACCGATGGACCGGTAAAAGCAAATCCCCCTTTTGTTATTCTTATACGCGAAATATAAGCAGCAACTTAAAAAAATTACAACCTTCCAGCGAAGGGTGCTAAATACGTACATAAAAGCGAGCGTATATTTTTAAAATTTTCTTGCCTTCTCTTGACGTTGTAAATTCGATTATTTCATTTTTATTTACGACTTTTTCCAACGCTTCGGTTATGTTATTACCAGAACATTTATTTTTTTAAGCGATCGCGACCGTGTTTAAAATTCTAGTTATTAAAGATTGATATTTTGTTTTTTTTTTTCAGTCTCGAATTCTGTAATAGGGACGTTTAATATTATCGCTAAGATATTCCAAATTGAAATTAATTTGGTAGAAAATTTTTAAAAGAGACTACAAATAAATAGCAATGTTTCGTAAATCGACATCAAGGACCCGAATGATTTGACTAAATATAATAATATTAGCTTCTACTGCAAGAAGAAATAAATTCGTAAATTTTACCAGCGCTTTTGTAATCTCGGAAAAGCGTTGAAAAAAGTTCGCACTACACACGCAACGCTATACAGCTGAAAAGTTAACCCATAGATAGCGCCTTCGGTACTTCGAAGACAAAGGTTAAGAAATAGCTACCTCAACACCATCACGATTTTTATTAATTCAATAACTACAGGTTAGATTTATAATGTAAGAAAAAAAGATGTTTTACAATCGTCGCCGTAGAATTTTAAATAAAATTAATTTTCTATAAAAAAAATCTCAGAAGTAAATATCGTTTTGAAAAAATTATCGAATGAAAAAAAAGAAAGGTGTATTGTTCAAGCTGTCAGTATTTCGGTACCTTATTGAAATCTGACGTCAATCATTTTACGTAAAAGGTTTCGCCGCACCGGTAAACTTTTAATAAAAATTTAATAAAAACATTTCTCAATGTAACAAGCCTGTAGAGGCGTCATTAACTTCGCTCCGTATGGCGTCGGAAAACCTCGAAAAATCGATTTCGTAAGGGTCGGACCGGCCTGAAAACATTATCAGAAGGGCGGTAGTGACAGATTATCCAACAGTTGATTATAAATCTTAAGCTGTCATTCTAACTTAGGCTTTTACGATGGCGAGTTATTCGGACTGGTGTAAAGTTTATGGTAAGTAGACGAAACGAGCAGATTACCTTGATGAAGAATTTGCTAATTGGTGGATATACATTTTTGATTATGCTGCATGATCGCGAATGATGAAATGGACTCGATTTTGCGTGTTTTTTTATTCATTTTTTTACAAGTAGGCGTATTTTTTTCATCATTATTTTATGTTTTTCTTGTAAGAAAAATATAAGAAAATAAACGAAACATCTTTCTATGTTAATATTTGTATTTACATACCAATCAAAATGAATAAATAATTAAGTAAATAAATAAATGACTTAATTAATAAATAAATGAATGAATCAGTGAACTATCATATTGACTCATTTTTAATTCATGCATTTATTTATTTACTTATATTTTGAGTACTTCTCTTTACAGTCATATTGGTAAATTACTAAAGCAGTATTTGATATCATATATGTACAATTATGCACAACGCATAAATCGTATTAAATATTATGAGATAGTTTCCTACGTTCGTAAATTTTCGGTCTTCAATATTCAAAATTAAATCTTTCTTAATAATCCAAAAAAATATATATATTTTTTGAATACTTCTTTAATTTTTACAGTGATTAGATTTGAGCTTCAAGTATTAATTGAAAGAAAAATGAAGGTAGTGCGTACCCCACATTATTAATCGTGAAGATTCTGATGAAATGTTCATCATATAAATCTTTTGATTCATCAGTTATTTAACCTTAATTGAATTAATTATCGCGAAGCTAGATCACTAAAATTTATTACACAAAAAGTGTTAATATCTGTCGTAAGTATAAAAAATAAAGAAATTTTTAAAATAATTCATTCGAATAAATTCGATTTTCTTCTAAATTAAAATAGTATATCTTTGATGAGAATATATGGGCTGACATCATGCAGAGCTCGCAGAATTATAAACCAAAGCCAATATAATTAAGAATAAATAAAAAAAGGAGAAGATAACTGTTACTTCGGGGATAAAACTTACGCTTTAACACCACTTAACGTCAAATTTCCTTTTCCTGTGTTGGCTGCGTAGTTCACCTTTTGAAATCATCTGGTGAAGGGCAATTCGTGCTACGACACACTAAGGTAATCTGTTCGTTACCCCATTTTACAGCAGTTTTCCTCTACGACGGACTTTTTGAGCTAAAAAATAATGAAGTTTTATGAACTTGGAGATTTAAAGTTTTTTTTTCGGTTTTACAACAATTTAAGAAATCAATGTGTCTGTAAACAATAAACTTTCTTTGACGTTTTGAAAAATTTAACCCGGTATCAATTTACTAAGGATTTAGTTGAACTGGCGTGTCGAACGTTTCCATAGCAATTAGGTGATGTAAATTTAAAGAGTGATAGGGGGTGATAGGTATGGATTTTTTAGCGTTTTTGAGTTGAATTGAACAATTTATTGCGATTTTGTGAAGAAATTACAATGTTATTGATTCTAAAAAGGAGCACAAGATCAACTCAAAGATTATGTATTATAATTAGAATGAAGATTCAATACGAGAGTTATTTAACAACTGTCCGGTTTTTAAGATTGCACTAGTATTTATAGATGCGTTTCATGTCCCCACTCTATTGACTCAACGCACGTCATTGAGGGAAAGTGCCTTTTACACGAGGCTACTTTTACTCGTTGTACTAGTGGAAATTACTACGTAATTTACCAAGGTGCCTTTTACACGAGGTTTTTTTTTACAATTCAGTTTGGTTTTTTGAAGATACTTGCAGGTCAGGTCATTATTATTAATGTTGGTTTGAGGCGCAGTTTGGGTGAGTTTCACCCATGTGTGCCATTTCAGAGTTAAAAATGTCTCCGTGGTGTCATGCCCAAGAATCATCTCAACTTTACACTTTACTGTGTATTGAATCGAATATGAAAAAAGGAATTGATTGCGATGTAATTATTGATAATTTCGCAACGTTAAAAGTCAAAACAAAATTTAATTTGTTGGATATACCTGATTATCTACCAGTTATTTCGCGGTTCGTTTTAAAAAAGGAATTCTTTTTTATATAAACGTTTTTAATAACCTATACTAAATTATTAAAAAAAAAAAAATGAAGGGAAGTTAATGCAGAAATAGGACTTCTTCTACTATTAGCCACCGAGCCTGCTCAGAGGTGTTGTTGGAAAGTAGGGGTATAGAACGGAATGCATAACGTTATCCGGTAATGTTACGGTGGTACTTTTTGAAGTAATATGGTATCCAGTAACGTTATGGTAATGGTGTTTGAAGGATTCGGTGTCCAGCACCATTTCATTCTCTGTTTATAAGATTTCTTTCCCAGTATTGTTCCAGTTTTCCATTCCGTTTCGGTACCATTTTTACACCAATGGAAGTTGGAAAGCCGAAAGAGTTATGATAGAGGGAAAGGAATCTTCAAGTAGATGTTTTTGTTTTTTAGCCTACTGCACTTCTGTTTTTAGCAGCATCAGTTGGTAAATGATAAATAATGGTAACTTGAGAAATTACGGAAAAATTATTTTGGTATCTGGTACTGATACGGTGACATTATTTGAAAGAATCCGGTATCCAGTACCGTTCCAGTCCAAGTATATAAGATTTTTTCCTGGTACCGTTCCAGTTTTCCGTTCCATTCCCGTTTTGTTCTACCAGTTCTATACCGCTGTTGGAGAAAATAGGAAAAGGTATCCAGCTTCTGTATTGAATGTAGGTATAAAGGAATTAACAGGATTGTTTGCTGGGCTCCAGTGCTCGAACAACGTAACGAAACGGAAACGAAATAACGGAACCAAACGGCGTTTTTTTGCAAATGGAAACGAAACGAAACAAAACAAAAATCTGGAAGCGAAACCGCAACGGCAATGAAACGAATCAAATTTTGAAAGTGTTTCGTTTCTTCACAGAGATGTTAAAAATTCTATTATTTCATTTTTTTGGTCATGTATTTTGCTATTATTGTTAAGGACTAATGGTTAAAGGCGTTAAAGCATACTTTTCTCGTTTTCTTTTTCCGCAAATTAATTATCCGTATTATGTAAAATTGTAATTTTTGTACACACGTGTACTAGAAGAGAGAAAAGACTTTTAGATTTGAGGTATACAATGTGTACTTAACTACTTTACTGTTTCTACTTTCTAATTTAAAAAAAAAAAATTGATAAAGTCTTCAGTACAAACTACTACAGAAGTAATAAAATTGTTGTAAGAAGAATTAAAAAAAAAAGAAGCAAAAAACGAAATGAAACAAAACGAAACGATTGAATTGACTCATGAGAAACGAGACATAATAATGTTGAACTGGAAACGAAAAACGAAACGGAAACGGAACGGAACAGAACGCGTTTCGTTTCTAAGAGCTCTGCGTAGTCTCAACTTGTCCCCATTTAAGACTCAGCTCGAATGATGTGGTGTGGTTGCTTACGGTTTGTTTTTGAGGATGGTGATTTCAGTCAATACATTGGTGGAGTTGCGGGCTCCAGGCTGGAAGGGCCCCTGAATAACTAATGCGTACATATTTGTGGTAGAGAAAGAGACCAGACTGTTTCAAAAGTGATAAATTTTAATGTAGGTACTTAGCTATTTGTTCTAGTTTTTTTTATGTTACCGATGTATACTTTTAATTATCTATTCGATTTTTTTGGTACTTGATTGTTTTTTTTTTTTTTTTTGATGACTGTGCATGTCTTTTATTGCGACGAACAAATAGAAACAGGGTCTTCCGTTCGTTGGCCCCTTTATAGTTTATTTGCCGACTGGGCTTTTTCCCTCAAATCCGTCACTGAGTTAGTGATAATTTTTTTCATCGCTTCGTCACCCTTTCCTTAGGAATTCTTTTTAGTATATTTATGAATTATGAAGTACCATCAAGCGCTATACCATCGTACCTTATATACTTGAATAAGATTTGAGTTTACGCGACCATGACAGCGTTTCCTAATACAGCATTATAAACTTTACGCATTCTCGATATATCGACCTTTTCCCCTTTTCTTCGCCACTGGTATACCCGTACAGAAAAATACTAGTAGTTTATACTAATATTAAAATACTTGTAGTATTTTAAGACATTCATTACTACTAGTATAACTATAAGTACATACCATAAGTAAAACTATAAGTACATGCTATAAGTAAAACTATAAGTACATACTATTAGTAAAACTAGTAGTTCATTTATACTACGGAGAAAAATATTTGAATAATTAGCTATTATTAATTAGACTTGTTATAGTTCAAAGAAATTATCCCAATGTCATGTATTTCTGAAAAATATAATTTTTGGTGTAAAAAAAATTTCGGCTCCACTGGGGTTCGAACCCACGCTCATTATGTCGCTTGTTCTATGCCATACACCTAACTTACTGCGCTACCATACCTGCATGGTAGAGTGTGTTCTTTTGAGTATTAATATACATTATATTTATAATACATACAGTAAACACACTAACTACTCCGCAAAATATACCTAACAGTTCCAATGCACCAGTGTATTACAATTTGTAAGTGCACAACCTTACTATGGTACACATTAATAATAATTACTATACATAACATTAAATATTTTAAAACAATTTCATGTTCTTTGTTATGCATATATTTGAAATTTCTCGAATATATATATTTATAAATTTCTCGAACATTTCCTAAATTGAGAATTTTCAAACTTAATTTGTAAAATTCTACTTGAAATTACAAAGATATCATGTACCTATGTATTTAATATGTACGTATTACATATGTTATTATAAATATGTATGTATACCCATATATTTCTCATCAACATGCTACTTACCATTAGTAATTAATACCACAACTACTAGTTGTGGTATTCACTAGTAGTAAAACTAGTAGTTGATACCTTAAGTACTACTAGTGAATACCGTAACTACTAATTAACTACTAGTTGTGGTATTCACTAGTAGTAAAACTAGTAGTTGATACCTTAAGTACTCTAGTGAATACCGCAACTAATAGTTAACTAGTAGTTGCGGTATTCACTAGTAGTACTTGAGGTATCAACTACTAGTTTTACCACTAGTGAATACCACAACTAGTAGTTAACTAGTAGTTGTGGTATTCACTAGTAGTACTTAAGGTATCAACTACTAGTTTTACTACTAGTGAATACCACAACTAGTAGTTAACTAGTAGTTGCGGTATTCACTAGTAGTACTTGAGGTATCAACTACTAGTTTTACCACTAGTGAATACCACAACTAGTAGTTAACTAGTAGTTGCGGTATTCACTAGTAGTACTTGAGGTATTAACTACTAGTTTTACCACTAGTGAATACCACAACTAGTAGTTAACTAGTAGTTGTGGTATTCACTAGTAGTACTTAAGGTATCAACTACTAGTTTTACTACTAGTGAATACCACAACTAGTAGTTAACTAGTAGTTGCGGTATTCACTAGTAGTACTTGAGGTATTAACTACTAGTTTTACACTAGTGAATACCACAACTAGTAGTTAACTAGTAGTTGTGGTATTCACTAGTAGTACTTAAGGTATCAACTACTAGTTTTACTATTAGTGAATACCACAACTAGTAGTTAACTAATAGTTGTGGTGTTCACTAGTAGTAAAACTAGTAGTTTCAGTAAAAACTACTAGTAAAACTAGTAGTTTTTGTGATTACTACTAGTATTTTTCTGTACGGGTACACAGCAGATACCCCCGGCACGCTTTTTATTTCGAACAATATGAAACGCTAAGTTGCGCCAAAACATTCCACAAAAACAATTTCATCCCTCTCTTCATTTCGTCGTCCATTAAATGACATTTTACCATATCGAAACTCCCCGAAAACCTTTATTGTCTGTTTTATTGTTTTTTTTTCCTTTTCGGTTTTGCGCGTTATTCTTGGGGCCATTTTAAGCTTTCCACACGCTTTATTAAACACAAACTTCTCGGTGGTTTATACGAATCAAACCCATCATCTTTTCCGCGCTACTGATTCCCAAAGATATTACGCCTTTTTGGATACGTCATGTTGTAACGGAGGATAGGGCGTTTTTGGTGTTTGTCTTCATTTTTATGAAATTAATTTCGCAACGTCGCTAGCAAAATCGAAGAATATTTTCAACGCTTTATAAACGAAGGATCCTTCGTTGTTCGTATGAAAAAAAAAAGGTGAGGATATTCTTCGTTAAAAGTGTTACGTTGATTACTCGTAGATATTTAAGATTATGAATGTATCGTTTTACGTGGAGAATAGCGACGTAAGCAGATCGTCGCGAGTAAAAGCGTCGGCTAAAATAAGCTCGTACGATTTAGCAGTAAAATTTGATTGAAAAAGCTATAATCGTCGGTTGTCGATAATGTTTACGAACCTTGACAGGATAAAATTATAGTCGAAGCGTACGATGCGGAGAAAAGAGGTCGTAATATTGTTCCGAATTAATGACTTGAAATAGGCTGGCTGTGCACTCATGAATGCTTAACTTATTGTAATGCCGCATAACGAGGGTCCCATCACTATGATGTATATACGGGTATTCCCTTATCCCTTTACCCTGGATACTTCAACTTTTCTACATTATTCGCTCGATTCGCTGAACTTTATCATGCTTCCTTTGCGCTGGCGAAGTTTTAACTTTCAACTTATTACAATTTAATTACGGTCCGCGATTGAAGTCGTTGGCGCAGATATAGGTTAACGATAACGGGTTTGTATCTTGACGCGACGACATCGTAATCTATGTTATCTTTGCCGCATCACTGCTAAAAGTGACATTCAGTGATGATTGTTTTGCTAATCGAATTTCTTTTTTACTGTGTATTTTTAACGCTACATTTGCCTTTTTTTGGATTCGGATTCGCTAGGTAGACCTATACAGGAAGCTCCCTTTTGCTGTTGGGACTTGGGGTACGCCGCAATGCATAATTTAATCGAGTTTCCAATTGGAAAAAGAGAAAGAAGATTTTCAATTAGAAAAACATCGGCTGGTTTTTTTCGCATTCCACTACATTGACTCGAAAATCCGTTTTTCTAATACATTATTCACAAGTTTTACAATGACATTTAAATGAGGGAAAAATTTTCATTACGGAAAACATTACGGCTGAATTTTAATAATTTACGAGTTCGAACACGAGTCGTGAAATTTCATCGGACGCGGTGAGTCATGGGCTGAATTTGAATATTGCGATGTTGTAATGAGAGTTGATTTAGACTGGTGATAACTTGTCATTTAATGAGGAGGAATTTTTTCAGCGCTTTTTTTACAAATTAATTTTTTTCCCATGTAATGTGCAAACGCATTGAAGAGTTATTTTAACGAGTAGATAGTAGGTACAGATGTAAATATTTGCATCTTTAGAAGAATTTGCTGGATTAAAATTTTATTAAGTAAAATTTGTATTTATTTTTAGAAATTTTAGTTATCCGAAAATTCAGCCTGAAAACTGGCCAATAAATAAAATCTGACTTACATACCAATTAACAGCCTCAATAATTATAAGGACGACAGTAAAATGAATTTGAAAAACAAATTTATTTTATAATCTAAGTAGTAAATTTTTCGTCAACTTAAAAGTCATTACACAAAAATTATCGCCTGCATTATTATGTAAGTATTATGCATTTTTATCACATTTCTTTCTTTTAGTGATACCTTGTAAATTTTAGGTATTATTATTTTTATTATTGTTGTAGATAAAATGAGAAAAATCGCTCATTTTATTTTTTTATGGAAAGTGTTATGGACGTGAACCTGGTATTTAGCGAAAAGCTGTGATAGTCTGAACTTTTAACATTTTTCAAACCCTTAAAAGTTGCTATCTTAGATTTTTGATTCGATTCAAAAGGGCTATTTGGTTAAATTTCAAAAAGGACCACAGGATCCTTAAAATGTTTAACTTTCTCTTCATGTGATAGACTTATTTGAGGAAAACACTAGCATCAACATTTTATTTTCACACATGAATTTAGGGGAGGGAGGAGAGAATTTGAAGTTATGAAATATGCATGTATACCCTACCTGCCAAATTCCTCTCACTGTTGCTCATATCATACTCCATTGCCCCTTCCACACCGACCCTCGGGCCATCCTTAACAGTCCTACATCTCTCGCCGAAGTCCTCAACAACCACTCAACAATAATTTCCCTCCTCACCTTCCTCAAAAAAGCCAATCTTCTTCACTTAATCTAACCACCCTTAAATACCAGGTGCCTCTGGCCTAAGCGGCAGCACACGGCACAAAACAAAAAAAAAAAAAGTTGGACATTTGCCAGATGATTACTAATGGTCTGAAACGCACAGATTTGAAGAGCCTACATTTACCCTCCCTCCTCCACAAATCAGATAGACTTAAATAGCTGTTATTTTCAAGTTGAAAACTCATCTAATAAAATAAACAAACAAAAAACAAACAAACAAAAATGAGAAAGAAACTCAAATGAATGCAGTAGTGTGGCTTTAGTTTTCCGGGGAAGTCTGCTGAATACTAAAATAATTTCAATATAAACTAGAAATTTTTGTAAAAAATAAAAGAAATTCAAAATAAAATATAGAAAATGAACAAAATTAAAATTGACAATCGAAATGAAATTAAATCATAAAATTGAAAAGTTTTTGAAAATAAATTCAAAACAAATAGAATTAAAAAAGAAATTCACAAAAAAAGCTTAATTTTTTTTGTTGAATTAGTAAGTGATTATAGATCAACTTTAGTTATGGGTAAAAAATGTTTAAATTGATAAAAAAAAGCAGATATTCTAATTCTGAGGAAAGTTTGAGAATTCTCGAATAGCTCACATGATAATTATTCGCTGATACTATCACTGACGTTATAGTCACTCCATTGTATCATGATCTCTAGCTTTTACGCTATGTTTCCAATCACTTAGACGAAAACGATAATTTTAAAAATCATTTCTAGAACATATTTTTTGAAAATCTTCAACCAGGGTAATGGAGGAAGGGAGGAAATTTTTTCAAAGAGCGTAAATTTTTTAATTCGCAAAAAAATTATGAATTTTCTCTGGAACCTAATTCAATAAATCTATTTCAATGTAAATGTACCGATCACTATTATTATAAAAGAATTATACGATTCAACAACATTTAAATATTCAAGAAAGTGAGCTCATGGGAGTTCAAACCCCCCCCCCCTCCATCATCTATCGATACAACGTCAACTTTATTTTTTTTTTTAATAAAAAATAACAAACATTATACTGAGTATAATTAAAACCTCACTAGGTTTTTGACCTATTCTCGCTCACGAGAACCTGCTTAATCTGATTAAAGTAGCGAATTGGAAGCCGAAAACACAATAGGTGGCTATTGTTGAAGAAACTAAGTAATCGCTATGCGCTATACGTGGCCAGACAAAGTTTAAGAATTCACCTAATGATAGGAATTTTCTGCCCATACAAAGTAAATTTTCTAAGAAAAAAGTTTAAATTGGAATTACGATTATAAATGTAATTGAAAATAAACGTATGGATTTCTTTATCCCTTGTTTTGTCGGTTCGACAGTTCTTGTAATTAAGATGAAAGAAGTAAATTCTTTCTTTTTTCGCGAACTTTTCGAAAAGCTTGGCGATTTTTTCCTTATGCGAGAAAACATTTCTGTTGGCGAAGAAAGTAATATAAAACGCAGATGTCTTAAATAAAAACCGGTAATCAAATAACCAGCAACACGCCAAAGAGGTCTTTTTCGAAGGTCCCGCGAACATGAATTTGGAGACAAGTAATGGCAAATTAAAAGGGCTTTTCATCCCCTGAGAAATTAAAAAAAGGCACTATAAAAGCGCGCCTTTCTTCTCACCGACTCTAATTTTCATACTACAACAGAACACGAACAGGAGGAAGACTTCGTTAGATTCAAGAGCTTTTTTGGCTTAAAAGTTACTTATGTCCTTTTCTTAACCGTATTACGGATTAAGCCTACGAATTTTCTACGTCTTAATGGGCAACAATGTAACGTTTCTTTTATAAACTTTCTTTACGCGTTAGTAAGTTTATCCATTGTCTTCGTAAATTTTACATTACTAATTCGTGTTTTCACGCGAAACACTAACGCTTCTTCAATTTAATTCGTAAACCTAGATTAACGCGAGGTTGTCGAGTCGCCGCCAAACGTTTGCTTTCGTATCTTTTGTTTGTGTGTTTGCAACGTGAATGCTACAACAACGAGTAATGTGCCTTTAATCCTTTACCATTGTGTCGATGTCGGAATAGAAACGTTGCGAGGGTAAATAAATGATGAAAAATATTAATAACTCGGTTTACCTCAGATTCGCCATCAAATATTTTCAAAATGAAGTTTCATCTTCCTATTCCAGTCCTCTGGAAAAATCGCAAGAAATTTAGTGACTGTTTTACCGCTGATATAAAAATATGAAGAAAATTATTTCACTTCAGCCTTATTCCCTCCATTTCTCTATTTCTCTGAGCCTTATAAATATATATGTATTTGTTTATGATGATTTTTTTTTAAGAATCTATTATTAACTTGAATGGAAAAAAATCGTTGAAAATCCTATTTTAGGAAACGGATCCTGTAGCTTTCCTCTATGGCCTGACTTGTACAAAAATACATGACAGAAAAAAATCTGCGTAAATGGTATCCTAATGATATTTGAATAGGGCTTTTCCATCTAACCGTTAGCCGAATCAAATGTCTTTAAATTTGTGACATTTTGTTGATTTCAGTTTTAAACATCGTTGTTGCATAGACAACAAATTGTGAAATGAAGTGTCATGTTGTCAAATTAACAAAATATTTTGAATGAAATATTGAAATTCAACGAAGCATTACAAATTTGAAAACATTTTAGTAGGCTACTAGTTAGATAGAAAACCCCTGCTGAATTAGGTATTTTAATTCTTTTTTCAACCACTTTTTCATTTTTCCCTCATACTCAGCCGGAGCCACGAAAAGCTACGATTAGAGCCAAGGCAGAAACAATTTTTGAACTTTTTCAAGCGATATTGTCGTGAATTATCTATCACTGGCGTTAATACGGCGGAGACGTTTCGGGATTAACCTCTCCCCAAGCTTTATTTTTGTACGAATGAAGTTAACGAAGTGAATATCTTCGTAAAAAAATGAATAACAATTTTAACAAAATATAAAATTCAGTTTTACATTTTTTATAACAAAAATTTTTTTGTGTTATTAATATTAAGTTGGCATAAGGGAACGCAAAGTGTACCTAATCGCTAATTTCTTATTGAGTTTGCAATTTTAATTGAATTTATGATCATTAATATTGCTGTTGAATAAATTTAATATTTTTTTGGTCAAAACGCCCAATAAAAAAACACATTTTTTGAATTGAAAGGAGGACAAAACACCACGAAATCACCAACATTTATCCTTTTCCCCGCCCGCCCCCTACCTGAACAATTTCCTAGTTACGCTACGTTAAATTATTAAAATAAATTTTTTTTTTTAAATTAATAAATAATTTTTTTCATGATTAGTCAGATTTTTGAACTTCTAGTCTTCATTTTAAGATATCCTTTTTCAAGATTTTTCTAAAATTTCCATTTTGGTCATTTTTTTATGTTTGCACATCTTTTTATTTTTGGATTTTTATTTTTTCACTCTAATTTTATATTCAAGTATTTTTTTACCTTTATTTAATTTTTTACATTTTTTTTTTCAATTTCAAGAGATTTTTCTGAAATTTCCAGTTTTGGTCATTTTTTCATTTTTGTAATTTTACTTTTATTTTTCAGTGTATTCTTTATATTTCAGTATTTTTCTACTTTTATTTAATTTTTTATACTTTTTAATTTTAAACATTTTAATTTTCTTTTTGGTCATGTTTTTTTATTTTTTAGCATTTCCTAATTTTTTCATATTTTTAGTAATATTTCATTATTAAGTTTTTTTCATTTTTGTATATTTGAATCAAAATTTAATATTTTCAGTTCTTTTTTAAACGTTTAGTTTAGGACAATTTTTTATTCTCTTGCCTATTCCGCTCAACATATCTGGGCATTCACATCATAGGTTGCAATATAAACATCCAGTGAAGTAGTGCATTAATCACATAGTTCCTTCAATTTAATGTGCCAACAACTTCTTTGACAATGATTGCGAGATTAAACGAATTTATTATTTTATTCTTTGGCGTAAATAACTCGTTCAAATTCATTTGGCGTTTTACGTTTTTACGTGAAGTATACACTGTATCTAACTAACACCCCCCGCTCCAAATTCTCTTCATCCACAAAAAAGTATTCGTTATTACATTTCCTTTCATTTCTTTTTACGGAATTAAGAAATTAATGCATAAATAATTGTTTATCCATGATTTCATTCCATAATTTTGGAAGAAATAAATTCAAATCAATCAAATAACCAGTAACAAATTATTTAAATCATAGAATTTGAGTTACCGAAGTCTTAAATTATTCATTATGCCATAATGAACTCAAACAAAACGAAATAGATGATATTTTTTTTCATGAAAGGAAATTTCGCGCTCGGTTGTGTTGAAATCAGTTAGACACAATGTATATTTTTTACTATAGGTACATTTTGCTAGTTATTAAAAAGAGTTATTATGTTTCAATGGCTTTGAAAATAAATGAATAAGAAAAAAGGAAGGTAGAATGAATTCTTTAACTGTAGAAAAATATTATAAATGAACGAATAAAAATAAGTAAGTAAATAAAAAAGTACAAATAAGATTTGAAATTGGTAATTTATTTCATGAAAATGTTACGATTACTTAATTTTAAAATTTGTAGATTTTTGGAATGAAAGCTGTTAAAGAGGTTCTTTCATTTCACGTTTTTTCTTCTTTTTATAAAATTGTATTAGGGTTGTAACTATTCAGAAAAGGAAACTTTTATATTATACAATTGGTGTAATTTATAACGCGAAAAGCTTGACGATATATATTTTTTATAATAATAATAAATAAAGTCTTCAGGGAATGGATGTAAAGAAATTAATGAATTACCTAATAGTGACTTTTCATCGAATAAATGCAATCGATTTCGAAAAGCATTAATTAAATATAAAGTTTGAAAATGAATAAACCTTGGAAATCAGTTTCGTCTTCCTGCGACGAGATAAATCTATTGGTACGGTTTGAAAATTACGTACTTGCCACGAATTCTAACTCGACTGCTAAGTTTCGGTCATAGATAAGGATACATTTGGGTTGGCAACTTTGCGGTTAGGATGTCAACGTTGTGATGTGAATAATTTAGAGAACGCTATGGCGTAAATTACTCGAAATAAATATGGTCGAGGTGGATAAAACACGACGATCATTATCCATTAGTAATGTCAATGGTATTTAAGAGCACCCTTATAATACTGTGAAGCACCTAGCAACGAGCTTCATTTGCCACATACTTGGAAGTTAAATTAAACCGGACGATGTTAGGTAATTATCGATTTAATCTCTTCGGCCATGCGAGGTTAGGAATTCGATAATGATTTTATGAAATTCGAGCATTTTGTTTGCTTCTCATTTTGATATTTGGTTGAGACTTGGCAGATGGCATTGTAGTGTTTTTAATGGCGAAGTCGGAAATTCTTTTGAGACACGCGAAAACGTTGCTTCATTATCCTTACGCCATTATTCGTTGGCATTTATGTGCTTTCACGTCGCAAAATGAAAGTTTTTCGATTCATTTAAAAAAATATGTATACTTTAAAGTTATTAGCCAGCCGAGCGCACGGAATTTCGAGTAACAACAATGGCGAAATGGTTAGCAACAATGAAACACGTGATATTTAAGGAAAAACTTTCCAACAATGACGAAAAAATTAATCTAGAATACTGTCAAAAGTATTTAAAAACGTGAAAACTGCTAACCGGAGCGAAATGGTATCCCATTAAACAAAAGATCCAGGTCGAGAGAAGATGGCATGCATAATGCGAAAACAATAGCATCGAAAAAATGTATAAGTATTTTCTTTTATGTTTGCGCATCGAGTAGAAGAATCGAAGTAAGTATACAAAGAAAAAAGCGAAATCCTACATCGCGACTTGCTGCAACTTTTCTTCACCGGTAATCGGATTTTTCTCCATTTTATTCGCCTTAATCGACGCTACAAGATTTAGATGAAATACGAATTTCAATCTTCGTCAGTTTATTGAGATTTTTAAACCTCGTTAAATAACGAAAATACGCTCGGCTTATTCCTGCGAAATTTTCTGCGAATAAATACGGACGACTACGCGTGGAAAATATGTCGAAGTATTTGGCTCCTTATAATGAAAAAAATAAGGAACAAAATGTGTGTATTTATTGAATCGACGTCCAAGTATATGTACCGATTACCTTGGGATACCGTATCTGTTATGTATAAGTACCTATCAATTAGGAAACAGATCATACTTATATTACATTGATAATGTATTCCAGTTACGTCCTCTTATATGGTTTTGTAATTGAGCGTACCTTATGGTGATATGAACGATGCGACGCTTCTTTAAAAATTGATAAACCCTTAGTAATGATTGCTTCTCAATACCAAATAAACCGTTTAAAGGAATGATGTATGATTATAGGGAAGTGAAGCATGAAGCGTTTTTTTTTCGAGCTTCATCTTTTTTAACGTATTTATATCGATTTCGAAGTGAAAAGAAATCAAATTCAAATTTTTTGTATTTTCTGTCTCTTAATTTCCTTTCACTTTTGGCAAACGTCGTAAAAAGATTTCACGATGAAATTGATTTAGAAATTGAATTATTTTCGATTAGATAGAAAATAAATCGTTTTTAAAAAAAGATGCTTTGATTTGTAAGCTACCTCCGGACTGTAACATGACTGTGTCAGAGCCATTGGATTGTGGTTGTGGGAACGGGCTTCGCAACCCCAGAAAATCCAATGCTCCAGAGGAAGGAATTTATTCCATTGGTCTTCCAGCGTACTTTGTTGTTGGGGTATCTATTCTTCCTTCAACAAATCCCTCTTCAGCCCCTTACCATACATTGTCCACGGGTATCTGTGGCAACTTATCAACAGAACTTGAAAGAAAAATACCTTATGGCTATGTGAGCTCTAGTGGGTCAGATTCTTTAAGTGTTCCATCTGGGGACTTGGAATATGGCAGACAGGAGAGGGAATGGAATAATCGTTATGATGAATGTTGCATTGTGAAGTATAACCGGATGCTCGAAAAGGGCACTCTTATTGACATCGTTCAACTCATGTAACTACACAGCAGTTATCGTATTATCAAGTGATGCTCCTATGGGATCTTAATATCTAGGTGAGTTCTGGAGCACAATGGGCTATAAGGGGCCAAAATGCACTGTGCTCGTATTTTCCAATGAAACTTGAACGTCTCGGAGCAAAAATAATTTTTGAACCCAACTTTTCCATTTTTTTTTCAAATCTATTGAAAATTTGAAACAAAAAAATCTAATTGGAATTGTGAAGTGTTTTAATGCCTAAAATTTGAATCTTTGGCATCTCTCAAAAATTCGGGCACGGGGCCAATTTGCTCCCTCTGCCTCTCCCTCTCGCGGTTGTGTGCATTACTTAAGCTTTGTATGCTGCTTATTGGTTTTTCATATTCAAGTCCTATCTATGAACACAAATTCTGTAAACATTCTAAAATTTTGACATTTTATTTTTACTATATATCTGTACTCAATGTGTAGAACAAAAAGATTATTAGCGACACTTTTGCTTAACTGCAGAATTGAAAGAGATGTATGGTGTATTGAAAGTTTCAATTCACTAAAGCTTCTTCAAATTTTTAAATAGACAAAATTATGTAGGGTTTTTTGTATCCTATTCATTGAGTACTAAACAATACACTTTTTTCGCATTGATATAGAGCCAACAGTGATATACTACATTTGCCTCTAGTTTGCTCAAACTTCACTTTTCGATTTATGTAGTGAAGAAGTGTTTTGTTGTACTCGCTGGATACTATACATAAGCAAAATATTGCGCAACATATTGGGAATACATGTGTTGAAGTGAATATCTTTAAAAAGTGGAAAGAAATCAGACATTACCTAAATTTTCTTATGTTAAGAACCCTTGACAAAATTTAAGATGCCAAAAATTTCCAAAACTTTTTAGCGGGATCATATAAACCGAGGAGAGCGAGAATTGGCCTTGTTGCAAAAATAATTTTCAGACACGTCTTTTCATTTTTTCCTCTTAATTTTAATGAAAATTTTGATGAAATTTAACAAAAAATGATTCTACTTGGAATTTTGAACAATTTAAAAATCTTAAAGTTAATAGATTAACCTGGGCTCGAGAATAATCTCCCCCCTTGCTCCTCTCTCTCACCGGGTCTGCTCATAATGAAGTTAAACTCATCAAAATTGCGATTATAGTCACTGAAAGTAGATCATTTAGGTCCCTATCCAAACGGAGATTTTTTAGGGGGGGGGGAGAACCTCCCATGAGCTTATAGATTTAAATTTTTAAATATTCTAAAATGGTATTATTGTTCTATAGAATAGCAGTCAACGTGCGAATTCATCCTGTCATTTCCAAAGTAATTAATTAATATTAATAAATTATCATAATATAAAATTATTTAATAAATTTTTCTATTGTTTACTCACCAAAAACATAATATTTTATATTATAAAATTTTTAAGGTCTTTTTGTCTTTTAATATTAATTAATCTTTTTAAATTGAAAATTAAATTTTTACACGCTGACTGTTATTCTATAAAAAAATAATACCGTTTAAAAATATTTAAAAATTATTCACCTATCAATTTAAAAAAAAAAATGAATTTTTTATAATTAATTGACTGTGATTACTTTTATTGCCACAAATGATTGCAAAAAAGTGTTTGACAAATAAATAATGTACTAAAGTACATTATGAATTTTTTGCTGCTTTGAAAACATTCATGCTTTACCAAAAATTCTACACTTTCAACTACTCTGATGGTAGACCATCCATAAGATCAGTGAATCAATTTTTGATTTTAATTTAACATGATAGCATAATTTGTTGACAACAAAAATCAAGTTTCTTGTTAACGCAAGTGAATCGGAATTGTTTTTGAAAATAACAAGTGTATAGAACTTTATACGAAAATTTTGAGGGAACAAGGGTTGGATTATTTAGAGAATAATTTACCAGGAAAAATAAAATGGCGTATAGTGTGTTGAAAATTCGAAAAGAATTGGCGGAATGACACGAGACTAACATGTTTATTCGAGTTTTGTGTTAACAGATTATTAAAATTTCAGTTTTCTGATTTCATCCCGAGTGAAGGTACATCTGTTGACTTCTAGTGCGAGCTATATTGGCATTCGTTGACGTAAAATGAAATTCTCAAAATGTCCAATATCAAAAGAATTCGTGGCGTTGAGCATTTTTGCCAACTTATCAAATCTCAATTCGACTAATACGGCGAATAAATAAAATACCGCTACGTAATAAGAAAAAGCGTCAGCTAACTTACGGTATAAATAATTCAAAGCAGTCTGTATGAGCGCTGAACTCGCATAGTGTATTTTCTTTTCGCGAGTATTGTGAACTCCCATGCCCCGTTATCTGTTGTTTGTATTCCTCCTTCGTCACATTTTCGTATCAACGAAATCTACTCTGAATTTCCCTTCCAAGTTTAGTCTGTTTTCGTTGCTTTTTCGAGTCGCTCTCTCATATATCATGATTATTACCGAAACCGTCCTCGTTTTCGTAGCTCACCGCGCGTTTTCTTATTAGAATTTCCACAAAACTCGCACCCTTCTTCGGCTCGCTCGCTTGTCGGCGAGTATAACGTTTCCATTTTCATTCTTTCAAATACCGACGCCGAATTTTCTACGCTGAATTTCACGTTACTCGTCTTATCGCGTAGCTTTTGAACTTTAACGTTATCATAGCTTTCCGCAGAAATTTAATCTCAAAGCTTTATCTTGTAATGCTGCAAAAGAACGACGTTGGAGTCTTTTTCGACGGTGAAATTCTAAATTAAAAATTTATTTTATTTTCATTTAAAGTTTTTTTAGACTAAAGAAGTTCATCTTATGTTTAATCAGAGATTAATAGATGCTCTACATTTCACTACCCCTCCACGAAAAAAAAATAAACGCAGTCTAAGGATTTAGTCTGGTGATATTTTTGAGAAAATATAATACTGATACCTATACCTATAAAGATATAAATATTATGTAGGTACTTGAAAGACAACAGACTTCCATACATTGCTCGAGACCAATAGCCTATATGTGAATTAATTGATAAAATCGAATCCTCGTATAGTCGTATAAGACAATTAATGTGCTTATGATGGAATAATGTTTTTATCATGTCTATCGATATTATGGCGACTGATAATCTTAAGGTTTCAGATTATTCAACTTTTTATACACATATTAGTTTTTCCTACACGCGTAGCGCCAACTGATATTCATAAAATTTGCTCAAAACTTGGTGAGAGACTCTTCTTAGAAATGCGATAAAATTACTTTTTTGTTTTTTCGATACACCTTAAAATGGTGAATCCCTCAAATTTTGAGGAAAGCTATAGAAGAGACAAAACGCTAAAATTTTTCGTTTTTGATATCATATGAAAGAGTGAGTCACGGACACCAATATATCCAAATGTCAGCTTCCTAAATGCATGTTGAAGGGAGTTAAAGGAAAAAAAAGCTTTTTGAGGTATTTTTGAGTTATGAAATATTTTGAATCCTTCATATCTCCTCACCGAATCAATCTAGAAATATCAAACTTTGTGTGTGGGATTACTTTGTAACCAGAATATGATCTTTTGGATTTGGGTCAAAATGGATGCAAAATGGCGGATTATCTAAATTTGAGTTGAGCTTGAGGAGTCTCAAATTGGCAAAATATAATTAATATGAACTCATATGATTATTAAAGATGAGAAGTATACAATAACCCCAGTTCACCTCCATATATGATGATGGAGAGAAGAAGGAGGGGTTATCGACCTGAAAATGTGGTGGGGGTACATGAGGGGTCGAAAATTTTTTATTAAGTCTCATAAATGATAAAATGAGCCCAAGTGACTAAATTATTGTGATTTTAGCTTCCCAAGTGAATTTGGAGGGGAGTTAGAGCAAAAAACCGTTTTTGGAGGGGAAATTGTAGCTCGTCATCAAATCGACCTAGAAGGGTCGAAATTCGTGTGTAGGGCTAGTTGATGACCAGAATATGACCTCTTAAATTTGGATCAAAATGGATCTAAAATGGCTGATCTTAAAATTTTTAAATATAATTTGAGGAACCTCATTTCAATCCTTCCAATCACAAAATTGTTATCTGTACTTGAACATGAATTGTATGGAAATTATTCCAAGTGTTAAATGGTTGCTGTAAAATTCTTCGAGCACGTTGCTGATTTATTATCCGCGTTTGTTTACGTTCGTTCGAGTTTAGAAGTGCGAAAAAAACTTCTTTGATATGCAGCTCTCGGAGCCAAAAATGCAATCGTTTAAAAATGTTAGGGTCGAGTATTTTAATTAGGAGTCGAAAGTACATTGTTTCTTTGACGATAATTATCACGTGGTGTAAAAATACCGCGAATATTTTATACCACTCGGTAACGTTGGTTTTGATAAATTATAATTGCACGAATGAGGAGTATGGACGAATAACGTACAATATGCGTCTACGTAGAAGGAGGCCACATACCGAAAACTCCCTGTTGAATAATCGCTATTGCATCATTCGTGATAGCTTTTACATTTGCCAAAACGATTCGAGCATTTAGTAGTGTTATTAATATCTATTTCGATAATGACGCGTTTTGCATATTAATTAGATTATTTATTTGTTTCAGGTAGGATCGATATTGCATATCAGATTAGAGATTACTATAATGGTGTTGAATTTCATTTGTGGTTCAGTAAGTACGAGTATAAGTAATCATGTAATCATAGTTTCATTTTGTTTGGCTCCACTATCGATTCTAGGAAGTAATAAAGATCTAATCAGCGAATCCTTCGATTATTTTACATTATGGTATCGTCTGATGATGACAAAAAATTATACTTACTTTACATTTATACCAGTGAAATAGATTCCGAATGGAATTCCGTTGGCGTTGCGATCTACAAAGTTCGCAATCAAAGCACGAGAAAAATATATCCTCGAGAATTTCTCTTTCGTTTTTGAGTGATGATTTTTAAATTAGGTAAATTTGTGGGATCACGTTCGTACCACTTATTTTTTTTAATGACAAGGCACCTCGAGTATGTGCAGCATCTGTCTGACATTAGCGTTGGCAACATTCTTACGTTATGTAGCGTTATCCTTGTATTCTCTATTTTTGGCATTCGTATTGGTACACGTTAAAAATAACATCGAGCGCTTCTCCAATTTTTGATAACGTACGATTTTTTTTCCCTCCGATATTGAAAAAATCGATAGTCTATTTCTATCAGCAGATGCCTATTGTGGGTAAAATTAGTGAAGAAATAGTAATCTTATCATGGCTACCGAATACGCTATGAATAATTCCACAATGTCAGAGTCATTTTAATTGCCATTAAATTCTTGACGTTTTGCCGTATTTCCTGCACAGCGAAGTACGAACGTTACGTGACTTGGTAAAATGTCGGTCGATTACGAAATATTGAAGCTATTTTTAAAAGCAGTCATTTTTTTTCACGCTTATTAGTATTCAGCATCTATTCACTTCTCGAAAATGCAAGTTGACCGATTGCAAATTAACATGAGCGGTAGTGACATTTTTTGAAATTACATATTCGATTTTTATTTGTTATCTAATTATTGTAGTAGCGAGAAAAAAATATTTGTTGAGTTAAACATATATTTATAATTTCTTACGGAGAGTAAATTCCATTTTTTCTGATTATGCTTATAATATTTGCTTCAATTAATGTAAAGTATAAAATTTCTTCGCAAAAATTTTTCAATCTTTCAACATAGATAGCGAAATGATTAAATTAAGTATTATAGGTGTATAGTGTACACATTTCCTTGTATTTATGTGAGGAATAAATGATTTGACTTTATCACTTTCTGTTGGCGTCAGAGCCTCCTCCTAGAGTCAGCTCCATGTCTGGGGGAGTGCATGGATATTTCAATAACTCACGTATAATCCAAAACTCAACGTATTGGCAATTATTTCGGAATCAGATCATTATTTACCTCTACTAAATATTTTTTTAATCTAATGTTTTTCCTGAATTATATGTTTAACTTTTTTTCTCGTTTAATTTAATTAAAAATTTCAGTATTTTTATTCTTTAAATTAACAACAATAATTTATTGAACTGTATGAATTTTTAAGATGAACTAATATTTAATTTTTCATATTTCTTCTATAGAAATTAAATTTTTCGTAATGCAGGTCCTGGAAGGAAAAGATTAAGATTTGAAAATATATTGATTTAGAAAACATGAAATTAAGAAGGGGTTAGGTTTAGATTTAATAAATTTAATTTCAGTATATTTATGTTTATGTCTTCTGCTCTTCTCTATAATCGGTGTATAACATTGTTAAAAGGCCACTCAAATGAATACATTCTTCATGTACGTGGAAAGTCGTAGTTACGCTATGATTTGTTTGTATATTTATTTGGAAAATTCATTTTTTGTTTAATTTAAAGATCTAAATGGCATAATTTAAATGTGACGCGCTCCGTGAAAATCAGGCTTAGCCTTAAAAAATCGTTTTGTTTTTTTTTCGCAATTCCAATACTAGAAATTTTCCTCTGTGAGATGGTGTGCTTGAAAAAATTGAAAAAAAATTCTTTGAGGGTGAAATAAAAACAAAAATGAAAAAACCGTGATAACGGTTACAAAACATTTTTGTTTTTTAGCTCTCCTGAACAATTTACGATTTAGGGCTAAGCTTGGTTTTCACAGAGTGCGTCACAAATTATGATTATGTGGCTTGTTGTTTTCATTTTTTAATTCAATCAAGATTTCTATTCATCAGGAAACAAAAAAAAAAATTTAATATTCAAAAAGTATTTTATTTCGATGATTTTTAAAATTCAAGTATTCAATCTTAAACGGTGTAAAACATGCATTGATTAAAAATAAAAATGGGAACCGAATTTCTGCCAATTGTTGAACAGCTGTACAACATGTGAATATAAATCAAACATAAATCAGCTATTGCTAACAATTTTCACTGTATCACTTAAAATTCTAAAAAATGTGAATAAGTAATTGTTATTTCAGTCATAAGATTAAAAGGGAATTTTTTTGTGTGCTTAATTTTTGGACAATTTAAATATTTATATGTTTCGAAAAGTGTAATTACACTGAATCATACCTTTTGATGAGAAACTAAATTATTACCCATGAAGGGATAATTCACGACCGAAATTTATTAAATTCAGGAGCTTTGCTGTCGTAAATTTAATGATATTCGAATGTACGATTTAAACCATAAAGCTGGATCTTCCTAATGACCATATTTATGGCCTTAAAAAAGAAATTTTTGCAAAAAAAATAGTGGTTGGAAAAGGGCGATGTAACCTTCAGCGTAACTAGATGAACGGATGTAATTATACTTTATTTCAAATTCAAGCACTCTTCCATATTATGGCATTATGAATTATGATCCTGTGGTGATATAGATAAAGGTACCTACTTAATACGTTTATAAGTAATTAAAATTTATTTTTTTGGTGAGTATTTCAAAAATTTTATGTGTAATGAAAGAAATACTAGAATCGATTAACGTGGGTTATCTAGTACGTCATGTATGGATTAGCTTTCAGTATAATGAAAAATAATTTTATTCATCTCAAAAAAAAAGAAACTATTTTGTTGCATTATAAATCTTGCCGCATTATGCTCTCATATTTTGTAAAAAAAAATCTAATCAAATTTATGCTTACAATTAGACGTTAATAACTAATGTTGGTTTTTCCAAGTAGGTGTATGGAAATATTCGTTTCGTTCATAGTAGTTAAACTATATGAGTTCGTATTAAAGGAATAATGTATAAACTACGTGAAAGATGAGATACCTACGTTGAATACCGCGACGGCGCTTTTCACATCCCTATAAATCGAAAACTTCTTTCATCGAGTATTTTAGAGAGAAAAAAATATAGCTTTTGTGTTGCTTGTAGTAAATGCTTTAATCATAAAATTGCATTTACATCGGACGTAATTAAATTTAATATTGTACTAAATGGAATGATGAATGAGATAATGAATGTAACATAGTGCTTTGATTACGCGATTTGACCATTTTAGGAACTCGACTAGAAATTTAGAGGGAACCTAATCAGCGAAACTTTTTCGCTGATTAAGAACGCTTTTTATTTGAGTTAGCAAACTTAACGATATTTGAATCGAAGACGGAAACTTTTTCTTCAGTCGTGAATTCCATCCGACGTCTGAAATGTATGCGAAGAACAAATATAATTATACTCGGTAGGAAATTTGCAACAGTTTCACTTAAGACTGAAATCTTTCGCGACGTTTCGAGTTTCTGCGTGCGTAAGTGCGTTTAATTTTAGGCGACGGAATAGTTACGCGGGCCCGAACAACGAGGGCGAATAAATCTTAATTTTAACGTTAGATACGCGACACGTACCTACGGTATAAAATTTTCATCGCTCGTTTCGTTCGGCACTTGGGCTGCACAGTAATCGATACTCTGGGCAACATGCACCCCTTTCCTTTCATTTGGTGCGCTTTAAAAGCTGACAATTTTAAGCTCCCCTCTGCGCGTATGGTGTACGAAGTACCTACGTAAATGAGCTCTTAAACATTTACGTGTAATATTAGCCAGGCTCCTTATTACTCCGCTATCAGAAATTTCGCCATAAATAATACGTTATCTACGGTAACCGTTTGGGTCATATGGTTTCGAATTCACATGCTAGTTGATCGAGCCATATTCATCCTCTTGGCAGAGAATTTATACGTTAAAGAAGGGTTAGCAGCGCAGTAGCGATGTTTCGATACCCGTAGCAATACTTTATACGTAATGCGATCGTAAATCAAGTAAAGTTACAGCAGTATATCGCAATTTTCTGCTAAAGGGTTTTAGGTTACGAGCTTATGCGGCACGAATATTTATAAATATGATGATACTCGATATACACCGAACGCGTTAATTTGCTGAATTGTAAATCAAATGGGGGCTTTATGTTTCAGAATCAACCCTGATTCGTGTTGTTTTTTCTTTATCGAAAGTAGTGTAAATTGATTTCGTTCGTTGTATGGATTTTTTTTTTGTAAAGGCATAGATTATTTTTATTTGTAGCATTTTAATTATTCATTTATTTATTTTAAATTTCTCATTTAATTTGTTTTATTTTTTGCACTTTCATTTTTATCGTCATTTTTTGAGTCTCATGGACACAAGTATCTATTTGGTAGTGGTTTTTGATGAGAAATTAATGTGAAAAGCATCCTGCGATTATTTCAGAGTAGTTATAGTAACTGGTCCGTTTTCTTATCAGTAGTGCGTCACGAGTGTAACATTCAATCAGCAAGTCGGATAGTCGTAAATTATCTCGACTTACTAGTAAAATAAAAACATGAATCAGCTGAGATTTAAATCGCGAACGATATGGTTTAGGAAGATAGAAATGAAATTACCTACATTTTACCACTTTCTAGCCTTATGATTGGTCGTTACGCGCGTGACGTATGACTAATACTACTCTGTTGGCAGGATTGGACAAGATCGTTCAAAAAAAGATTCGAATTACGAATCTCGAATCGTTTTCCAATTTTGAAATTCTAGTACTTTTTCGAATCCATCAACAAGAATGGTCAACATTATGATTCGAATAACGAATTCTTTAAAGAAGTAGATTCGAATCATGATTTGAATCACATCGAATCGAAATTTTTTTGTTCAACTTTTTTCATGATTTTGAGTCTTAATTTTAATTTTTTAGGTGGATAGTGGATACGGATAGTTGTTCTTTTCATGTAGTATAAAAATTGAAATATATAAATATAACAGTATTCGTAACATCGTAGCTCACTTGAATAACGAGTTGTTTAAAAAAGTAAATTCGAATCATGATTCGAACCGTATCGAAATTTTTTTTGTTTAGCTTCCTCCATGATTTTGAGTACCATTTCAGCAATTTGATGAATTTAGCAATTCGAATCATAAAATCACTGAATTCTTTCGAATCTTGATTCATTGACGATATGACTCGATTCACTAAGTGAATCACTTTTTCGGATCCTTAAAAAAACAATTCGAATTACGGATCTCGAATCCATAAAATTCGATTCGAATTGCCAAATGACTCAAATCGTGCCCAACCCTGTCTGTTGGTAAACTCTTCAAGCACAAATGCAGTGTTGCTAGGTATAATTTTCAGTAAAAGCCATAAATCTTCAAAAAAAGCTAAAAAAGAGCTAAATCAATTTAGAAAAGAATAAATAATTGTAAAGTCCTGCCAACGCCGTAATAGCCCTGCTAACTAAAAATGCCCTAAACTAAAAAAAAAAAAAAAAAAAAAATTGTTAAAATATAAAAATTAATAAATTGACCCAGAAATTATTCTCAGAAATTCTTAATCACTCTTATAAATGCTCAATAACAATTTTACTATCACAAGGCATGAAAATCTTTTTAAAACAAAAGAAAAATTGCGAAAACAACCCTAAAATTTGAAAAACGCTCAAAAATATGTGAAAAACTTGTAAAAAACCGAATAGAAAAATTTTTTCAATGAAAAAAAAAATGTCCAGAAATACAAAAGAAAATTTGTTAATAACTTTTTTTTTTAAATGTTCCAAAACTGCGAGGAAATGTCAAACAAAAATATTAACTTTTCAGAAAAATGTATAAAGAAGTAAAAAAATGGACAGTGATGAAAATATTGAAAAATGACAAAAAAATTCTGAAAATGTTCATATGTTAATATACCTACGTATAGTCGCTCAGCCCAATGACTATAATTTTTATTTATTGCAGTTCTACTTACGTATATTCTTTTCCCAAAATTAAAGAAAGCTAAGATTGTTCGATATTTGGGCATCGCCACTTACAGCCTTTTGAGCTGATGTGACCTGTAAAGCTTTCTTTTGTCTTAGTTATCTGGACATTCGGTTAGAAGGTGAAAGATGGAGGTAGATACTTGATAAGTTGAGCACGAAGGACTGTTTGCCTTTCTAGAGATGTATGAATGGGTTGGAAGGGTGTGAACTTTTCGAAGACAGCTGAATACTACTTCCTTGATACGATATGAGCGGTAAGCTGTTTTGCATTTGGCCAGAGTAAGATTAATTTTGTACAGTTTAGGATCTTTTTGTATGTCTCAAAGCCGGTGGTATTGTTTCATTTTATTTATTTATTGGAAAAACTGGGAATAATATTTGATCGAGAATCTTTTTAAGATGATTTTGTCTTTTTTAGTCTATTTTCAAGTATCTTAGAGTTACGGAGTCTGGGCGCTTCACTGCTTATTTGAGACGAAGTTGTCTACATAGGTGAAATGGGAAGATGTTCATATTCTGCCTGAAGAGAATTTTCAACCGTAGAATGGACCGAAAATTAATTGTAGGATTGGTTGATCACCCTTTTGTAGGACTGTTAATTTCTTTTTTTGTAATATCATTATTTTCACTGTTCGTGAGAATGTTTTTTCACACTTCTCGTTTAAGAGAAAAGTCCCCTCTCTCCAGCAAAAAAAAATCAATATACTTTCAGTCTACTTTATGCTTTGTAGCTTTCGGTTCTCTTAGCTTTTCATGAACAAATTGCCTACTTGACTCTTGAGAAGCTCAAGATGTAATTTTTTTAGCAATTTTCGAATTTTCTCATATTCGTTTCAAGTTGGACATTTATGTTTTTATCATTCGAAATATTCACATTTTCAAAGGGTTGATATTTTTGTTATTTTCTTCAAGCTACTACATACGTCGTACTTTGTTATTTTAACAGCGAATAAAATATTTTACGTAAATCATTGTTGAAATATTTAACGATGGATTTGAAGTTTAAATTTTAGAGAAAGTACCACGATGATTGAAATTTGCGTCTTACTGTCTTGTTATTATTTTCTCGCTTTAATATTTATTAAAATTATGTTCGGAAATTATGATAAAATCATAGAGGTAATAAAAACACAATGTTGCTCGACGAAGAATGCTAATATCGTTCTTCCTACGCTATGTAAATACTATGTTTCTACTATTTAAATTTTCTTCTCACGATCGACACTAATACTTGGCCATATGCTGTTTGCATTTCTGTTTCTAGAACACGTTAAGAAAATGAAAACATTAGCGAATGCATTCGCTAGTTTTTTTTTTCACTCAACATTCAATATGCATGCATTCGTGGTTCGCGTATGGTTGTTAATTTGACGAGAACGTATGATATTAAGGATCTGTTTGAAAAATATTACGCTGTTAACGATAACTGGCAAAGTGGCAATCTTCGAAATTTCAACTGATGGTCGCTACGGTTGGATGGTATTTTTTTTAAATTGGGAGTATAACCTCGTACCGACGTTAGGGCTTGGAAAGTTAAATTTTAATTACGCCTCGAAATATGGCTGTAAAAGGCAGGCACGCGAATGCGATAATTACAACGAATCATTTTATTTTTACTATAACGAATCCAAAAATGTTTTTTAAATTACAAAAAATGACCTTTTTAACATTCTGCAGAGTCGGTTAGGGCGAGAGGCGCATGAACGTGTTCTGCCCACGTCAATTAAAGCTCATTAGAAACGCGAATAATCTGATGGAATACCTTATGAGGTATAGTTGTATGCGGTTAGATAGGCACATATAGGTGGAAATGAAATTTTCGTTGGGAGTACCAGTTGGTGGTGTAAAATTTTAATGCCTATATGCGTTTGTATAGTTGTGTAGTTCAGCGTGCAATGAAATTATAATTTACCTCGAAAAGAAGAATTTATCGTACACATTGAGGGAAGTTGTTTTTATAATTATTCATTCTAAAGAAAATAATATCATACATAAATATATCTCAGTTTCGGATCGTAAATACTGGTAGAATCGAGGAAACGGTGTACGAGTTTAAAACGATGTAATGAAAATTTGACGAAGGTAAAATATACATAAGTGTAAGACTATGTAGCCATTTACTTTTTAGAGTTCATTTAACGCCTCTATTGTAGCGAAGTTTATTTGAGGCAAGTTTAAATTACCAGATAAACGAAAGTTTGCCATTGCTAACAAGTTTTAATGAACCATCAGTTAACGCTAGAAGTTAAAAGTTGTTTGTTTGAGAAAACCGTAAGGAAACGCCTTTCGACGAGGCGATTGAATTTTCTAAAATCTGTCTTATTCAAAAGGCGTGGTATTTATAATCATCAAAGTAAAAAGTTTCATCGGGTATTCTTCCACTTGTAGGTAAACACCGGAGTCGACTGAACTTTTAGCAGTTGAGTGAAATGTATAGATATAGCGCGGTGGACGATAGGTATGCGGTTTTTCCTAATTTCTGGATACACGAACGTTTCAAGTTAAATTATTATTTTAATGAAGTTACCGGATTCTGTATCGGATGCTAGTGCACCTTTGTGCTTATTAAAATCACGTAACATCAAAGGGATTATTTTATTCGGTGTTAAGTAATTATAACGAAGTGACGTTTATAGACGCCGAATTTTTGTACATATAATGGGTTCAGTTTGAACACGTTCTGTGGGTAATCACTTTGACGAGAAACCAGCAATTATTTTTATTCGAGCACGGTTACGCTCGAAATTATCGTCAAAGTACCTATTTGATTGATAAATTTACCACAAAGTATTTTATTGATAAATTTACGTCGGTTACAGTGGGTAAGTCTAGGTATGATGGTTTTATAGTAAATAGCTCGAGTTTGAAATTTACATCGCTCCAAGGTTTTTGTCGTTTTTACTTTAAGAAGAAATATTTCTTTACAATTATTGTTGAAAGAATTTCATCTCAATACGATATCAAGTTTTAAGGATTATTTTCGAGTGATTATCGATTATAACAGCCGAGACTAGTTTTCAAAATATTTTCTTTGAATTAAATTTCGTTTTGTCTTGAGAAAATCTCTCCTTAAAGTGATCATTAGTTCAGATAATCAATTAATCATCTACTTGCTCTATTCAAGATGCATATAGAGAGGTCGCTTTCAATTTCCACTATTCTCATATATCACACTAGACTTTATTGCAGCATAAAGGTAAGATCAAACACATGGACTATTTTGATTATCGCGAAAAAAAAAAAATTATGAAAAAGCAATTAAAACTGGTATAAAGTTTTGTTAATAGTCTGGTGTTCCCATAACTGTGCTACGAAGAGCGAAGTGACTGAGGCGTAATTTAAACGATATTAATTTCTAAATTAAAGTGTAGAAGGTTATCATTTTAGTGAATAATTAACGATAGTGTATTTGAGTAACCCGCTGAGAATATAGCTTGGAAATAAACATTTTTAGCAGAATTTTTAATAAAACCGAAAGCTATTACTACCTTCATTTCATTTTGTTGATCAAATGCGAATTCTGAAAAACATGCTACAAATTCTCCGTTGTTGCGCATATGTTTAAAAACGAAGTGGCCAAATATGAAACATAAATGCCTTGCCTTTATTTATTTGAAACAAAAAGATTGGTCAATACCGATTCTTATCGAGGCATGAGCTTTATTTATTCCCTACTTTTACTCGGAAGAATTTAGAGATATTTATTGGTGATAAGTTTGTGAGAATGCATCAGAAATATTTTGACATTTTTCTGTGACATGCAAAATGATGTTAAAAATCTTCACGAAAATCCCACTACTAAACTCACCTTGAAATTTCACAATGCAAAATGTTAGGATTAGCAATCTCAAACCTGTAATCTCAACCTCATCTCTCTCTGACAAACTAACTTCACTCTATACTGAAAAGATGAGCAGTTTCAGAATTACAAATCAACTTCAATAAACTCTGAAAACATAACCATTGATAAAACTACGATTACAATTTTGATGGTATTTGAAGAAGTAACTAGTTCCTTGACCATGACTTCAACTTTATTCCACATACCTACGAGAGATAATCAGTCCCGAAACAATGATTTCAACTTTACTTGACAATGAAGAAAACTAACGTCAAAACAACCACAATCTCAACTCTATTTAGCTCTTAGGAAGTAACCAGTTCCAAACTATACCTAATTTCAACTTCAACAAATTCTGAAAAAGTTGCTAGTCTCAGAAATATGAGCTAAAATTTATTACAGTCTAAAGAAGCTGAACAGAATCATGACTTTGACTTTATTCGACATTGAAGGAATAACTAACCTAGAGAACTTCAACGAACTCTGTATCTAAAGGTTTCTAGCTCCAAAAACATGAGCTCCACCTTATACGACGCTGAAGAGGTGAGCATTCGTAGAACAATTATCTCAATATCATCGGACACTGAAGAGGTTAAACAGTATTCCAAAATGTGAACTTCGACTTATTCAGTGATTCTGAAAACATACACATTACTAGAATCATAACTTTGACTTTATTCGATGTTGAAGAGACACCACGACCTCGTTTGCATTCAACATTGAAAAAATTACTAGTCCCAAAACTACAATTTCAATTTAGGTAAAATTACTGTTTTCAAAAACATCAGTTCAATTCTGTTCCACGCTGAAGAGGCTACCAAGTCCAAAACTGTAATTCCAACATCATTGACTCTGAAAATAATAAGATTATTCTCAAAATCATGACATTAAATTCATCGATGCTGAAAAGGATCATTCCAAAATCAAACTTTGAAGAGATAACCAGTTTTAATACTACTATGTTAACTTCATCAGAATTTAAAAAAGTTACTTTTTTGCCGGATTTGAAATTTACACTCGAAGATGAAGACTATTGTGTTCAGATTCAACTTAAGGACATGTTCTTTGTTGATAAAACATCCTACATAGGAATATCTACTATCTGACGAACTAAACACAACATTAAATACCCTAACCCTTTTCAGAAGGTTCGAGAAAACATTAATCTCACAAATGTGAGATTATAGAGTGCTTTATTGATAGTACAGGTATTTGAGAACTGGACGCTCAAGCGGTGTTGAAATCAATTGGGCATAATGAAAGTATATTTTTCTGCTTGCTTAAAATTTTCGTTCGTCGTATCATATGATGAAGTAAGTCAAAACCACTCAATATCCAAATTTTAGCTTAGTAAGTGTACTGAACACAAAACAGTTCATAAAGAAGCTTGAGATTGACAAATTTCTTCAATCTTAGAAGCTCAAATTTTGTTTATAATAATCCTTTGAGTTTGAATAAAAATAATGTATTCAAAATGGCGGGTAGCCAAAATTTGAGGTGAGCTTGTGAACTTGAGGAGCCTCAAATTCATCAAATTTGATAATTATGTAATCATATAATTATTCCAGGCAAGAAGTACGAAATATTCCAGATCCAACTTTTACGACGGTTTTAGATAGGGCCTCCTATCTCGATACTGTGTGTGAATGTAAAAAGATAACCAGTATAAGATTGAATATGCTCTTATTAGAAAGTCAGCTCTAATTATACAGCATGGCTGCTTACATTTTTTTATACTTATACTATAATTTTTTGTACGCACAACAATCGTCGTATTTAATTAAAAATTGTTTTTAATTTATTTTTCTCAGTTTAGAACGACAGTTTTAATAACTGAAAACAACCTCGCGGAAATGAAAAGGTAATTTTTTTCCATACGAGCAAAATGTATTTAGGTGGAAAAACGTTACTGGTTCATAAATTAACGCTCTGATGAATTTTTTTGTATTTTTCTGAATATATGCTCTTTCGGTATTAAGGCAACTTAATTTCTGAGTTGAAGTGAAATTAGAATAATGCTGTGGTTATATTTTTGTGATATTTTTAATTAATTTTTTTTCTTTTGAAAATAATTTTTGACCTTTGAGATTGCTCGTTTTCTCGAATATGGGTTATTTAGGATGCGCGTAAGTAATTTTGAAATAAAAGAAGTTCTATATTTTTTTGCATTATTGTTAAGAAGAAAATACGAATTCGTTACGGTATAATATATTGGTCATTTAGTATTTCGTGATGTCGGTTCAGCTCGTCATGCCATCTATCGATGTAAGAGTGGCAGCTGCATTTTTTTATTCATCATTCGACCTATAAAAAATTAATTTCGAATAAATTACGTTAGGCAAATAGGAAGTGAAAAAATTTCTCGTTAACAAGTAGGTACTTGTTATTTTTGAACAGGCCTTAAGGAAAATGTCACAGTTCACGGTTTAAAAAATCGTATCTACTCGATTTTAATTTTTTTTTCTCTGTTGATGATAAATCATACAGCTCAACGTCGTATTGTGGGTATCGCGTTACGGTTGAACGCGGTACCTAAGCGTCTGATTTTGTTAATGAGTCATCGTATAGTCATTGGAGCAAATATACCTAGTTATCGTGTTGAGATGGCATAAATGTTAAAAACTAGCGGTCATTAATGTCGCGTGAATATAATTATATGAAAGCTCGAATGTCGAATAACTGTTTATAAATTTGACGAGTCAATGCAGCCTACTAAATAAATTTAAATCGCTATAGGCAATGGTTTGTTATGCCGAAAAATGGATTCTAGTAAATCGATATTTTAAACGACCGTATTAGTCGATATACCGAAGTAAAATAATCATAAGTTTCGCTTGCGTTTGGAAAAAGATGTAAATTGTCTATAATCTTATACGGTCAACTGGAAAGTAATTTTATTCGCGTTTATTCGTGCTAATGGCGATTACGAACGTATGCTTTTTAGGTTGCGTTGCGTGTAATTTGCTCATTATTCATTAATCATGTTTGAACGCATACAATAGTAAAATTTAATGTCGTTATCTGATTCGGAATCTACGTTGAATTCATAATGTATTGTTTATACAAACCGTTCGCATAGTGTATTTAATGTTGCAGCCAAATTTAGCTAAACAGATGTTGGAAATTTTTTTTGTTTTGTTTTTTTGTTGATCGTAAGTTAAGTTAATTTATAAAGAATCGTGCAGAACTGCGCAGAAAAACGCTGGATCCTGGAGAAAAGTGAGGTGAATATAAACAAAGTCACTCAACTTCTTAAATGTTCTTCAGTAATGACTCAAACACCTTAAGAGCTCTCGAGGAAAATCTATCCATTAAAAACAACCACTCTTTATCCTGCCTCTCTATAGTTGTGACTAAAAGAGTGGAAATAGTTTAGATTTCAGCAGAATTTCTACATGTAGCATATTTGCAATTAATTTGCGGTTTACTTCGATTAAAATTAATGTACAATGCTGAAAGCTGCGGTGAAAACTTCAATACTTTAAGAGCTTTGATAGGCAGATTGTATAGGTGGGTAGTTATCTAAAATTCCTTTAGCACCTTTTTTGCTATTAACTGGAAACTTTGAGATGTTTATCTAGGCAAAATATTATCATAGTGTGGTATATAAGTTTATTATACTTATTACGTGGTATCGTTCAAAAGTGTTTGGAATGTTGAGAAATGTTTATATTCGAACAAAATGTACACTTCTTGTGGTATACTCGTACGTGTATATAATATTGTTTGCGATAGCATTACGTATAGCATAAAAGGAAATGAAACACCCAAGTAATTACCTACCGTTGACAAATATTGCTCGATTGCTACGTATACTTATACATTTCTTTTATTACATAAATAATTGAAGAAATGTGGAAGTGAAACTAATTCAATGTGTGATGATTTAAAAATATATTAATATACAATGTACATATATGTCCATTTATATCGCACAGCGAATGCAAGAGTGATATATTAACTCAATAAACAATTTTTTTGTTTTTGAGTATTTTTAATGAATAATTTTGGAGTGCAACTGAAGCATCAGATCTTAATTGTCATGGGTTATGAGTATATAAATTCAATGTTGCATCATTTGAAAACTTGAAAAGGCATTCCAAAAAAATAATTCTTTAAGAAATGTTGAAATAGAAAAAATCATTCATGAGTTACATCACTATTGCATTCGATGTACGACGAGGCGAAGTTCAAAATGTGAATCACTTTTTTTTCCAAGGTTTCCGTTCGCTTGAAAAATCAAAATTAAAAATTGAAATATTATTTCCATACGCTAACAAATTTCCAAAACAATATATCGAAGGCTCAGCATTTTAAAATTAAAATTCGAGTTTTGTTGATTGCTCAAAGAAAACATTTAATTATTACCATTTATTTGGGCGAACCTAAATATGAATCATAATCAAATTTAAATTATAATATGTAGAAATATTTCTCTCCCTGTAATTATGCCAATGATGAGTCCAAGACATTTGCTGAAACATTAGTTGTAGTGATTGGAGGCCAAAGGTGAGTATTGAAAAACCCAAATTTTGCGTACCTAGATATTTTGCTATTTTTCCTAAATATTATTGATAAACTTCCCGATAAAAAGCAAGTATTTTTTTTTTAAGATAACACTTTGCTGCTGTATGAAGAAATCAATGTCATGTTGCTTCTTGAAACTCATCGAATTCGTAAAAATTCATTATTATTATAAAATATGTTGGTATTGAATGTCCTGAATGTGAATCAAATCTGTCAGTCAGTTTTTTGGAATAAACTGGAAAAGGTCCCTCATAATTGGTATTTGCATTAATAAATTTTCTATTCTGTTTGAGATTTTATGTGTAAAGGAATAACTTCAGAGAAACGTGGATTTTCTTCTAATTCTACCAGTTTTTCGACTAGTGGCGAAAGACGTTTATAAATGTATTGAGTTATCGTAATTTAAAATGATTTATTTATCACATATTCAAATTTCTACTTAATTTTATATTTTGAAAAAAAAAAAATTTATCTGTTATTATTGAACAAAGTTTATCCACACATTTAACTACCTATTCAAGTCGAGCATTAATAAGCAGATAAAAGATTTATAATTTTGATTTTTTTTTTCAGTTTTTGTGGTATCAAAAAAGCAAAAAATAATGTAAAAAAACAAAGAAAACATTTCATGGATGTCTAGAATCATGTAAAGCAATCAAGAATATAAATAGATCCCTCATGAGGGAAGTCACTTTTTTGCACCTTGTGATTTTTTCTCATTTTTAATATTGCAACTTTGGAATTTTTGTCACAGAATAGAGCACTAGTTCAGATCCTAATTCCTGATTAGAAATATTTTAGGTGGTGTGGGGTAAACTTAAAAATACATACCCGATAATTCGTAACGATGACGTCACTACCACATTGATTCACGTTTAACTGCTGATATTATTGTTGATTCACGTTTGGAATTTCCCGTCATAAATGTGGCAGTGGACTTGGAAATTAGATTAAAAATGCTCTAAAAGCTGTAACGAAAGATTTCAAGACCTCTTCCCTCGACTCAACCTCCAGAATCTGCTATAGTGTAAATGCGTTGGTGTTTTTTCTAGCTCAGCCAAAAATATACTGATTCTTATCTTTGTTTCACAACATAATTCATACCAATCCAATATCTAGTCAAAAGTTCCTTTAGTTTGATTTGAATGAATTTTAAATGAAAATTTTTCATATAGCATTTCGATGTTTTATAACAAATACGTATTAAATTTCTTTTAAATTAAATGGATGAGGAAGTTTAAGATTAAACTTTAGTATCGAAGATTGAACTGCGAACGATTCGCTTTAAGTGGTTATAAGGTAATTGTAGAAGTTTTCACCGAGTTCGATTTTTATTGAGATGGATAAAATTCGACACAGTTTTTCCGTTCGTACGCTATTTTTCATAGTCATCGTTATCATCGTTTTCATTAACGTAACTTCTAATTTTCGTGAAATCTGACACTCCATTATTGTGGAATACTTTCGCGAAAATAGGATTCGGTTGTCCACACGTAGTATTTTCCGCAGCTAACGTCGCTGTTCATGGCTGTTACTTTGAGAGGAACGAATCATATTCAATCACATTGGAAACAACGGCGAAAGCGTGGCTAATATGCTGAAGATTGGGTTCGGGACAAAAGATGGAGTTGTAACGGCGTGACGTGTCTACCATAAGAACGGTGGTTGGAGGTTCTCTCTGTCCGAGAATAATTTACTGTGAAACTTGGCATCATTTTAGTCTGTGAAAACCGATTGGGAAATATTGATCGGCTTACGTTGGTGTTAATGGCTGCTGCGGATGTGTCGAAATCAACGCATTGGATTGCTTGGGTTCATTACCCCGAATATATGGTTTTGTTCTATGATAGATACTGTATTGGTGGCGCTGTAGGGTTTCTGTAGGATTTCGCGGTATCGGTTGCGAACCTATGTGTATTGCTTTGTTGTAAAAGGATGTAGGTACTTCGGTTACAAATGTAAACATGAGCACTCATCTACGAGTAGAATACCTACTAGTAATAAGTTCGAGCAAGAGTTTTGAAATGTTTTTGTTTGAAATTAATTTTACCTAAATTTATATTTTTCAACGTTTTCGTGAAGATATTTTGAACCATTTAGTGCTTCAGGCCTATGGGAATTTTATTATTTATTTGGTCAAAATTTTGTTAGTTTCCTATATTAAGTTTTGAAAGCATTACATAGCGCATCCTCCGTGGAGAGAACAGAGCCCGCAGGAAATTCACTCAAACTTGACTAGTTCAGTTTTTTTTTTTTTTTTTTTTTTTTATATATATACTGAAATCAACATATTTTTATTTTTCCAAGGGACTGAAGAGACCCCGAAACATGGTTCTGACCACAGAGGTAATCTTCTTTCTCCCTTCCTATATTTATTGGCGCAATCAGAATTTAATTTAACAGAATCAAGAAGGGGGCAGGAAAATACCGAACTTTTTGATTTTGAAGGGAGGAGAGGGTGGATTTTATTACTGATTACTTTTATTCTTTTTATCTACTTGTAATAAATGACATATATTTTGAGATAATTAACTTCATTTTTTTTTTACTTGTCTAAGCCATTTAATCTCCACTAAATGTCAAATTGATAGCTGGAATAATGTAGGTGTTTGAATTAAATTTGTATTACTTTACTCTCTACATTTTTCCAACAATTTTTAATTCTTGAGGGATGTTTTAATACTTTGTTAGGTCATTGGGGGACCAAAATGTGAGCGAAACGAAATGTGGATGGCCATGACAAACTCTAGCACCCTTTAATAACGCACCTTCCTAGGAATCAGAGCCCTACGTGATTTATGAATAAAATTCGAGAAATTCACCCTTAAAAATAAATAGCTTCATTCCTTCTACGCAGCTGTATAATTATGAATAGGTAAAAGTCGTACCTATCAAGGTGAAAAAAAAAACGTAGAATTAAAAAAGTTTGAAAAAACAACAAAAGCTCAAGCGTACTTGGTGGTAGCGTTGAAAATAAAATTCAAATTTGCCATTCAACGCCGTACGCTGAAGAGTCACGCTTTTCAGTGTGAAAGCGCTTTGATGTTTCACGAGGAAGGCAAGGAGAGAACTGAAAATATGCGCGCGCATCCGTAAGTTCGTTTCGAGTAACATGACGTGTAGGAGTCGCCCCTCTCTGCGTTGTACATTGTAAAGCCCCCCGCGCGTCGCGCCGCTCGTTAACCTTCTTGCTACTTGGGCGCGGTGATCAGTTTAAACGAGAGTGCTGAACGTTAGTCTATCGGACGCCGCATTATGTTGTTGTTGTTTTGTGATATTCTTTGAAGCTGTAATTTTTGTTCATATTAAATTAACAAAAATGTACAAACGTTACCGGATTATTGTTTTTAATTATTGAAATTTCATTTGTATGTTACGATTTTAATGTTTACGTGTGAATAGTAGGTGTTTTTTTTTGGTTTTTATATGGTGTTTTAATGATTAACAAATTGTAAACGGCGTTGTATGCATTGTTATCTCCCGGTAACCGGCTCATATGTTTATGCTATGGTTTACTAGTTCGACGAGTTCAATTTGTGAAAACGGTAAGCTTCTTGAAATAGCCAGATCAGTATTTTAGAAAATACGTGCGCGTGTGTCTTCGTTATCCAATATCTGCTGCGAAATGAAATCCGAAGCGAATTTGTGTTATAGGCAGCGTTGTCATATTTGATCGTTTATTGGGAATCGTTTTCCCATCAGCCTTCAACAATTAGGTTTGATAGAGGATACAGACGATTACACGAATGACGGAATGAATGTGTTTGTTTTTCGTTGGATGGAAATTCATTTAGGTTGATTGGCGAATCTGAAACGTGGTTTAGCATAATTCAGATGACATCAGGTTGGGAATCGAATTGCGCGTCATTGATAAAAACTCATACCCTTTACGTCATCTATTTGGTAATACAGTGTGTGGCTTTTTATCGTCATATTTCGATTTCGTAAGCCGCCGTTCTAATTTTGAGTTTTCTGGATAGGTGCGACGTTGCCTGATTTCCGTTTTACCTTTACGGAAGTTGCCACATTTGCCTTTTGTTATTATTCATCTTTTTATTTGTAATAGTGTACCTATGAAACTCGTGTGTGAATGTAACGTTTGTGTTACCAGGTAGTCAGGTACGCGTGTAAGCGTGTGTCACGCGCGCTAACAGTGTAGGAAAATAAAATCAACGTTATTGTTATAGTTGGTGTTAGTGATGAACTGATGATATTAGCGTAATATCCATATATTGTTTGCAATGTACTGAAAATGTTCTAAGTATGGTCTTTGCTCGTTGGAAATTGTATCAAGAGAAAATTGAAAAGTGAAGCGATTAGAAATACCGAAGTATCGGCGATAGGCCTTGAGAAAATAGTCTATTCGAAATTCACACTTATCATCAAATTCCAGCTATCACATTTGTGACGAAAAAGTGAGCAAAAGTGGTAACTCATTTAAACGTTCGCGACAGAATTGCAACATTCTGTGTTATCAACGAGGTATATTTATCTCATTTTCGCGTTGATTAATACATGTTTTCAATGGGTTTTTTCGTTTTTTCTCATCGATATGTAAACTTCACGAGAAATCGAGAATTAATTTTATCAAATTCATGTTTCAGTTTTAATTGATAAATTATCGATATCCCTGAAATGCCAGGTTTCGTTCTTTGTATTGGAAAAACAATGTAATGAACTGCAACCTTCCAATTTTCGATGTGAGATTGCCTCCATTTATTTTTATCAACCAAGAAGTGGCGTGGTGTGTATTTTCTTTTAATGGGTGTGTAGCTGTACTTTTTTAAGTTACCATCGCGTTATCGTCGAACACTATTTTTTTTTGAAATGAGCGCATAGAATTGAAATACTATGTATGAAGTTGAAAAATAAAGATTAACATTTTTCCCCCGCTGTTTATCAAAAAAGAAAACGATAAAGAATTTTCAACGCTAATCTTGAATATTTCCCCCCTTCTTCCTATCGTGAAGATAATGAAATTAACGTCTGAATGAGTGAAAAAAATTGGTTTTAAATTTATGCCTATCTTGATAATCGGCTATGATTTTTTATCAATTTAGAAATGAACTCGATACGAGTTGTGGATTACCAATGAGCAACGTTGTGCTTGTGTAAAGGCATTTTAGGCACTCATGTACAGCGATAAAATTTTTAATGCAGCAAATTTAACTATTTTTCTTTCATACGTAATGGTACTTAGTGTGGTATTTATTTTTATGATTTTGAAACAAATTCAAAAAATAACAGTGTCAGGAATTAGGATGAGTTATGAAGTGTGAGGAATGAAGTATTATTATTTTTCGCATTTCAGCCGTTCGTAGTTAATTTACAGCGAACAATATCCTTTGTCTCTCATGCAGTGAATGGATTATTTTTTTGTCCGCGGTTAATTAATTTTTACGAGTAATTCGAAAAAACATCTTAGTACATATATCTATTAATGTTCCAAAAATTAAAGAATTTAGCAGATTGATTTATTAAGTTTGTTCGGGCGGTCTACTCAAACTACTCAATGTAGTAGGGTGCGCAAAAATAAGTAAGTTATTCTTTAGTAACCTACTACAAAATTCTTATAGTAAGTTTAGTAACTTAGAAAAAAATGTGTAGCCCAACAGAATTGAGTAAGTTACGCAGGTAGCCCGAACGCGTTTTAGTAAGTTAAGCTACTTTGAGTAGTTTGCCCAAACAAACTTATTACTTTTATGAAAAATTTAGAATTCAATATGTTGATTTATTGGTTTGAAAAAACATCCATAGTAATATCTATCGAATAATTTTGAAAAATTTATGCATCGATTGATTATACGAAATCGATGTATAGATTTAAATCGAGGAAGTCGATGTATTGTTTAATTGAAAGAATCTATGTGCGGATTATTTGAAGAAATCGATTTACTTATTAGTTGAAAAGTGGATTAATCCATTACTTTTTAAAATGTCGAAATATCGAATGACATCGAAAAACCCACGTATAAATTATTTTTAAGAAAATTATATCGATAAATCAGTGTATAGATTGAATTGTAAAAGGTAGATATACGGTTGATTCAACGTAATCGATGAATCAATTAATATTGAAAAAGTCAAAACATCGATTAGTGTTCAAAATTTTATTAATTTTGAGAAATATGATATGCGAATTATTTTTAAAAATGTAGATGCTGTCAATATTTTGAAAAATATATGCGTTAATTTATTTGAAGAAAAAAAAAATGTGCATCAATTAATTTGAAGAAATCAATAAATTACTCAGTCTTGAAAATGTTGATTAATCGATTGAAATTGAAATTGTCAATTTCAGAATCAAACATATATACAAAGCAAATATAATATCGATCAAAGGAAGAAGTTATAACATTGATGAATTCAAAAAAATCGATACATCGATTAATATTGAATAATCGATTCATGTGGAAAATTCGATATATCGATTATCGAAAAAAATATATCGGTTAATTTATAAAAATCAATAAATCGATTAATATTGAAGTAGTTGAAACATCGACTGATGTTCAAAAAACTCGGTCAATGTTAGGAGTTTATACATCAATTGAAAGTGAAAAGTCTATGATGATTTAATTTGTAAAAATTCTATACATCATCGATATATCGAAATCATTTAAAAAGAAAGTATAGATAGTCCATTTAAAACACTAATCGATGCATATAAATAGGTACTTACGTTTTGAAAAATTGATATATCGATGTATATTGTATAGTGTGTACCTATAGTAAAAATCGATATCTCCATTAGTTCAAATTTTAAAGGTTAGATGTATGAGAATTAGTTCATAGTGAAGAAGTCACTAGAAAATAATTTATTTTTCTGTATGTAATACGTATATTTGATTTATGTGGACTTCTATTGAATATTGATAGAATTAATCTTCAGAAGATGAACTTCAAACATTTTCAACATTGGGTATAGAGTTGTAATTTGGTTTGCTAATGTGTTAACATAAATATTTCTTGAAATTTTACCTATAAGAACGTGATATCTGTATCCACATAACGTGCAACCCATCAAACCACGAGCACAAAAGCATCAAATTACCTATTTGGGTAAAAAAAAAAATGTTGTCATTTAGTGTTGGTAACACTGTTTAATGGCAGAGCAATGAAAAAATAGATGAAAGCTGAGTCGATTTATGTTTTTTTTTGCTCATTACGTTTCGCTGTGAAACAATGTTACCAACATCATAACTTCTTCTACCAAAGTAGGGAATTTAATGCTTTTGTGTTCAGAGTTCGTTGGGTCGTTCTGTATAATGTTCATTCGAGGGGTGGTGTAAACAAGCAATGCTATCAGCCACCTACGAAGAAGTAATTTTGTTATTATTTTTTTGTCTTAAAAATATCTCTATCGCCTAAAATTTATCAGAAAATTCATTTCTAGGATAATCTCTACAGAAAAAAAATGGATGTTTCGCATATAAAACAGTATAAAAAACCTTTAGTTACACTCCTCCCCCCCCTTCCCTTACATATAAGGTCATATATTTTGTTCGAAAGATGAAGATAATTTTCACGCGTTAGCCTTTCGTCCAAAAATATCCTTCTACCAGTATATCAATGACCGAGATGGGTGGGGTCGGAAGGAAAGTTGGCGAGAAGTTGGAACACAATTCGAATTTTCTCCAATACTGTGGAAACTTCGATCGCGCAAAGATTCCAACGAAAAGTTTTTCCATTTACATGACGTCCTTGTCGGACGAAAAATGTTACGTTTTCACGTCTGGCGCCTGGTATCGGCGCAGCTGACGGCGACGAGATTCGATCGCGCGAAGCGCCGATGCGGTATAAAATAATCTGAGAAATACGCTTGAGCGCATGCTTCGCTCGGTAGAGCAGGTTTGTGCGGTGGATGTTGTACGTTAATTACCGTATTCGAATGTATTTGTATGGCATTCCGATATCGGATTTACGCATTCGCCGAAGTGTAGCTGAACGTGGTGTAGAATGCTGAATCATGCAGACCGGTAGGTCTGCAAAAAACTCAAATAGAAATAAAAAAACGATTGGAAGGAATAAGATTTTTTGTGATTCCAAAAATCGAATTTTAGAAATACGCTAAAACGAGTAGCGAATGTAGAGGATAAGTATTCTAATTTCGATTTCTAAGTAAATGATATCTGACGTCTTCTCCTTTCCCCCTCCCCCCAATCCAAGCTAATGAAATATTATTAATAACAAATTTTATTTGATCATTGCATTCTATTTTCAGTTCAGTAGGTATTATTCGTTTAATAATTGAAAATTTTTTATGTAATTGTTATTATATTATATTATATTATATTAAATATATTTTTATTGCAAATATAAAAATATAGTTTCTTAAAGATTTTTAATGTTTTAAAGGAAAATAGCGATGAAAAATAGAGTAAGATTTTGTCATGTATTAATTTTTGGCAATTGCATTTTGATCGAGTGGTGTATTGGTATCGCGATTATGATCGATTGAAGGTGAACGTAGATACGTAATTCTCACGTAAGCTGTTTGCGGTCGAGCGATAAGGCGAACTTCAGCTACTCGAGAGAAACGCGTCCTTGACGAAGGCGCGTAGCAGCGTAGTTCACGAGAAAATGCGTACGAAACAGAAACTTACATAAACGTGGTCGTGAAACGAAACATAGGCGTGAGGGTGTTTTGGACGATTTTTGTATTGTTAGGAGAAAGAATTATCGGCGTTTTTCACGCGACGACGCGACGCCTAAAGGCCTCGGCAGATTTAACGACGCACGAGAATGACTGGGCGCGTTGTCGTCGGGCCTGTGCGGCTGAAAATGACGATCGGCGTATTTTTTTGCGGCATTTGTGAGACTGTAAGGGTTGAAAATGCGTTCGGGGGCGGCGGAGGGAGAAAAAGAATAATGTAGTGTAAAATGCAGTCCGCGCAAGGGACGGGTATTTTTGTGTCGCGCTGGCTGGGTGGTGCAACGAGAACGACTACGACTCGGTAACGTCGCGGCATTTAAATTTTCGCCGTCGACGAGATCGGTGAAATGGAAAATGCGAGTTCGTTGCCCTTGTGCGTTATTCCAACTTCGAACCGGAATGTACATTCGCTTCCCTTTTCGGTGCACGGTCGAATTCTCGCTTCGCGTTTTGGGGTGGGCCGGGTGTGAAAGGTTGGATAGCGAGGTATGGGAGGTTGAAATTGAAACGAAGGAGAAACGCTCTCGACATTTTGCGGTGAGCTGTCCGATTCGATTTAAATTTAAAGGTCGGTAAATGTACACCTCGATGGCGACACGTTTCGGAATGGTGGATTCGGTTGCGAATGTGATGCAGTTTTTTGAACGATATTGTGTGCATTTTAATTTACTTAGTGTTGGGTCGCGTGAATGGGCGAGGTCGTTTAGATCGGCGCGATATGAGCGAGAAACGAATGGGAAAAGTTGTGAATTTTTTTTGGCTATTTATACTCGATTTTTAGTTGAATTTTTCATTTTGCTGTTACGATGGTACTTTTTCCCGAAAGAGTCCAGTCCATTGTCGAAAGTCCGTGCTCTATATTATATTCCTATATATATATTTTGATCACTGGCCGAACGTTGAAAACTTGAGAATAGTATTCTTACGTAAATTGCCCAAACAATTTTTTCAGTTCTTCCCTTCGATAAAAAAAATTTGGATCGGGGAGGGGAGAGCCACGTGAGGGAGGAAGGCTAAAGGTTGAAACCAACAACGAATCGTCTTCTGGCTCAAGAGCCATTCAACTAGCCTAACCGCATCAAAATCAGTTGAGAGAGAGATGCTGTATTCATGTCCAAAAATTTATGAAACGCCAGTTAAAATTGTAATGCTATGCCTGTTGTAAAATTAAGAAAAAAATGTTATTAAATTAGCTTTAGGTTTGTGATTTATATGCGAAGTAAGACTTAGTTGTTGTATTTACTTTCGACATCATTTATTTCATATTATGCTTGTAAAGAAGAATCTCAAGTTCTCTGAACATGAGTAGCTGACGTGAAATTGAGATATTTTTAATGAGAATTTTTTTACAAAAAAAAAAAATTAGGAGATAAGGATGTTTGGTAAATGCAACGAGAAATTCAGCTCCATTAACGCGGTATTGCTGCTTACGCTTTTTTTATGATTAATATTTTTAGTAAACGATTATTGAGATTTTTCCTTTTTTGCTACGTGTTTTTCAATGTGCGAATTTTTTAGGCTGAATTGGTAGCATGAACGAATGCTGATTATTGTGTATCTGATTTGGATGGGGAAGGGGATGGGGAACGGGGATCTTAATATCTTTGCATCTTTGACTATTTTTAATCGCATGGCGAACGCTTAGTTTTGTCTTTGTCTGTATTTATATTTCCCCCCTCGCCCACTTCGTAGCCAAAAAAGGTACCTATGAATAGAAATAGCCCTCAGTATGGTTCGAAGTTGTTTTTCTAAGGGTCTAGGAAATTTTTTTTGGACTCATCGTTGAAATTTTGAGAAGAGCTCGAGGGACTCCTTAAGCTTCAAAAGGTTTCATCTTAATGTCAAATGATAAAATGAGATTAGGAAAGTGAGTGCAACCGAAAAAGGAAAAACTACTTTTACAAGATTTTTGAATCGTATAATTTTTTGAATTTTACCCATCTCTTTATTGAATCGATCGAGAGGGCTCAAGCTTCCTGTGTTGGGTTGGTTGTAAATCAAAATATGGTCACTTAAATTTGGTTAAAATGGCGATTGGTCAAAATTTGCAGAAAGGTTTGGGGGAGCCTCAAATGGACTCCTATGATTACTAGGGATAAACAAAAAATGATATTCCAAATCCAACCGTCCAGATGATGTTGGAAGGGAGATGGAGTGGTTGTTTTACTGAAAATGAAGAGAGAAGGCAGGTGGGGTAAACTAAAGTTTGAAAGTTCTCCATTATGGTATCATATGATGAAGTCAATACGGGCTAGGGCCGAAGCTAGGCTAAATTAGGAGGAGGGGTTTTGAAAATTGTTTTCAGAGCATATGTTTTGCAGTTCTACAGCTAAGGGAATGGGGTGATGGGTGTGAATTTTTTTTAAAAGACATGAATGTTTTTAATACACAAACAATTTTTGAATGTAGTTGCTAGTTATGGACATTATTTAAGATGATTTTTTTTTTTAATAATAATTCGTGGCATATGTTCGTCTATATTCATAGCAGTTAGCTTGGTGATAATCAATTATGTCAATTCGTTCGAAAACGTAATAATGTTAATATGCAATACCAGACGCTCCTCTTGAGATTATAGTAGTTAGATTGAGATATTGCTTAGTAATGATACAAGGTTCGGGCGTATAACGCCATTAAAGAATTAAAAGAAAGGATGAAGAATTACGGAAGGGCAAGATTTGTTCATCAAAACAAAAAGTCGCCTAAACTTGAAAACATACCGCCAATAACTATAACGATGAATAAATTCCAACCATTAGCTGAAGATGATATACCTACTACAAAAGTGTGATCCTCCAAAAGCAAAGGTACTACCCCTCTATATCCGCCAAGTTGAAAATTATCTCCGTTTACTGAAAACCATTATAAACCTGGCAAAGGAAGAAATCAGTATTCGACTAGTTGAGAATGGCCAATTGAAAACACAGCTGAACAACATTGATAACTCTCGCGTGACAATCAAATTCCTTGAATCTAACGTTTGTATAAGAACGTTAGAGTAGGGATCAAAGTTTAGTATAGAAGGCATCAACGATTCAACAGTATTTGAATATTTAAGAAACTGAGCTTATGGAGGATGCTGGCCCACATGACGTCATAGAAGATGCTAATTTTAGTGGGCAAAGAGATGATTTAATCGGTTTTTATATCTCTTCGATTTCACGAATGAGCTGGTATATTTGAATACATTTGGCAACCTTTTTTTTTTTCTGAACGCAAAATAATTTTATTTTGTATATGCGGTTTTGAAAGGCATCGATGGAAGTTTCCAGCCTCTGAATTGGGTGTTGGGTGTAAAAAGCTGGATGGTATAATCTATAAGTCTGAATAAGCCATCACTAAAAACTCAGCTCCAGTAATGCTGCTGGGCTGCTTACATTTTTTTCTTTTTCGTTTATTCATTTTTCAAAATGAAAGTAATTTTTATTCGATATTTTTACGAATTCGTAGTCGATTTCACGAATTACATATTTACATGGTACGTACGATCGGTCGCTTTGGAATACTGTTCAAAATTAACTCGGACAGACACCGTCAAATATAAATAAAGCAACCGCGTCTGGGTCGGCTAGCCATCCGTCCTCGTTCGAGTAGATATAATGGGCTGATGAAGACGAAAAGAAGTTATCATGAAAACTGGTTTCTTTCTGAAGACGCCGAAAGCGCTGGCTGCGTTGGAGATGTATACGACTTTTAACCTTTACGTGACGTGTGATCGCTTATTCGAATCGCAGTTATTCCTTGAACGAGAAAAAAAATTGCCATTTACGGAGTCTAGAGATGAAGCGTATATTTTACGTAATCTCCATTACTTATTTTTAAGCGACCGCGTAATAAATTGGTAATTATAGAGGACGATTGATGGGTGTTCGAGTGAGGTTGCCGATACGATGTTATAATGTGAGAGGTTTTGGGATGAAATCGTGCTAGCCAAAACCAAATGTGTGTTTTTTTCTGCTAAAATTTCGATTCAACTTACCAGACGATGTAGGTAAGATAAAAAATACGATTAAGGGCAGACAATATGCTGCAGGGGAAAGTACGAGTGCGCTTATTGAAGGAAAAATTCTCCTATCGCGGAAAGTTGAGCGGTAAAGTGTTTGGATGGGAACGAATTTGGTAACATCAAAGCGAATATCGCTGATAATCATATTGAGAAATGGTTGATAACCTGTGCGCGTATAAAAACTGCACGCGGTGGTACGAAATTTCGCATGCTGTGTGGAATTGGAAGGATACAGAGGATAACAAAATTTTGCGACGCAGACTACGCGAGGAAGAAAAAACAATCATTCTGCGCGATGCTCGATTTACACACTATTTTTTAGTATAAATAGAGAATTTATACGGGCTATTGAATCTTCGTTGGTTGCTCTCGTGTGTACTGGTAAGGGCGAGATTATTTTCGGTCTAGAAATGACGAAATTTTACGATTTTATTTATGGTTGTAGGTACGCTCGATGGGGAATTTATTTCGGGTGTATTATTAATAAATGGATGGCGAACAAGGGTGAGGTTTATTTTCGATATTTACGAGTACTACCTGCACGTGGTTGAATACAGTCGTAGGATACGAAGAATTTGTTCGTCTGAATATCCACGTGGATGCTAAATTTGCCTTGGAGCGATTTCGAGCCAATACTTGGGTGCTTTGATTTGATTTATTGTTAATTTGAAACATATTCCACCCGTAGAGGCTTCTCTATATATCAAAAATTACAATTTAACGGTATAAGTACATTTTGGGCGGAAAAGTTAAAAAACCGCTGCAATATCTTGCGGAAGTCGTGGCTTGAGTCGGACGTTAATGGTGAGTGCCCCTATACTAAGATACTTATCTTCCAAATTATACATATAGTTTCTTGTTAAATCACGTATGTAGTTCAGTACTGGTTGTAACCTGGTCTCACGATGAATTTGTTCATTTTTTATGAACCATGGTGCTTTCGTAGCAATACGAGCATACTTCTTTTGGGACGTTAGGATTTTTTGTAAGGAAGTTTTTGAAACATCAATCCATATTGGACACGCATAAGTTAAGCTTGGTCGAAGAATTGACCAAAATTTTGTACTCCAATTCCTCTCGTTTTGAGGGTGGGAGGTATTTTTTAGTGAAAAAGATGTTTCTTTTCTTGCAATCATAAATCGATTAATTTGGAAATAATTTACTGTGTTGTTCATTCATGTAAGAGGTATCTCAGAAAAGATGAACACTCCTCTCCCTCTTATTTTCTCCCTCCAGAAATGACCTTCTAAAAGTATTATCATAATTAAAATAAGTAGCTCTCCACCTCAGGAAATTCTGCATGAATAAAAGAAGTAAAACCATTCAAAAAGGAATTGAAATCAAGGTTATTGAAGGAATTGAGATATGGGTGGGGAGAGGAGGGGTGGTGATGTCGTTATGAATGGTGAATTCGGTTCTTATGGGCCGCTTTTGTGTCAGTCTTGGGATAATAAAGTATCCTGGACCAAAATTTGGTACTCCAACTTCTCCTATTTTGAGGAGTGGGGGAGGCATTTTTTTTTCAAATAAGTAAACATTTTTCCTGCTATTATAAATTGATTTTTTGCTGCGTTGTTGATCCATATAAGAGGCATCTCGGAAAAAATAAACACTCCTCTCCCTCTTATAAGGGATGGGGGCGAGGGAGTGTGATCTCATGAGGAATTGCAAAATTTAGTACCTATGGGCCGAAATAATATTATAATTGTAATTTTATTATGCCATGTGTTATTCTTAAAATAATCCGTTCCCCACTCGCCTAAAGGCATAGGAGTATCGTTAATAGAAAAATTGTCCTAAAAAATGTTATACTTTGCAATTGAAAATTTGTATTGAAAAAATAAAGTTGTAAAAGGTCTTGGTGGGAAGAAGGGTGTATTAGGAGACAGGCGTGTTGATTTTTTCCAAGATACCTCTTGCTTGGATCTACAGCATAGCAAAAAATTATTCAGTTTGTGAGTGTTCATTCTTCACTTGAAATTCACCCTCAAAAATAGGTGGGTAGAGATCCAAAATTTTGGTCCAAGATGTTTCTTGATGGTACCAATTTAGCACCTAAATACTGGTACGAAATCGCTCCAAGGCTAATTTACAATGCTCATCTACCTATGCCATTTGTGAAAGATTACTCTGGGCGAAGGTTTCGATGAAGTAGAATGCGAATCTTGGTACATTTAAAGGTGATTAATTTTGTATTCGTTACGAAAAAAACCTGCGGTTATGGTTCATCGATGAATAAACAAAATTTCTCGTTAGCATTACGTAACTTCTGGTCGTATCGTGTTTAATGTATTCACGAGTAATTTTTTTTTTTTTTTTTTAAGGGTATATTTTAACGAAACTAATGTAATGTTTTCTTCTTTTGATTACAGCGCGTAGAAATTTTACGTGAACGGTTTCCAGTATCTATATATGTAAGTATTTCTTTCGGTTTTGTACCTTAAGTGAATTGGTAAAACGATGACGATTTGACATGCATAATTTTGTACGTGCATTTGCAATTTTATTTCCAACTCACTTCGACGAATGAAGGCGAACAGCGGTTAGCTAGAGGTGAAATATAAACAAGCTGTACACAAATTCGTGATGTACGAATGTAGAGGTTACTTATTATTATTTTTTGCGAACGAATGCTACCGTATCGAATGGCGTGTGGTGTGCCAACGACTCGTAATATCGTGACGCATTTTTGAGGCACGAGGTTGTGAATGTGGGAGAATAAATGAAATTTAGTTGTTTTAAAATTTTTTTTTACGAATGAGAGAAATGGAGCCGGGAGTGAGCTCGTGCCCAGTTATGGAATATACTATGTAGCCCTCGTTTCGTCGTTTGCGCCCTGTATCGCACCGTGTTATTTTGACGTTGTGTGTTTACAAGTATAAGAGCCTCGTATTTACTTAGTACTCGAAAATCGGGTTGCCGACGATTGTCGAGTGCTTTCGAGACGAAATTATGTTACAAGGTTCACCGGTTTGTGTCGTGGTGCTGAAAGTGTTCCTTTTTGGTGGGCTAATGTCGTTTGGTAGTGACGTCTTGAATGAAGGCGGGAAAATAAATGAGAAAATTTGATGATTTTTGCGCGTAATAATAATTTTGAAAAAATAAGCGATGATAGGTGAAAATAAAATTTCGAAAACTCGAATAAATTTGCATCGAGCGTGAGAAAAACATGAATCGAAATTTTAAGATATTGTAGAATAATTGTCTCTTGGCAACCTTCTCGCATTTATTTAATTTCTCTATGACTATCGTTTTTAAAATCTTTAATAAGATCGGTCTGGTACACTCCAGTAGAACGATATTTTTCTGAAACAAACTGCTTTTAGTCTAAGAATCCGCTGTAGATTGTTTTACACCTTGGCCTCTTAGCCGAAAAGATCGAGTAGTTTCCATGCGATTTCGTATTGGCAACTTCGTCTCGTGCTAGTCACCTACATCCACGTCGAGTCCACGTTATATAAATTTGAAGAACAGGTTACACCGTTTCATCTAGTGTTGAAAAATTGGAATCGTGTCTGCCATCTTATGATGTCAGAAAGGAGACTTTTTATCGAATCTTTTCATCTCTTTACCTCTCTGCTCACTCTCTAGTGTCTACTCACGTATTTGACAAATAAATGATGGAATGTGTTCGAAAGTATTCCAAAAGTGTTGATTTTATTCAAAATTGAACATGTGAATTCGTGCCACGAGTACGAAAACTTTCAATCATTGTTATCGGATTGGGTGATTTGAAAAGTCCTTTTTGCGATCAATAATTACATTGGCGACTAGGATGACTTCTGGTGATTTTACTTTCTTCTTTCAAAATTATAATTTTTTGATTTAGTTTGCCTACAAAAGTGATAAGTTATTTCAAAATTAAAATTTTTTTTCCTTGTTCGATCTTAATTTTTCTGATATTTTTATTTTTGTCGACAACCGCTGGTTGCGCTGGTGGATGAATAATAAATTAGATAGACGAGTGACACAGATTGTTGTCAGATTTGGTGATTAGAGAAGTTCCATTTGGCTCTCAAAAATTGTTTTTGGTATCTTCCTGCAAATTGGGGATTTCAGATTTTTTTTCGTAAATTAAATAGAAAAATTTAATTGAACAAAAAACGATCGTTCTTAGTGTTGCCACATTGGGCAATTTTTCCACAAATTCAGTGTCCTGAGATATTTTCAATTTTTTTCTTATTTGTTCAAAAATTAAACGATTTTTCAAACGCAATGTTGTTTTTTGTTTTTATACTATTTATTGAATCCAAACATAAAACAACAATTTCATTATTGTTTTCAAAAAAAAAAGATGTCAATTTGGGACGATTTGGAATTCTCAAATTGGTGGTTTCACATCTAAAAAATCTGGCAACAGTGCTTCCAGTCTCATCGAGTTGAACTCTTGCATTCTCATGACAGCATTAAAGATTTTGCCGCCCCGGAGCCAGTCACGCGTTTGGCTTGAACCCTCCTCCCCCCCTTTTAATCATAGAATTGGAATTTAAAAGAATGCCTTTATCTTCGAAATTTTAATTTTTGAAGCAACGTGGTAATTTATGAACGAAAATGTGAAATACTTCTGCTATAAATTTTTTTTTGCGCACCCAGCAGTCAGAATGTCAAAATCAAAATGAAGCATGAATTTTCCTTTCTAAAAAAATCTGAGGAAATCTGCTGCCCATGGCAATTTTCCCCTCGTTCCTGCCCTCTATACGGGACGTGTGAATTCCTGTTCGCTCGCACACATTTCTTTGACAGTTTTCAAAATTCCACAAATATCCTTTTGTTCGATTAATTTAATTTGTGCTTCAAAATCTAACCCTTTCTCGTCGCCTTTGGCCTGAATTGTCTCATACAGTGGATAAAAGAAGTGAAAAAAGAAAATGGCTTTTTTGAAAAATCGATATCTTCGGTGTTAGAAAATTTTCCAAATGACATTCGCGGAATAAATTGAAATCATCTGATATTTTGTAGTTTCAACCCCGCTTCCCCGCCTCACATTTCTTTTCAAGAATTTTAATATACACATATTGACCTATGAAGTTGATTTAGTTTCAAAAATGAATAAAATTCGTAGCTCTAAAGAGTTCGAAATGAGCCAGCAAAACCCTTATTCAAGTTGATGTTTATAAATCATCGAAATTTTGAGGGTTTACATTGCCTACTAAAAATCCTAATATTTTAAGCCATTTGGATGAACAACAAAATCTCAGTATATTTGAAAGATTCTTTCTGGGTGGATGTTTTAGTTTATTTCTAACCTTTCAGAATCGGCAGGTAGTTTCATTTTCAAAATTGAGATTATGCCCGCACATTTGAAGGGTAGGGCTCACAATATTGCCCCACTCCAACAGTTTTTATCGATTGTGGTAATTCTTCAAGTACACAAAAATTGTGGGAAAATGAATGTTGTAAATCGAAGTAACAATCTATTGAAATTTATCTTTTCCGAGTAATTTTTCGAGTACTCTTTCTATCTCTAGTCTTGGAATGGCTATGTCTAAATAAAGAAAAAAATCAATGTCACCAACGTACTATCTTCTGTTCGCTCGTATCACCTTCAACAACATAAGATAACTTGAACTGCGATGAATTGGTACGTACGAGCCGGCATACTTCTCTCTTTTTCTTAATTCGACTAAACCGCCGCGCCGAATAATACGGAAATAATAAAAGCCGGGAGAGCTTGACGAACGACGCGTTTATAAATCGGATCGATTATTGAAATAGCCTTGATGTGAAATTAAACTCTAACATTCGGGTATAACGTACACCGGGGTACGGTAATACCTACCCGTTGGCTCGATGTATTGTACACTGTGTGGGTACCTAATACCTATTGAAACAGCGACATGGCTATTATATCGGAGAGAAGCGTAGGTATTTTTTTTTTTACGAAATTAAGAAAGTAAGAAAAAGAGAGACGAGCGTGCGGTTGGCGGATTCGACACGAAGTTATTGTGTGCGCGCACGATATGGCGAGATACATTTCATTAGTCGAACGCGCGCGGTTTGTTTTAGTTTAAAAAGGAAGCGAAAGAAGGAGAAAAAAATAGGTTATTATAACAATGACTGCGCGCAAAATGTGTAACGAATATCTGAGCGGTAGGTTCGTTTTTTGTGTACTCGCGTACTCCGTACGTAACGTTGGACGTATTATCCCGGGCGAAGAAATTTTTACACGAACTCGTTTTCGCGTTCTTATGGGCATTAGGAGAGGTATACGAGACGTTGAATGATAAAGGGCATTTGAAAGAGGTCGCGATGGGTATCGAGGTCGAAATTTTTTCGATACTAATGTTCCATCGAGTGAATGAAACGATCGATCGTTACCATGAAAAATTCGGCCGAGTATTGTTAAAGCCCGATGTCAGACACGGTGATGATGAAATGGTAAATTAAAAAAGTAAAAATCGAAAAAAAAATTTTTCGCGTCAATTCCAACATACCGACGTCGGCCTCGTTATCGTTGACGCAGTGCGGTAATTAAACGGCGTAACGTTAAGAAGTTGAATTACTTTCACGTTTTCTTAATTAAACGATTAGAACACGAATTGTTAGGAGACTCGAAGGCACACGTTGTAGTACATTGGGTGCTCACGATTCACGTTTGCGAATGCAACGTTGATACATCGATAGCCACTGTATGAAGGTGTGCGATTCCCAGAATCGGTGAGAATTGCACTTTCCACGTTATCGGTAATTCCTTTGTACACTGTTCAAGGCTCTGAGTTCATGGTGGGAATTTGGTCTACCAAAGTTCTCCTCTCCTGGATACAATTCTGCGCGTTCGAAGATTTCCTCGTTTTCCTTTGGTGTGAGTAGAGTTATTATTTAAACTAGTTATGCAAAAAAAAAAAAAAAATTATGCACCAAAAATCTCGAAATTGGATAATTTTTCAACATCATGTAGAATAAACCCGCACCTTAGATGGGTTGTGGTTTAGTTACGTAGTTCGGTACCGGCGAACGCGCCTCGAGGTAACGCGACATCGTTAATTTCGAAAAGTTTGTTTATAAGAGCTTTTCAGTTGTGCGTTTTCGTGGAGAACAACGCTGTAATTCGAGCGTAGACATGGAAATTTCCTGTAGATGAGGTAAAAGTTTAGATGGTAGTTGTAAGATGTTCGAATGACGTACGCGAAACTAGATATAAAATTATCGGGTAAAAAGTAACTGTTGAATGGTTACGGAGTTAGCAGGTGCGGATTCAAAAAGGACAGTGTGGGCAGTAGCTGTAGGGCTCTCACAAACTCCGAAAGAAATCCATTTTACCGTGCGAACAATCTAACGCAGAGAACAAAAATACGAAATTTCCTACTTTGATAAAAAACTGTTGTAATTAGATGTCGGTAACGGTGTTTTATAACGAAGAGCAATGAAGAAAGGAAAGTTGATTTTTCATTTCTTTTTAGCTTATTTCTTTTTGCTATAACAACATTGTTATTAAAAGATAATCAGAGTTTTTTCTTACCGGAGTGGGGAATTCGATGTTTTATTGCTTGGAATTGGGTGCGTCGCACGATATATATAGATACTTATTGTTTATTAGGATAATAATAATAATAATAATAATAATAATAGTAATAAAAAAATTCGTATTGCTTTGAACGATGTGTTTAGTATTTTAAAATGTGATTTATGGTTCTATAAATTGAGAAAAATTATTTTTTATATGTCTCTGTTATTTACGTATCCAATCTTTAAGAAGGAAAAAATTTCAAAAATTTTAGAAATCTTTTTGTAAATTTAATTACTTCAAATTTGGGAACGAGGCGCCGAAAACTTCCACGAAAATCTAGCCTCGCGATGTCCTATATCTGAATTCTTCGATGGGACCTAGAATCTATACAAAAATGAAAAAATTGTTTTTAACTACTTCAGATTCGAATTACAAGGTCACTGAGTAATAAAACTTGAAAGTTATGCTGTATTCTGTTTTTTGACCCTTTCTTCTTCTTCGAATAATTTTTTCCAATTTTTTCATATGATTGTCATAAAATTTTATTTGAATTTTTTAAAATTTTTTTTTCTCTTGGTAACACCCTGTATACCAATTAGGGCTATCGTGTAATTCTATATTTCTTGCAATATGAAATTTAATACTTTTCAAATTTTTGAACTTTTTTTATTCGATTATGGCAGTCGTAGTCTCCTCTCTCCTTTCGATCGATGTAGCTGTCGTGTATTAGAAGCCAAAATTATTCTTCTTTCAGTTCTTGAAGAAAATGCTCTGAAGATCAGGCCTGATAATGATGTAAAAGTTAGACTTTGTTACTGCTCCATTCTCTAGATGTAATGGCTTATTTTGCGAGATCATATAGGGTTTTTATTAAAGTAGTAATATGTGAATAGGTGCCCCTTAAATAGTTCAGCTCCATTGTTTCAACAAAGATAAAAATGGATTTTAATTTTTATGTCGTATTTACTAGGGTGACTACCTTCCAGTTTCTTGATAATCTTGTGAATTCAACTTTGTTTGTGTTCATTTGATATACAATTTCGCAATGATTTCTTGGTAAAGGTTTTACCATGGCTCCAAGAGTAACTCCGGATCCTTTCTTTTCCGCCTTTATTGAAATTTGTTTTTTTTTTTCGTGAATTTTGGACTTTGGTAAATACTCGAATAACCACCGGGTAAAAGAACCCATTTGCTTGTTTTTGGAAACGGAGCTATTATCAGTGGGCACTAGGATGTTCTATTATTTGTTTGTTAGATTGTTGAGGAATTTTCATTTTTGAGAGAAAATTATGAGAATTATTCATGGTTGCAAAAATATTTTTACCATTTTAAATACCCTTTATTTACATTTGTTTCATCACTTGGCTTGATATTGTTGATTATGATTACGGTTCCAAAATGCGCGAATTCAATTTTTTTTTCCTTCGAACAAATTAAATTTTTGAAATTGAACTAGAATATTTTGAGAAATGAGAATTTTGTTTACAATGATAAATAAATATTTTTATTCGATTATTCAATTTTTGAAATAATGTACGAGTGTGATGTAATTTCTGGACAAAGAATAAATTAAAAATAAAAAAGAAGAAAAAATTGACTACAAATAGTGGTAATAAGAGAGATACAAATACGCAGTCGAAACGTGATCGTATACATTTCGTGTACCTATTTATTTGACCGAAAGCTACGATAGAAAAAAACTGGTCCGACCTCGGTATTTTTCGGATGACTTTCGTTCTAATATTAACGTTAATAATACAGCTAAGTCATAATTTATTGAAAAAAGTGCAAAAAAATATATAGAATAAAAAAATTAGAAAAGCAAAAATTGAAATTGACGTAAACGAAAACGATCATTTTATCATCTCTTCGTCGATAATGACCCTGTAATACCCTTTTTTTTTATTTTTAATTTCGCGCACGCGTTCGCAACGAACGTTACGAATCGCGCACGTAGGTAATCAAATAACATTGTAACGGTGCTAATGAACGATAAACATCGAGGTACGGAGAATCGAGCGAAAAATTATCGAGGTGAAAAGAGAAACGAAATTCGAGCGTTCGTTCGTCGAGTCGGTACAATACGAATAATGATTTTTTATGCATGTACATCGATTACGATTAACGTACATTGCGAGACTGTCGTTGACGTTTTCGATGACGAGGAGGTATGAAGCTAACGCTTATGCTGGTCGTAATCGTTGAAGTATTTGATTTGCCTTATCAGTGACGAGGAGTTGGAGCGTTGCAATTTTTTTCGTGTTTGAGATATTTTTCAGGAGATGTGAGAATAAAGTATATGTTGATTGTATTATTACTTTTTGAACGTAATTTTTTTACGAATAAAATTTTTCATCGCGAATTATTATTTCATTATTAATTGATCGATTTATTTACGCGTATGAGGTATTTAAATCAAATTTATCGAATTTATTTATGATCTAATCATCATAATACGCAGAAGATTACGATGGTTCCTTTTTTATTTTTTATTTTAATTTTGTCGAAGAGCAGAGTACTAGCCCCAAGGTATCTTGATGTAAACAAATTAAAATTGTAAACATCGTTTTCGCGCGTTAAATAATATAAAAATTTATAACACTTCGCGAAGGAAGTGTGTAGAGAATTTTAATTTTTCTTTTCAAGTTGTAGTGGAAAATTATATTTTCTATTTCGGTATTTTTGAAGAACACTTCGACCTCGACAATTAGCTGTACGATTTTTTGATTGTATTTATTTCAATTCGATACCGTGTAAATGTAACGTTGCGATTATTAGACAGAGTGCTTAAGATAACGTCTAAGTTGATTGTTTACTGTAGATTATCCGTCACGTCCATATTACGAACGAACTTTTTTTTTTCTCTTCATTGGATAATTGCATTAGAGCTTCTTGCCTGATATCACAGTTAAGCGAGCAGGGAGCTTTTAACGTGTTTAACATTCTTGATGCGTCGCAATGTTGCCAAGTTTCTAGTTGTATGATATACAGTGTGTCCAACTGATCTCGGTGTCGGTACCCCTTCGCATTAGAAAGTATTTTTTTTTTTTTTTCAAAATTTAATTTAAACTTCTCGACTTTGAATGTATTAGAAATTATTAGGCATTGAAATATTGAGCCAAATCCTCACTAAATTTGCCGAATGTTTTCTTTAATATATAAAAAAAATTTTTATGGAGGCGCAAATCATGGAGATACTAATATCACTTGGACACGTGTATACAATAACGAACATTAACCATTAAACGTGACGATGCGAAATGCCACTTCGGATGCAACAATGGTTATAAAATGTTGTTTTCTGTAATGCTTTGCCTATTTCATCCCACGTTTCCCTCTCTTATGCAAAAAAAAAAAAAAAAGAAACGAAAATTAGGACTATGAAGGGAAGAGAAAGGGAAGCTTGAAGTAAAACTTTTCGAGTATTTTCGAAATTTTTTGGCAGTCTGAAAAAAAGTTTTTTATCGGATTACGTTGTTTTTTTTCGCGGTAACGACGATGATGAAGAGAAAAAAACTCCGCAGCAAACACGATCGATATTTTTTCTGGTACTGTTTTCAGCGGCGTTTTTTAATTACGCATGGTAATTTCGAAAACACCTGTGGGCGATTCTGGGTATAATCTCTTGTTTCGGAAAATCGACTTTTGTCTTTTTCGATCAATAAACCAACGCGAGGGGTTAAAATCACAGTTTTTCGTTTTGTCGGGAATTTTATTTTTCTGTTGGAACTTTGAAAGAGATAGGAATGCTCAAAGCTTTCGTGTTGGCAACGCTGCTGACGTGTGTAATACGCTTTTGGAGAAGTAAGCGATAGATGTCAGTTTCGCTGTGGAGCCCGCGTTAATTTTCGAAATCGCGAATTTTCCGGTTAATTACTAGAACGACTGGAGGTGTGAATGTGAAAATACAGCTACGATTTTTTTATCTTAGTTTTACGTAGATATATTATGGGTGTTTACTTGTTCGTATAATGTTTACGTATTCATTAGATAATTACTATGTATGTAACGAGCCTTCTTTCTGTTTAATGTTACGAATATATGAAGCTTTATAAATTAGTATCTGTTGGGTACGAGCGTATCACGATTTCGTTCCTGTGTGTTTATTCGCAATTTTTTTCTCTCCTATTAATATAGATTTGTGTGCGTTTATATTGCGGAAAATAATGTCGAATCGTTATGTCGACTGCTTTTTCAGTTCTAGAAATTTAATTACGTATACGTTGCTTATTGCATATCGTATTTAGAACGGCTCTTAAAAGCATTTATTCATATAGGTATGTGAGGAAGTGGAGATCAAAATGGTTGAAATTTCGACCAGAATGCCATCGTGTGATGATAAAACTGGCTGAGAACAACAAACTTCAGGTGTATTTATAGCGTGTTTTCATTGTTTTTTATCATTTTTTTTTGTAATTATTTTAGCTGGAAAGCTCTGCTGAATTTTTGAAATGTGGAGAGACGAGCTCGATTCGTTGTGTGTTCATCTAGATTTATATAGAAATTGAAGGATCTTCATTTGTGATAGAATTGAAAAATTTAGAATGTTTTGAATTCTATCAATAATGTACGAATGATTCCTTCAATTTTAGATTAGGCAATGTAAACACGTAATGAACTGAGTTAATTTTTTTGTCATTTTACAAATTAGTGAGGCTTTTATTTAAGATGAGCGAAACTTTTTTTGAAAAAAATTGACGAAAATTCTAATGTCATCAGCTTTGCAACGTCATAAGTTCATAATCCCTTCTATGTTAAGAGTAGACACTTTCAGTTCTAGGTTTTTTTCAGGGTTTTTTTTTTTTTATGAAAAGACCCCTTATAAATATGTAAACTCCAATGTGTTACGATGGAACCGTGCCTCAAGAAGTAAATTCTTCCATATAAATTACGCATAAAATTATATTTATTTTCAATATGACACGTTACTTTTTGAGTAACTAGATTCAGTTAAGATTCGTATTTAACTGGATGGTGCGAGCAACGTCCACTTTGGCCATTTATAGCTCATTATGTCTTTCAGAAGTGACAAAAGAAATATTAGCAAAATTTTGAAAAACAGTCGTACGTATTCTGATTGAGAAGTAATTGATTGATGGATTAATGTTCATTTTATACTGTAAATGAAAAACAATTTTATTTGAAAAGTGTTAAATTTTGAAATATTTAAGCTAATATGATTGAATTTCAAACTTCCATCAGTGGAAAAGTTGCAAAATTACGTTGGTAGCATTCTCAAAATATGTTAGTTCCCTAAATGAGTGTTAACCTTTGTCTCATCGAGGTCAAAGTTGAAAAATAATTCATTTGTTCGAAAAAATTCCAAAAAAATATTTTTGATAAATTAAACATTTTTTGCATGCATGAGTCACATTTTGTTTCTTGTAATTCGAAAAAAAGTTTACCAATTAATTTTTTTTTACATTTAAGAGGTCTAAAATATCGCTCATTTCGAGCATTTCAAAAAATTGTTGATAAATTGATCAGTGATGTCAAAAGGATGTAGTATATTCTTAGTTTTGATTTTATGTCGACTAAGATACGAAATGCGCCCAGTTTTCATCTTTCATGGGTTTTCAAAGTGTTATTTACGAACCGTTGAAAGGCAAGAATTCGTACATCGTGTCTTTTGAATTTCATATAACCAGAAACAAGAGTATACTACACCTTTTCAGGATTTATAATTAAATTAGTTAATCAACAATTGTTTGAAATGCCTGCAGTATGCGGTTTCACAAATTATTGAAAATATTTTAGACGCCTTAAATACTGAAAAAAAGAAATAAGTATTCAAAATTATTAGAGAAAAAAGATAACCTAGACATGTATGTACGTAAAAAATGATTAATTTACCCAAAAATATTTTTTAGGAATTTTTCGAAAAAATAAATTATTTTCCTACTTCCGTCTCATTGTGGCATAGATCAACGTTGACCTGCGGCACTGATATTTTTTGAATGTGTGATCACCTAATTCAGCAACTTTTCATCCTAGGGGGTCATCCACTTGAAAAAAAAAAAAAAACAAATTCGTTCTACTCCAGTCCTGCCTATCAAATATAGCTTGAGACATGTGTGCGTGAAGTTTGTTGTTGTTCTCGGCGAGGATTTCGTACACACAAAAATTCTGTGGTCGAAGTTTGCATTACTTGCAGCCTGTATGATTATGAAAAAACCATTCAATTTTTATGTTGGCTTTGGCGTGACTATAGTTCGTTGTTTGAAGGATGTAAAGGATTTTTTTCAAAAATGACGTGAATTTTTAATAAGATTATCATTTTTTCATCCTGAAATTTCTTTAAAAACGGCGATAGCTGAGAACAATTTGTATGTACTTTGTTTTCGTAAGATTTACTCTCAGATAATGCGTTGAATTTTTTTTCTCATTCTCTGCACATTTTTTCATCATGATGAGATTGAAAAAAAAAAATCGTTAAAAAAAGGAAATTTTTCATGAGATTGAAAAAAAAATCGTTAAAAAAAGGAAATTTTTCGTAGATTTTTTATATACCTGACTATCGCCGTTTCGATGAAAATTGAAAGTGAAAAAAAAAATTGAAAATTTGCGTCCATTTTGAAAAACGCCTTGTGCTGTATTGGCGCGCCGAACGAATCAAAACGCATATCATAATCTAGCGAGAGACGTCGCTTTCGGGTACGCTATATTAATAACGTAGGCACTATATTATGTATTTTCCTGCGATTTCGTTTTACGCTCGTATCGAACGCTATGTGCTTTATCTTTTTTTATTCTTTTTTTTTTTATGATGAGTATATTTGGTACGAAAATTATAGTAATTGGGGGTGTTTTTTGTGGTTTTTCTTTTTTGCAGACCTAACAATTTTTATCTGGGAAAAAGAGGCGCACACGCACTGAGAAAACGCGCGCAAAGTACCACACGAATACACACATTGCTTGTAATAATTGTCGTGTTGACGAAAAAAAAATTCCTTTCTTTGTCTTCTCTTCTTCAGCCGTGGCCTGTGTGTTGGCAGCTTTGTTAACTTCTTTACCTACATAGTATCGATTCCTGTCGCAGTCACTTCTTCAAGATACTATCATTTATCGCGCGAACAGCTTGTATTACAGTACAGAAACCGAAATTAAAGATTACGTTGACTTTTGATGGAAACTAAAAACCGGCTTATTGTCTTAGCGCAGCATTAACTTCCGGAGAGATTAATTTTGGAAAGGTCTTGCGATTTTTTCTGAACGGCTTTTGTAGCTTACGTATTTTTGTACTGTTATTTGGACTCGGTTGAAGAAATAGTAAAAAAAAAAAAAACACGACGAAAAAGCGAATCAGCAACAGCAGCAGCAGCAGAATCCGATATAAACGAACGGCAATTTCGCTTCGATGCTAGTCAATCTTATTACCATATATAAAGCTTTTAACGTATACTATTTAAGTTTCGTTCGTAATCGTATTTAGTATACGCGACGAGTTTCCGTAATAGCGTTTTGAATTATTATTATTAATTTTTTAAATCGTAAAGAGGAAAAAAAAAGAAAGGAAAATACGGAACGCCCGAAAAGCAAGAAAAAATAAAGAGAAGTCGATCATTGGCAATTGTTTCGTGCCGGCTTACTAAAGACGGTCGATAGAGAGCGACGCAGCGCAAGAGAAAGAAAAATCATCCTTGACACGCGTACGTCGAGGAAAATACGGGGAAAACGTGGTTGTTTTCGGTTCATTCGATCGTCGACGTGTGAATTCATCGTAGTCTTCATAATTCGCGCGGAATTTTCTTTGGGAAAATTTCAATAAAACCGTCAAAATCGTGTCCCTCGTGGTTCCCAGTTCTTTGCCCAGCGCTCCGTCCGTAGCGGTAGGACCTACCACGGTCTCGTCTGCGGTACCAGGAGCCGGGGCTATGGCCGTCGTCAACGTTAACAATCTACTGAACGGTAAAGATTCACGCTGGCTACAGTTGGAGGTATGCCGAGAATTTCAGCGTAACAAATGCACCCGCCCGGATACTGAATGCAAATTCGCTCATCCTCCAGCCAATGTCGAAGTGCAAAACGGACGCGTTACGGCATGTTACGATAGTATCAAGGTAGGTGGACAATTTTTTCTCGTATTAGTTGTATATGGTGGCTGGACGCGTATCAAGTGCGGAAAAGCTTGCCAAGTTGGCTTGGCGGTTAGAATTTTATGTGGTGACGTTGGCCGAAATTCCAATGGGAAATACGCCGGTGGTGAGATTCTCACGGGTTGGAAGCTGCGGAAATTTTTTTATCGTGGTTATTGTAGGACTACTGAGCTATGGTTTTTGCTTAGTGTAAGACGCATAGCTTTCTAAGTAGCCAGACAGCTAATAGAATATTTTTAAATTTACTGAGGACAGAAATTCGAGAATTTCGTCATTGAACATCATGGTCGGTAGGTGACCTTTGTGAAGACGTACTAGTGATTCAGGTTGTGTATGCTAGATAGTAGATTCGTGGATTCATGAAACAGTGTACTTTTCGATTACCCGATGAATGGCCTAGTTGAGCCCCATCAAAGGTATTGAGGAATTAAGAAGAGAATTTAGACCAACGTTTGTAATCCTATAATTTAGAATGTAAACTTTTATTCAATTGGCCTCGCCATTATAAATGGTAGCACTTACGTCACGAATTTAGGAACCCTAGAAATGTGCGTTCACGTTAAATTCCCATCATAACATAATATTAATTGATTAGCTTATTATTCGAAAATGAACTACTTTCCACTCATCATACCTCATATCACGAACTCCTGTACTGATATGCTTAACCAGCTCTGTCCCCATATTTGTTCAACGTGTATTCTTATGGTCGATTATTTGATCCTATTCGTTGTGTATGTTCGCTGCTGTCTTCTCTCGTTGACATTCCTTTGAGACGATGAACCTACAAAAGCTCAGCTTTTCCTCTTCCTGAAACAATGCGACCTTTTCTGAATCTAACTTGATTCTTCCTTGCCTCTTGTGTTCATAGCAGTACATGACAAGTCAATGGAGATGAGTGATAGAAGTATTGATTTCTTGGAAATTTTGAATCGTAGGCTTTTTGTCGGAAATTTTGTGATATTTTCAAAGCTTTAATTATATTTTTGCTTCGTCTGGCATATTTAATTTTTTATGACGATAAGAGGCAAAGTAATTCACAGTTTTGAAAAGATCATGAAATTTTCGACCAAAAACGTTCTGTTCTTTAAAATCAAAACGTTTCCGAGTACTAAGCTGATTGGTTTAGTAGTGCTCCAATATATGAAAATTTGGCATTAACCGCCCACGAGTGATAAGGGGATCGAGACGACTGTCATGTAAACTTGTAGTCGACGTCCCACAGTATCAAGCGGAGCTGGTCAAACCTTTCTTTTTCCCGTAGGTAATGCTGTAAAAGTGATGACCTCATCTAATCGTTGTTGCAATCCACATTTTAATGAAATTAAAAATTTTTTCCACGAAATGAATAGTACTTAGCAAGGGCTATAAAAAAGCCGTGTACAAAAATTTCATATTTCTGTAAGGGGGAGGGGGAGCTAGAAGGTTTCAAAAATTTGGAACCTCTTAAATTCTACAGATAGGCAGTTTTTGCGCATGACTTTTTTAATTGCATTTTTCGAGTACTATCCATCTGATATTAAATTTTTATAATTTTCATTTTTTTTTATTTTTAGAAAAAACTTGATGAAAATACATTAGGTCATGCCATCTCGAAAAATGTAATTGCGTTCTTCGAGAACTTCTTTCACTAAATGAATAATACTCGAGGAGTAGAACAAAGAATGTCGGAAATAATTTTTGCCTATCTATGAAATTGAAGGAGTTACGCTGAATTGAAATTTTCAATTAACTGTTGCTCCTTCAATTTTGCACGTAAGCAAAAAGTGTACATGACGTTTTTTGTTCTAATTTTTAAGTGTTGTCGATGTGCAAACGTGGTGTTTATCGAACATTTGAATTGAAAATTTTCTCGTTTTATATTCATGTTGTCCCTTCAGTTTTGGAAGTATGCAATTTGCAGACGTTATATTTTTGTGACTTATGTACGATGATGTAAGTATTAGATACACCATTGAAGTACAAAATGGGTGATACAAGACTCTTGTATAGGAAGAGAATAAATTATCAAAATGGAGGAGAATTTGCGGTAATTGCATACCAAAGGAAATCGTTCGGGGCGACGTTTTAATCGAGTGAACGCGATAAAACGTGGTTGAAGTTGTTTTTTTTTTCGTGAAACATTTTCCGTGTTTCATCGGCTACGAAAGTGCGTTTAAATAATTGATGAAATGATGTGTGGTAAGTACCCCGAGAATAGCGCGTGTTCGGTTGTGAGAGTGGATATAGTCGTCGGCCGTTCGACGCATACAGTTTCCTCGATTTCTGCGCAGCTGCAATAGAGTACAATCGAAGGGTATGAAAATCGGCGGCGCCTCGACGTGATAAAGTTTTCCACGAAGGATGGCGACCAGGGAATTTTATTATAAAAAATGCAGCGAGCTAGTTTCGTAAAAAAGAAAGTAGAACTTCGTATACCTTACATGTGTACGAATGTAGCGCTATGACATAACGATGATTCACGTATCTATCGATTAAATATGTGTGAGGAAGTACGCTTTTTCTTGGAAAAGTGGCGAAAATTGTTGGAAAGATTTTAACGAAAAATTAAGCTACATAATACATCTTTTTTAGGATGAAGAGAGTCTAAATTAATGAAATATTCGAATTTCAACTACTCTAGTGCAATTTGGAGGTGAGGGGGATATCACACCAGAAAATTTCACGAACCATTCTTATCTCATTATCAAAAATATTCGTATGTAATGTTGGTTGAGTAGTAGATGGGACTCTTTGAATATTGTTGAAAACGGATCCAAAATGGCGGGTGATGAAAGGTTGAGGAAGGCTTGAGAAGTTTCAAATGGCCTAAATTTGGTAAATATGAGCTCATATGGTTGCTGTGGACAAAAAACACTACATGTCCTAAATTCAACGCATTGGATTGTTTTGCAGGAGATAAATAGGGCTTTTCAGCGTCCTTACTAAGTATGGGTGTTTAAGGTCATATGCAAGTTGCAATAATATGGGGTAGTTATTTACATTTCTTTTGTGCAGCTGCTGTTAAAGATGTAGAGGGAGGTGAAAAGCACCTATTAAGTGGAAATACTTTTCACGCATGTAGCGCAGTCGAGGCATATCGAGGATGTCGCCGTTTCAAAATGTTATTATACGTGTAGTTAAAAGATTTGAAAATTTTCTCGGTTTTTCTCATGTTGCAAAGTACTCGTATCAGGGCGAGCGTGAGATAGTATCGTGGGAGGCTGGAATAGGATAAAGAGTCGAAGGGTTCGAAAGATTTATATTACAAAGGTTGGTTTTTTCGGGTTTTACGAGCTCTAGAAAATAGCATTGCACTTGGCGCAATTACGTGTTCGGAGGTTAGCGCGTGTTGGTTGTTTTTTTTCTCTCCTTTACGTGTACATTCTAGAAATCTCATTTCGTTTGGAGTGCGGCGGTGGCTTTTCTTGGTTCGAGTAAAAGTTCTATCTCGGTGGGTTTTTTTTCTCTTCAGCTTTTTTCGCTGTTGTATAAGGAGCTAAGATAGGAGACGAGAGAAAAGAAGAAAGCCGCTATTAATAGCTCGTTAGAGGAAAAAAAATTTCCGCTGTACGCGAATACGATGGCGGAGAGAATTCGCGCGAAGAGAAGAGGGCGGCAAAAAAGCGAACGAAGTCGCGTCGGGGATGGTACGCGAGGATGGCGATGCGCGCGTACACGAGGAAGAGGGCGGTGGCGTTTCGAAAATTATGTAACAACGAAGGGACGCTCTTCCGTAATTCCCTTTTCGGAAGCCGCTTTTGATAACAAAGTGTTATTTGGTAATCGCGTTAACGCCTCCTTCATAAAGCTCGCGCGTTTTCCTTAATTTTCTAATGTCTTGTAAAATTAATTAAAGAGGAAATAAGTTGGTAAGTTGGATAGTCGTTGCTCGCTCGTCGGTGCGTTGCGAGAAAGGCGTCTCGGAAAAGTGGCGTATGTCGAGGGGTGGATTTTCTTTGGAATATTTGTAGGAAGGTGTAGGCCGCCGTGGAACGGTATTCGATTCGCCTGGGTCCCTGGTGAATTACCGGTATCATTCGTATATGAAGGGCTGGACGTTCGCATGTATGTCTGGCGTCGATCGAACAGCGTTATGTGTACGTTGGAGGTTTGCGGGTCGATGCGGACGTTGTTTATTCGATAGACGGATAATGATACGTTGCGTAACTAAGTATAGACCGTGTAACGGCCACGTTGGAATTATTAATACGGTATGGATCGGCGTATGCTTTTTTTTTCGCCGGTGTCGTTGGACTCTATTTGGTATTCAGCGAACGGCGACGTTGTCCGAGCGACTGTGGTCACGCGACTGGGGTCAGCTAGTTTCAAGTTTAAAGCGGCGTTGGCGATCTGAAACACGCGTGTGTATGGATTAGTCGGGGTATTATGTGAAGTTTTACTTTCGGGCGGTACGGTCGATTCGTGCGTACGAGATATTTTCGTGTTGGCCGTCAGCTACCGGCGTATGCGTGAAAGCTTAATCTCATCGGGTACGGCGAATGTTGGGCAAGGGTTGTGTGGCAGTAGAAGCTCGTGTGAAATTCGAAATGCGGTTTTCAACGTTTTAACAGGAGCAGCCGGTTGTTTTTATCGGGTACATTTGCATCGAATTTTGTTCGGAATTAATTAATCTATATAGCTGATAGAAATGGAAATAATGGGAACGATGAAGGCTATACTGTGTCTATGAAAATCACGAAAAAATTATCGATTTAAGTTTCTGCATGCTGTTGGCTGTATCGTTGAAGTAGCAATACTAACTTTGGAATGAGCAAGTTACCTTCCAATAATATAGAAATAATTGTACAAGTTGCTATTGTCTTGTTATGTCACAAAAAAAAAAAAAAAAAAAAAAAAAAAAAACATGGGATGTATAAAATATGACGATTGATATGATAGAAGCAAAACTTTTACTTTCACTTGAAATTCATAGCCTATGATACAAATTAAAAAAAAATAAAATTTAAATAATCAAATGAATAAAAAATCTAAAATTATACAAAAAAAAAACTTTATAATTAATAATATAAAAAATATATATAATAAAACATAAATTCATAAAATCAAAAAAAAAAATACAAAAAAAATATTTTATTAATTTAAATAACAAAAAATCATTTATCCCAAGTTTAAGAAAAATACATAAATAAGAGAATTCATAATATTATCTACCGAACTATACGCTATCAAGTTAGCACTCGCCTGCTTTGTAAAATTCTCACTTAAGAAGATTTTAATCCTATCTGACGCTCTTCAGGCCCTTCTAAGCATTCAAAACTGCTTCCTTAAAAAACAACCCTCTCTTACCGAAGAAATCGTGCACACGTAAGCTAACTGCAGAAAATCAGTAACTTTGAACTGGATTCCCTCGCATAGTAACAAATCATGATAGCGGATCTCGCTGCTAAAAAATCTCTCCATATTTCACCTATTCCAAAATCCGAAAAAATGCCTCCAAACGCTCTTTCAAGATTACCTGACCAACTTTCCAAATTCTTAACTAACTAAAATGTATCCATAATGCTGTAGAACTATGGAAATACCATGGAAATACCTCAGTCATCTCAAACGTAGAGAGGAAGTTATTATGACCTGTATGCTTACAGGCCATTTTCTTCTCACTCATGGCCACCTCTTGAATAGACACCGAAGCACCGATATCCTTCTGTACTACCTGCAACCTGTGTTGCCAACCCTCAAGATTTTTCTTGGGATTGTAAGATTTTTCAATAATGTGTAAAATTATTGTACAATATTATGGAAAATTCACCAATTTCTATCAAAAATACCAGAATTTTACAGAAATTGTAGATTTTTTTTCTTTTTTCTTGGTATTACATTACAACGGTAGCTAAAAAAATTGACGCTATCACCACTAGGTGGATTTTCGAAGATTCGAACTGAAAAACGATATTGTTATCATTAATCATTACCATTTTACAAAATGAATTTCGATTGTTGTTCCTTAGTTTTTTCTTTAGAATCTCGCTATTTCACGTATAAGATCGATGCATTTCACCTGTGAGTGTTATTTTAAATTATTTGTTTTCAGTTTCCACGGTCCTAAATTACGTAGCACAAAAATAAGGTGGTTCACTAAATAGCGCTTGAAATTCCCTCTAAAACGATACCCATGACGAAAAAATCCCAAGATTTCCCAAGATTTTTCAGCATACGTCCCAAGATTTTTTGAAATCTGCGGTTGGCAACGCTGCCTGCAACGTTCCAGTCACAAACTCACAATCGCCTATATTTTAACAGAAAGCTCTAAATTTAGTAATTGTAGAAATACGTATTTTTCTCAAGCTTTAGTAGAAATCATCCTTACCGATGGCCTTGTAGAAGTCATCAAAGTAATCAAATTTCTACAGTTCGTCTTAGTATATTCCGCAATTTAACACAATAGAAATGAAAACGCCTCTAGCCACAGGACTGTGCTTGAAAAGAAAGCAACAAAAAGAAAAGGAATTCCAAGAACGAAGAAAATTATTTTGAAAAAATGAAAAGAAAAAGTGTAAAAATATTCAAATTTTAAAATAAGTTCAGTAGTGAAGAAATGAGCAAAACATAGAGTAATTTTTTTTTAAATAAAAAAATCGGCGACTAAAACAGAGAATTTTTTTTTGTATTTTATTTATTAATTTTAATTATCAGTTTATAAGAAAATGCTATGGAGTGGGTGCAAAAATTGATTTTATTCTAGGTCTGTTCGTAGCTTTCAGCTCCTTGCTATTCCATCTTATGAAGGTAATTTGAAGTACTTCATTGGTGACAAAAAATTTGAAAAAAATTGATAATTCTCTTAATTGCTCGATTAGGCTGTGTGAAGGTCATTCGAATGCTTGAATATTGACCTAAGAAATCAGATTTCCTTATGCATCCCAATTAATTTTTTATGATTCCTTATCTCGTTTTCGTGATGTTGACAGTTTATCATTCAAAATAACATTACTTTTCTCTTCGATTAAAGAAGAAACGTTGAATTCACGTATGTACGAATACGTGTATGTCATTCGTTGCAACGAAATGAAAATGAGCTGAGTATAATTTCGGACTCGACGATAAAACAAACTACAACGAACATGGCATTTCTTTTGTAAATTACTCGGTCTTCATTAGCGCGCATCGGTAGCTCTATAGTAGCCTGTGGCCGTCTCGCGTAAATTGTTCGCAGCAATCAGTCGTCGAGTTAATGACGGCGTATCCGTTAAGTTGGCGAGAACGAGCGTTACGAGGCGTCAGGATTTTCGTGTACGAGTACGTAGGTATTCGAATTTCACTGGTCATAAGCGGTGGATTTGATGAACGTAGGAGTCGGATGCTGCACGGAATTGTTTAGCCGTATCATTCGCGACGGTTTAATGCCAATCACGTTGCGAGTTTTTCAAATGGAGTTATTCGAAGTTGAACACCATAATATTGCGAGGTATAAGAAGTTCAACCATAGGAGGTGATGCCGTGAAGCGTGTTCGGTGTAATTTCTTGTTGCGAATATCGAGTCCGTAAGTGTAATCGTGAACAACGTGTAATTACCAGTGTCGTAGACGAGCGTTGTCTTGGTTTGGTCGTTGTGACGACGACGCGTGTATAGCTCGAAAACTGGTTCGAAGGGGTTTCCATTAACGCCGCTCGACGTCGAGTTCGCCCGAATCGAAGGTTTCTTAAGTTACGAAATCATATCGCTACTAGTATATCGATTTCGAACGAGCTATGACCGCCAGAAAGGGAGGAAATCGAGAAACGAAGATGCAACGTGTTTTCCTTCGGTAGGCCGATGATTTCACGTATCACGCTCCCTACGGTTTTCTCGAGGTGACGTCGCAATATTCTTTGCGGATGAGGCGAAACGGGTGAAATAACGGGGTGCGCGTTTAAATGTATTCACGTTGGAGGAAAAAACGGGTCGCGTTAAGACTACTTAACGTTGAGTAGCAGCTCGCCGGTTTTGTGTGCAAGGTAAATACCATCAAAAGGAGTAAACGTTGGGAAAAATGTACGTCGTGTATGTATACACACGCGTCGCCGCTGTCCTCGCAATTGGGAGAGAAAAATGAAAGAAACGCGAGTGTCGCAGCAGGAAAAATTCGTATACACGAGAGGCTGTTTTTCGATGTCGGGTGTTTTTTTCCTCTCTTCGACGACCACATTGTGTATGTAAGTAAACGTTCGCGGTGTTGGGAGGGCGATTTTTTTCATTTCGATTAGATTTCGATTATCGAGTTTAATTTTTCGAGATTTTCAACGCGCTCAATGCGACATAGCGACAGCGAATTGGACTTTGGTAATTTAAGAATTCTTGAAATTTTGAAATTTTAACCCACTATCGAAATGGAATAATCTCCCGAAAAGGTACTTCGATGAGCTGAGATCAATTATAACCGATTTTTGAGACGATTTTATGTGAAATATGTTCGAAGTAATTTTCTTTTCAAGGTGTCATTCCTCATCAATTCAACGAAAAAATACGATTTTTAACATTATAGACTTCGATTTCGATCATTATTTTTTCACGAGTTAGTTTTGCCCCATAAGGAAACCACTATCACTTCTACCCGCATCTTTCAGGAGCAAGGAGGGGGCCCCCTTCACTTTTGACATTTTCAGTTTTTGTAAAACGTGACCAACTTTTGACTCTTGGAGAAAGCGAATTGATTCATATATATATGTTATACATAGGAAGCTCAACTTCTATCACTTGAAAAGGGTATTGCAGTCATATTTTGAAAATTTGAAAAAAATTTCATAATATAAAACAACTCTATGTGTTTTTAACCGCAATATTTTCAAAATTGAGTTTTGTTGATAAGTTGTGATGTCTCCAAATTTTGAAAAAAATTGATAGAAGGCAATTTGGGCATGTTACATATTGTTTTGTTGGTATTTAGATGGGCTGAATACGATTATGAATTCAAAAATCTACTTTTACTTATTATGTTCTTTACTCGTAAATTGCCACAGATCACAGACATGAAGTAATGATATCAAAAGTTCATAGAGTCGATAAAATGAATTTTCAAATCTTTTTTTTCCTAGTACTCATGTTATTATTTCTACAGTTTCTCTTTTTTTCCTCGGTGATGATGTTTTATTTATCAATATTAAGTATAATTTGTATTCTACATTTTTTAAATTTTGTTGAAAATTTAGCGAGTAACGAAAATTTGCAACAATATTTAAAAGACTAAGACACTTCGATTATTCTGGTTTGTGAAAGTCGAGTTTTCTCGATTTTATTTTTCGAAATTCGTCGAAGGAAAAAAAAAAGGGAAAATATACTCGATAGCTAGGCTCGAAAAAGAAGCATTGTAAGGCGAAGAGGAAAGGAAGGAGAGAAAAAGAAATAAAAGAGAATAATGAATGTTTTTAGCATTATACGTAATTCTTATCATCGTTAGTTACACGAGACTTTTTTTAATGCATTATTCAGAATTTTTTTTTTTTTTTCAAGAGAAAGATCTCTTCAGGGTTTTGTATTTCGTACTGTTTTCTTTCTCGTTTTGCTTCATGCAACATTTAATCCGTATTTTATGTCGAGTGTGTAACCGAGTGTGTTTTTAGCTGAAAAGTTGCGAGCTCTTTTCGCTTTTTTTTTTCAGTCCGTTATTGGGCGAGTTTCCACGCAGATGCCGTTTATTTTTTCGGATTTTTAATTTAGGTCAAAATCATGTCGTTGCATGCTTTTTCAGCGGAAGTAGCCCGAAATTCGAGTGTAAAATGTTATGGTAGTTTCATCTTACGCGTTGTGTGCGTTGTAAAAAAAATCCTAGCACTTTTCACAAGCTATAGAATTTAAAAAGAGATCATTTTGAAATATATTTAGATAGACTACGTCGTAATAGGGAAGAAGGGAAAGATTTCGATGTGAAAAAAAAAAAAACGAAAAGATTTTTGAAAAATTGAAGAAACTCGCTTTCGTTATTACCAGCTAAGAAATTTCTACGATGAAAACGAAGAGATACGTAATTCGTAATTTAACGTAAGATGGGTTATATTTTGAAAACCCCTTTTTTTTTGGTTGGAGTATAATGTTTAAATGAAAAGGACCGAAAAGCGGTTAAAATTTTCTCAATTCTGTTCTTTTCGTGATGCGAAGTAGAAAAAACACGACGATCATTAATATTTGCTGCAACCTAAAGGAGGATTATTTGTGTTATATGAATTTATGCGTATATATATTTTTCTTTTTCGAGAAAGCGAATTTCTCCGCGTTAGTTTTGGAAAAGCTACATCTGAGGGAAATTGGAATTTCGCGAATTCTTGTTGAATATGAAAGATTTTTGCGAGACTTGTATTCGAGAGACGTTATGTATTTCAAAAAGCGTTCCTTTTTTCGTATTATACCCTATTTGTGTTTGCTTTGAAGCTTTTCGGCCTTGTATGTGTGTGTTTTTTAAAACAGCTCCTGTGTTTTCGATTTTATCACCGACATTTGGAACGGGGAAGTCTTTGGGTTGCGTGAAAGTGTATAATGGAGACGAGAAAAGGAATACGCGGATAAGCGAGCGAAGTATTCTTGTTTACGAGTCGCTAATTCGACGAGGTCGGAAACTCGGAGTGCGGTTTTATTGTAATTTTTTTCGATTAGCCGTCGTGTTCGTCGTGAAGAACGGAGTATAGGTGGCGTTAGCGTTGTTGGCTTAAACGGAAATTGGTTACATTTCGAGGTACTCGGTCGTACGGAAATTGAAATTGAAACTCGAAATTTACGTTTCGCCCTGACTCCATTTTTGCGACGTTACGAGAGAAGTGGTGATGGCGATCTGTTGCAAATGTAAGTGGCACGTTATTGAAGTGGCATTCGAAGGAAGATACGAGTATAGGCGTACATAGCAGAGGCGATGGAAGGTACAGAAATAATTTTTGCTTTTATTTTCTTCTCGTACGAGTGGGGTGTTGTCATTTACATTAGCAAGGTACGGCGAGAGAGGCGGGAGCGAATTTCAACGTATTGTCGAAATTTGTACAACGTCGAAGGCACGTTTTAAATGGATAAAATACCGGTATTTGCGGAAAAACGTCGCGATAACGTCGTGTAATGGTCGTACTAGTTAACCGAAGAGAGTTTACTTCCGATATATAACGCCATTAAAATCGGTATAACGCAGTATGGCGCTTGTTCCGTTGCGCGTCGCCTCCGGTATAAAGAGAGGAATTGAAAAAAGAAGGTTATTTACCTTTCCATAGATCTAGGGGTTCGTAGCGTTCGGTATTAATTTTTCTCCCCTTTTTTTTTACGAGCGGTAATTGGCGTGGTTGTCGGTGCGATTCGTTCCTTTATTTCGTGCCGTATTGTGCGGTTATTAGCGGATAATTAGGAGGCAGTGGTTCTCGTCGGTTGAATTTTTTATTAATTGGTGTAGCGAGTAGGTGGCGACGAGGATCGAAAATGAAGTTCACGTTGTTGCGGAGTGGTAGGTTCGGTGAAATTTTTCGGTGGACTGTCGAATCTACGCTTGATTGCGAAGGACAGAGTACTTTCCGGGAAACGGTTTCAATTTGGTTCCTACACATGATGACTAACTTTGAAAATTGAAAAATTTAAATCTCTCAGTATTGCATGTTATCGACTAAATTTAAATATCGTGAAATATATCAGCGTTACGATACGGATATTGTCGAAAAGGGCTACAAAACGGAGTTGATCCGTTCCTATATGGTTTATAAGAAATAATGAAAAATTTTCAAAAACGATTTAGTCTACTTGGTTCTTAAAGGATTCAAAAACATGAATTTGGAAGTGATATGCTCTAATGTTTGTAGGATTTTTCTTTTCTTGCTCATCTTTCCTGCTACCTTGGCTTCGTGCGAAAGATACTACAGTAAACTTGAACCCATCGAAAATTACTAAAAATGAAGTGCAGCAAGAAAGACTGAGCAACCAGATGATTCTTTTGGGAGAAAAAAACTTGGTAAAAAACGTGCTGTTTGGTGAAATCATTTATTACTTGACCGAAATGAAGAGTCGAAAAATTGGGTTATTAGTAGTTGACGATGATTTGAATGTATGAATGCCTCTATGTGCAGTGTTGTCAGTTCAGCGATTTTTTCACTATGTCTAACGATTTTGGTATTTAAAAATCGTCAGATTTTTTCATTTAGCGACTAGCGGTTGTTCTAGCACATTGAAATTCAATCTAGCGATTATTCTAGCGAAATTTAAAAATTTACACGTTTTGAGATATTTGTTCATTTTTTTTTTTTTTTTTTTTTTTTGTAATGTATATTTCCCACACATTCAGGTATTTAATGGGCCAATACAAGCAAAACTTTAGAGATTCTTCATGATTCCGTTGACGATGATGATCTCAAAGTCTGGTTTGCTTAATTAATATCTTTCAAGTTGTTGTGTTAATTTTTTCCCCTATTCGAAGCTTTGAATTTTTCTTTGGAGGAATGCTCTCCAAACCCAAAAAATCCTCTTACCTCTCATACTTCGAGCTTGACGATTCAGCATACTAAATATGATTTTGGCAATTAGCTGGCGCCTCATGAAGCAGTGAGGATATTGTATAATTCTCATTCCTAAAATGCCATTTATCGAAAGAGTGGATGTTTCTACTGCCACTACGAAATATTTATGGGACCAGATTTCGACCTTTAGGTAACTCTTCATACCTAACTAAGCACACTTTGGGTTGAGTACATTAAGTGCTTTGATTTAAGCATTGGGTGAGTTCATTGTCTTTGCATCAGCGACTGGAAGTAGAATGATACAGCCAAGGTTGATGTATGTATTATTCGATTTTGGGCATAGTTTCTAAATTCTACTTTTTTAAGGCAGGAGACGGCTGAGTTTGTTAAGAACGTGTTCCCTCTAAAAAATAGGCGGCAGGTTTTCATTTTGCTGGGGCTGGCGAAAAGCCAGTTGCACCAGTGATTTTATTATCGCAGTTCTCAAGTTTGATGCAACTGGCGATATCGAGACTTATTTTCGTTCAAGTAGATGGCAATATTGCGTTTGTGTTTGTAGGTAAAATCGATGTCGTCTATTTTGTTTATTAATGAGAGGGTTATTTATGTTCGTTAGAATTTTAATGCTGATACGATGATAGTGGTTTTTCCGTGCGCGCCCGGTGATACAAGAATTTTTCCGTTCTTCCTAGTATCGCGATTTTTTTTGGCGAATAAAAATTAGTTTTGTATGTTTACTCTAAGTTACGACGTCATAGTTGGTTTTTTCCTTCGAGTCTGTTTTCGATATTTCGGCGACGAAAAATTTGGTAAAAAAGTTTTCTCCCTCCTTTTTTTTTTTTCGATACACGAGCGTGCAGTATGAAATCGAACATTAGATTTTATTTTCGTCGTAGAAAAAACGATTTCATTCAATTGAATCAAACAAATAGCTCGTGTACGAGTCTGATGGTTTTTTTTTTCTTTCGCGAAATCGACTCTTTGTGTAATTTTTATTTACTTTTTTTGGCGACGACTTAGAGAGTTTGTTGGGTCGTACATGCTGGGGATTTTTCCATCCTTTTCGCTCGTATTGATGTAGGAAAAAATATAAAATTTATTGATACGGTTGATTTTATTTTTTATTTTTCGCTCGCGACGAGAGTACTTCAAGCGCGAAAATTCGTTGTTCGGTCGACGATGCCAATTTTCGGCCCGCTTGAGCGACCTTGACGGAATTATAGCGATGGTATGGTTTAGTACGCAATTCATTATGCGCTTGTGTAGTGCAAGGAAAGAAAGGTTAAATGTATGGACTGGAAGGTTTTTTTAATAACTCGCTATTGGGTGTAAAATCGTCGTGTTTTCAATGCTCCATCTTGTACTTGGTCGCGATACTGGGTAATGTGATAAAATTCAAAATTTGTTAATTGACGGGGAAAATAACGATTTATCATTTCGGTTATCGTTCGTGGACGTCGAAGTAATTTCAAAACTGTGTTTTGGCGACTGTATTACGAAAAATAACGCGAATAAAAATTGTAGGTGTCAGTTGTGGATATAGATGCTTGGTGTATTTGGTATCATAGTGCGTCACCTAAAGAGTTGTATTAATGAGCTACGATGAGTAATGCTGGATAGGTTTTTTTTTGTGTGTTTGTACGAAGGCCTCGAAAATTACTGTAGGTCGTACTACGCGTTAATTTTAGCGCTCTCGTGGCTCGAAGTACATTTCATCTGTAAATAACGAAATCGTAGTCTGGAGGTGAGCTATAGGATGGCGGATAAAATAGATGGCTTTCTGTTACATGTTTGAGAATTCGAAAAATACCATCTTATTCCTCATTGATTCTATGATTTTCCAAACTTGATATGTGTATTATAAAAACTCAGATTTAGCTCTTTGATGATTGTAAGACAAGTAATTCTCCCATTTTAGACTTCCAAACGATTATCTTCATTTATTTACCTTGTTAAAATACTCTAGGACTTACCTACGTACTTCATTTTGTTCATTTCCACCCTATTTTGCACATCATTTGTGAAGTATTATTCGAAATCCCCCCCCCCCTTGCCATTTATTATTAAAAATTATTTATTGTATATTTGTTTATTTAAAGTTGTATCCAATTTGGTGGTTATTCGCGACGGAGAAACTAATGGTAAGCCTTGGAAATAACTGATATTAGAGGAAGTCTAGTATTTTAGTTAAATATAAAAATTGGAAAATTCTTAGTTTCTCCAAAGTCTCTTCAAGTTTGTTTTCTGGTCTGCATCGTAGTCTCTGTGTTTTGTATTTCTGGCAATCTATAAGTGTTTGACAGTGAGAGAAATTTAAAGAAATGAAAAAATGATGTGTAAACATGTTGTGACCTTGGCTACTACATGATGAAGGTATTTTTTTTTTTTTTTTTTTTTTAATGAGACCGATTCCAGTGCATCGCATGCCAACGTATGCCGAGGTGACTATATGTACCACAAATTAAATCGCTTTGAAGTTGGTGAAAATTTTCAATTTTTTTATTCGTCATATCGTGACATCAAGGAAGTACCATGTATATTTATTTTCGGTGTGTTATTTATTGTTGGACATTTTTTGGTGAGCATGGTGGAGTGGTTTGCCATTTTTACCTAGTACTTTACATCTCAGGCGAAACTGCCTTTATGTTCGGTGTGCGCATAACTCTAGGTAACCAGAGGTGTTGATGCGCAGGTCTGCGAATATGAAGATCATTCGTCGTCGCGAGTAAACGAAGCGTATTGGCAAGTGCAATATGAAGATGTTTTACTGTACATTTATTTCGTGCAGAAAACCGGTTAATAGGTTTTTTTAATTGCTCGATTATTCGCATTAAAGCGCTTGTATTCTGGCAACGAGTGTTCATAAATATGGTTTTGTACTTTGGTACTGATATATTGAGTATTTCAGCTATTCGCGATATCGTAGAGCGAATTTACGATTAGCGAACGGAACTTTTTTGTTGAAATTGATTTCTAATGGAATTACCAAATATTGATGTTTCCTTCGAGCGTACGATATTGTTTCAACTTTTGGAATATCGTTGGAAAAAGGCAGGTAGTTTACGTCGTGCGGGTTCTTAGTCGAGTTTTTGAGAGCCGTTGAAGCGTAGCGATGCGTCGAACGCGGTCAGAAGTCGAGGCCGAAAAAAGAACGAGGCGTATCAATGGAAAGCCATTTTTCGGCGAGTTGCCGAACGATTTAGAATGGGAAAAAAGGGTTGGAACGGAGGAAACGCGATGACGCCTCGAAGCTTTCGTATCGGCGTGTATAGCGCCCAGTGGAAGGCAGAACTGACTACGATGTCGATACAGCGACGGCGGCGCACCGGTAACGATAGCGGAATGAAAAAGGCGTTGGTTGGCGGGTTCGTTCGAATTCTAGGCGAGAGCTGTGCTTTGGGAAAAAAAAGAAGCGACGAGTCGATTTCACTTCTTTTCGTGTTTCGTATATGCTACGTATTGTAATTTCGGATTGATGCAAAACCTTATCGGTATGTGTGTCGGTAAACGACCTGTACGTGTGTTGAAAACGTACGGACATTGGGCGAAGACGAGTTATCTTTTCGACGGCGTGCCGTATGGGTAAATGGTTGAGAAGGTGTAGAGGGGTTTCGTTTATCGAAAATCGGTTAGGTCGCTCGCAATCGATTACCCGAAGCGTGTAAAAAAATACGCTAGGAATATCAAGTCGCGCGCTGTAGAATAACAATCGCGAAATATACGCCTCCGATGTGGTCGGGCGCCGGCGTCGGCGTCGTTTTCTTCTTCGTAACTGGAGCGCGAAAATAAAAAGCAAATTTGTTTTTCGACTCGTTCGCACTGGTCGTTGTTCCTTTTTAAAAATAAATTAAACGGCGAGATCGGGCACGGCGTTGGGAAGTTTAATGAGCGCGCGCTCGGTAACATTCTTGGCGCGGAAATTTCGCGCTCGCGTTTTCGTAATTAAATGGAGGTTTTGTTTGGGAATTTGTGCGTTGCGAAAAGCGAAGCGAAAAGTTACCGTGGACGAGGGTAGGTAAATGAGCTTTTAAAAGAGGCCATTTTTTGCGTGTCGGCGCCAGCGTGGCGTATTTTGCGCGTCAAGAGAGCAGGTCGCTGTGTTGAGGGATGCTCGGTGCTTGGACGTGGGAGTTTGAATATTTACCGTGGGAGGTAAACTCAAGGGGTTATTAATTTTGAATAATTTTTCAACTTTTTTGATAACTAGGTGTTATTTCTTTTTTTCCAAATTAAAAAAATTGAAAATATCAAGAGTTTTACACTCGCAGATGCCGAAAGAGTAACATTACATTTTTAAGCAGGGCTCAGAATCCTTACTTATCCGATCCAAATACAAAACCGGAATACAAACCGAATCCGAAATGATTGAAAATCCAAAACCGAATCCAAATCCGTATTCGAATGGAAAATCCGTTTCATTTTGGATCGAAGTTTTAAATTTAGATTATTTTTGACAGAAATTCCATGTTTTATATTTAGTTATAACTTATAGTTATAATTAATTCATTATCATTCGTATTCAATTAGCTCATTTTACTCCTGAAAAGTATAGGAAAAAGGGTACTTTTTGTTGAATTTTTACATGTTTTTTTTGAGATGTGGCCTTTTTCTTTTTTGACATAATCATAATTATGGTTTTGTTGCACTGACGGTGCGATATACGAAAATTACAGGATTTCAAAAATTGTGTATCATAACAAGATGACACAGTACAATAGTACAATACACAGAGTACTACATAATCATAATAGATTAATAGGTATAATACTGAATTAATTTTTTGTCCCAGTTAAAATTTGAAAAATTGAAGAAAAAAATCCGAATCCGATTCCGAATCCGAAACGAAAATCCGAATCCAAAAAGATTGAAATCCAAATCCGAATCAAATTTTAAATCTTTATCAAATCCAAAACCATATCCAAAGTTCAAATGGATTTTGAGCCTTGTTTCTAAGCAGTTATTAGATGATCAAAGAGGATACGAACGATTAATGGAAAGTGAGGTAGCTTCTGATACTGGACAAGTCCTGGTGACGATGACGTTGGTAGAACCAACTAGTGAGGTCCAACTGGATGAAGATAGCCGCTTGCGTTTTAGTAGGCCTCACCACAATAATTGCTTGTTAACAATATTAATTAATGCAATAATAGCTTTATCGATTATTTAATCAATAAAGCCAAAGCCTTCCTCCTAGTGTTGACCTCGATTCGCCATAACACTTATGGCTATAGCAGTTGGGCGCGGAGAGCCATGTATAAGGGCACCATTGGCTCTTTCTTTATGTATGGCTGCAGTATCTTCGCGCACAAGCTGACTCACCACCGCCACAGAGCTGCAATCCAGTCTCCAAAGGCAGATAACCATCAATATAGGGCGCCTTTATCGGACAGTAAGCTACGAGGCGGCAATATTCATTGCCAATTTCTCTCCACTTATCACCACCATCCACGAAAGAGCAGCTCTGTGGATCTACAGCCATCGAGATGAGCACCAAAAAGTTCTTCCCATGGCAGCAATGAGGAAAGCTGTGGCTGAAAGAAGTCTCCGTTCCCGGGAAAAGGAGTGGGAACAGTCCATCCAGTCACGACTCTCCTCTGACTTAAAATTAGATTTCTAGGTCAGCCAGGCTCTTTCTGGGCATGGCTACTTTGGGAGCTACCTGCACCAGTACAGAAGACGTTCCTCGCCAGCATGTCGATGTGGGTACCCAATCGAATTCCCAGAGCATATCTTCATAGAATGCCCCCAACATGCAGTTGGGCGGCGAGATGAGCCCCTCTCACCCGCCATCCCTGGGCATGTCGCCTACTTACGGAGAGTTGTTAAGCACTCTGAGAGGAAGAACGCCCTCCGAGGCCTTGACACGCAGTGGCTTCACTTCCACTGAGAAGCTATAAATCCCTTTCCCATTCATCTCTCCTCTCCCGTTTTCTTAGCCTCTAGGCACTCCACTTTCGTGAGGCCTACAAAACGGCAAATTTCTCTCTTATTCTCCCTTCCTAAGCCCTCAGGTACTCCATTGGTGAGGCCTAAAGATGTAGTATAGGTGAGGGTCCTGCTCACTTCTGTTGAAGCAGAAGAGCCCCACCTCCCAGTATTCTCTCTCCTTCACTGCTGGAATCCCTTTTTTGAGAAACTCTAATCTTTGGGTAAAAGAGAGAGGTGTTCCATTAATGGCAGTGTATGGGAATTGGAAAAAGAAAAAAAGAAAAAAAAAGGATGGTGTAAGTATCATATGCATTGGCCATTAATGGCCCAGTTAACTAATGCATTCAGAATTCATGAATTTATTCGAAGTATCGTCGATAAAGCAGAATTTAGGAAAGTTAAGAATAGGCTAGTCATTGTTGAGATCAATATTGTAGAAGAATTCACGAAATGCATGGAAGAAGATATATAATATCAGTTTGTTCATATCTGCAAAAAAATTAGGTATCATGCAGTTACTTACATATGATCTGAAAGGTGAAGGTGTTAGGTCCTCTCCCTTCTCTTCACATGCAGAACTAGATAATACAGGCTGTTAATTGTTTTTTTTTCAATATAGACTTAGCTGATAAAAAGAAATTTTATCGTATGATGAACGAATCGTCTTATGGTGCGATGATGGATGAAATAACGTGTCGCCGCAACCTTACGCCACCGAGAAGGACGTAAATTGTGCCCATATAAGCGTTATTTTGTTTGCGTAGCGCTGACATAGTTATTTGGAGTAAATTTTAATCGCGCCCGATTATACCTGTTTAATATGCCTCGACATGTTTTCCCACCTGTATAATTAATCCTCGCTGCGAGTGTCGTTTTCTTAACATTAATCATGATTTCGTGTGGTATCGATATTTTAATAAGCGCTCGACTCCATCGAAAAGTTTAATCTTTCGTCGCTTTCAGCCTATTGAGAGAGTGACGTACGTCGTGTTTGAATGGTGGATTATTACCGCCGCTTTAGCTAATTACCAAATATTTAGCGTCGGGTTGGTTTTTTTGGTAACTCGTCGAGTCGTTTGCGAACGATAACCGGTATACGGCTGGCGTGCGTGTGTAAAAGCTCGAATAAAACACGACTGCAAGAATGGAAAGTTTTCGAGGCTTCTTGGCTCCGGTTGGAGCGGCGGACACGACGAGTCGACGAAGGTGTACTCGGCAGTTCCTCCCTCGCCCGGTATAGGTCGGATCGATTATCGTCGTCGTCGGGCGCTGACGTTGTTGCGAATCTATATGGGAGTCGCGTTTCGCGGTATTCGAAATATTGTCTCCTGCGTCGTCGTATTCGAAGTGGAAGTTTTAGAAACTTGGTCGACGTGTAAACGAGTAAAGTAAATAATTATTCGTAACGGTACATTTGACGGTGTAAAACCATTATACGCTAATTAGTCGCGATAGAGGCTCGGCGACGGGACGAGGAGAGGTGTACGCTTTTGAGATAATACCTACGCGTTGAAATACGCTCGAAGTAATTCGAATTCGTTTTACGACGCGCGTTATTTTTTTTCTACCGTTGAGGTTTTGCACCTTTGAAGATTTGTGCTGGTATTCGCGTAGATTTAAATTTCGATTCGACGAACGCGCAACGTGCGGTCGTTGATTTGGTTAGGCTGGTTCGACGAAAAGGGAGAATTTTACCTTGATAGTTGTAGGTTATTTGGCGGTGAAACGTACACGTTTAGGATGCCTTTTTTTTTTTTTAGGAACTACGAAGCGCGTCGAAATCAAATACGTCGATGTAAACGATACGAAACTAATTACATTCGGTTATTCGTATTTATCGGCGACGATGGCGTTCTTCCTCGTGGCGAACTTTTAGCGACGACGGAGCGTAGTCGACGAAATCGATATTTCGAGTAAATAATCGTTTCGCGTTTATTTGGATAGGATAGGTGGTGCCGAACGTGGATGGCTTTTTAGGAAACGAAGGCGTTCATAAAATTGGGAACGTGCCAATCAATATGTGTAGTTTACCGATTGTATTACGAAATTATCGCGCAATTTCGCGGACCACGAAAAACATACTTTTGGCTTTAATTTCGGTGTTTTCGTTGGCGTTCGGATTTTCAGTTTTGGGTGATGGTATATTCGTATTGTCTTGTATGGGATGTGGGAGTGGGAGAATATTCGATGTAGAGGAATTTGATATTGATTCGGGAAGGACGGGGTGATTGACGAAATTCTTCATTTAATGTTTGAATGTTTACTTTTTTGAAAACACATTAGCGACTTAATTGCGACTGTTGTTGTTTTTGTTCGATTAAAAAATACCAATACATTCCAATCATTTTCTTTTCGCGAAAACGTCTAATTAATGAGAGATTAAAATTGGGGTCCATTTGCCGCGAGCTTTCGTCCTTTGAATAAATGAAAAAGTATCAATGATAATTTTTTATTTATTCATTGGATGATGATACCTGAATAAAAAGAAAAAACAATTTTAAATACTCGAAATCCTTTAGAGTCTTTTTTTCAGCGAAAAGAGAGGGCGGGCGGGTGGTCGTAACAGTTGCTAATGACCTCAAGTGTAGGTGTAAAAATTTCAGCTCCTTAACTCAATTTTTCAACTTTCTCGAATGAATTACAAAGTTTCAAAAATTTAAAAATTTCCTAATAACGAATTTTTGGATAATTGAAATTTTTTGTATCTTGTAAGGTCATTGAAAAAAATTTTTGTCACCAGTTTTCGTAAAATTTAGATGATCTTTTTCAAATTTTTTCAAAAAGCATTAATTTTGGTAATTTTCAAAATTTAATGACAGATGGCCAATTTATTAGTCGTTTGCACGGTATGAGCTTAATTTAAGCTTTATCGGAGTCCAGAGGTGAAATACGCTCGATTTCGGTTCCACAGGGATTCCTAAAATGTGAGCTTTTTGATTCTAAAACATCTCATGGGTCCGAAATGGCCTAAATTAAGCCCGTACCGTGCGCACCACCAATAAATTATTACCCATTTGTTATTCATTTTTGGAAGAGGCCCAAATCAGTGTTTTTGAAAAAAAAAATTGAATAACATGAAAATTTTTTTTTTTGAAAATTCAAATTTTTCAAAACGACGAAATTTTGCGTTCTCGTTCGAATTAACGTGTGGAAGATCTATACCCCGAATTCCAAAATGCGGGAGAAGGGGGTCTAAATTTTGAATAAGGTTCTTTTAAATTTCAAAATTGCATTTATTTATATAATATTAAATCTGTTTCAATATAAATTTACAAGACGATTATTATTATGAACTTTGGAACATTCAAATGTTTGAAAAACTGAGCTCATGGAAGGAGTTTCAACCACCGAACCCCCTTCCCTTGGTTGTAGCCTTGAACTTCTTGGTTTAGCGAAATTTGAATTGTACCTCATCCCTCTTATTTCCCTTTCTGGAAGCTGTGCAAATTTCTGATTGATATTTTGTGGCATCATTAGCGATAATATGCTTTAAAAAATTTTCATGGGCTTTCATTTTATTTTTACAGACGCTGCTATCTTAGTTTAAAATCATTATCATACTTCAAAATGTATGGTTTGATTGATCACTTGACGAAAAATGCGCTTTTCTAATATTTTATGGGAAATTTTTAAATGCACTTTTTAAAAAATGTTCCTACTTGCCTCACGTAGAAGATTTTTTTATTATTTGCAGTATTCTGTTACCCTGTTCCTGGTTTTTTTTTTTTTTTTTTTTGGTACATGTGCTGCAGCTGTGGCCAGGGACGCACGTATGTGAGTGGAGTGTGGTTATTTTCAAGGAGCATGTGCTCGAGTGTATGTTGAATTTTGTGAAGATTCTGATATGTAGATAATTCCAATTTCGATAACATTTCAAAATTGTAGGAAAAATTTTTCATTTTGGAAATTTTCTCCTCTTTAAAAATACCCTTGATGAATAATTTATGCGTTAAGATTTTGATCACAACGATGTTAGCCCAGAAAAATTCGCCATGTAAATCTTTATTGATTTGGCTTGTGGCCCAGTCGCCTCGGCATCGTGATTTGCGCCCACCTCACCCCACCGAACTTTCATCGTGGCCAAATGACTGATTGAAAGTTTTCTGTTTTAATTCGCCTGGAGCGAAAAATATGGAAATTTTGTTATTGGACCGTATCAGTGCGGGAGATATTGGAAAACCGACTCAGAGATTTGATAATTAATACGAGTATTATTAGGTGCGCTGTGACGATGTTTATTTGGTATTAGAAGGGTAGGGGGTTTAAACATGTGGCCTTCGACAATACATATATTTTCTTTTAGTCTCAGTGTACGCCTGTCGCTGATTGAGACTACTGCGCTCTGCGCACCATCCTCTTGTTTGTGTTTGAAATCGAAAAATCGTCCTTTCCTTGTTTTGACATGTCATTTCCATCGTTATCATGTTGGTAAATTGCGAACGAAAAAAATAACGTCAACGTTTTGTCGGTATACGCCTCCGAGTGTATCGTACGCGTACGCGTATGAATTCGAGCGAGAAGGAAAAAAGCCAGGAAATCCGGGGATAAGACAGAGATGGTCGTATATTTCAGGTGAAAAATGTATCGTAACGTAAAGGCCATTTTCCTTACGTCGGTTCGTCGTTCGAGGTGTCTGCGCTGCGTATATGTGTATAGCTCGGTCGTATATTGGCGTTTTTGTTGTTGTTTTCTTTCTCGTCCTTTTCCATCGGTCGTCTATCTCGCTCTCGATTGAGCGAGTTTTACGACTCTCCGGAGAATCGGAAGACGATTTCGGTTCGACGTTAGACTCTCTTACCTTTTTTTTCTTCTTCTTCTTCCTTTCGTATTTTACGTGCACGAGCGAAACGCGGCGAGTAGTCCGAGTACGTGTGCGAAAGCGTCAATTATCGTGATGAAAAAAGCCATATCCGCGAGGAATTGGATAGCGAGAGCGGTGCGGATTGCGCGCGTGGCGGCGTCGCGTCCGAAACAAATTGGTTTAAGGTTTTTTCTCCCAAAGGGGAGGGAAATTAGTTTTTCATTTCGGTTTACTTTGTTGCGAAAGCGAAGGCAGGGTACGCGTTGCCACGTACCTTGTGGGAAAAGGCGAAGGAGGCCCGAAAGTAATCGAGCGTCGTAAATTAAATGGGGAATTAAATTTCGTATGTATTGTGAAAACGGATAAGATATTGAGATGTGTTCGGTTTGTTTGCGTTGGACGATTCGTCGGGAAATTTCGATAAGCTCGACGTATAATACGTGTTGTTGGTCGGGTAGCGTGGCGTCGCTTGTTCGGTGTATTTATTTAATACTCTGGCCCTGGTAGCGGTGTCCGAGATTAACGGATCGATAGCGTCGTAGGCCGACGTAGGTTTATTTTGGTACCGAGATTAATTATTTCGCAAAAGTCCGCCTTTTCGGGTGATGCAGTCGACGCCGGAAACGGCGTTGTTTGTTTTCGCAGCGAGAGAAGATTTAATATAGAGGGGGAAAAGAGTGAGCGAAGAAAAAATTTCTCGTCGTCGAATTACCAAAAAAATTTTAAATTACGAAACGTCGGGTAGTTTTTATGTTCGCGACGCGTTTCTTGGCGCAGGTAAATACAAAGGCGAAGCGGAAGAAAAAATACGAATTTACATTTAAATTTGATTCATTCTCTCAGGTGTTGACTATTTTCATTATTATTTAAATTACGTAGTGTACTTTTTACCGTTTTATCGGCGAGAAAAGGCGAAGAGATGGCGCGAAAGAATTACCTAATGTAGTGCACCCGTTCGATGTACGACGCAAGGCGGTTCTTAATGGCGTTTTATTTAATTAGCGACGAATGGTTTTCAAAGATTAAGGAATTTTATATTTTATTCTCGCCAAAGGGTTTTGACTGTTGGTTTTAATTAAGGTTGTCAACTTTTTTAATTTAAATTTGAAGCCGTTGCTAATAAACGTTTCCTTTTACGTCGTCCTGCCTTTTGGTGGCGTTGTGTAACTTTTTTATTTGCAGTCAGAATGAATTGCATTCGGTGAATTTTTGTACTGAAGTTGTAGCGAGTCAAAGAAATGGAAGAATTGAAATTGGATGTTTTTGAAAGAATCTGACTTTTGGAAAGCATTATTTAAATTTTTTTCTGTTCAAAAATGAAGAAAAGTTTTTTAATTTTTTTTCCGACTACAGCCATTTTATTATCGTTGATTAGATATTATTATTATTATTTTTTTAATTTCGACGGAAGAGAAGTTTATTATTGTATTTTTTAAGCGAATTTTTAATGAAAAATTGAGCTATTATAGCATACCTGATTTGAGGGGGGGAGGGGGACATGGTATGAAAATATGTTAGAAATTTTTTTTTTTTTTTCTTGTTTATAATCTGTAAAAATGTTCTTTTTACATTGAAAAACTACTTTACAAATTTTCATATTAAAAAAAAAAACGCTTTGAGGTTTAATAATGCGATTTATTGAAAACTAAAAAAATAGTTATCAATTTTTTTATTTTTCTTTTTTAATAGATTGACGAAGTTTACAAAAATTGATTTTTTCACCATTAATGAAATGTTGAGTTTGTAGATAAAATACTTGTGAAGTTTGAGATTTTCAGAAAATTATGAGCTTCATCCTCGTCCTTGTCTCATTCGTATGTATGACAGATTCCCTTGTCGACCATTAGCAGGCACGTGCGCGTATCCATTTTTGTATTTGACTCATTACTTATCTCAGGAAGCATAATGAATAAATTAAGTGAAAAGTGATCAAAATTTATTGAGGAGATACTCGTACAAGGAATCTTTGAATATATCTATACTCCCCTCAGATTTTTTATTACATTTAAACTAGCGATAGATTGAAATTTTCAAGGTGACTAGAGAAACGAATGAAGCCTTGAGATTTTTGATTTTGGTACCATATAGTGGAGTAAGATGAGAGGACTAGAGGAACCTAATTCAGCCTTGTAAGTAATCCAAGAGGGAATTAGAGCCGAAATTGTTTTTTGGGGAAGTTGTGAGATTTTCTGACTCGTTCATGTTCCTTCATCACATTCGCATGGAATGCTCAAACTTAATATGTAAGGATAATTAAAGACAATAGTATGATGCATTAAATTTGAGTGAGAATGGAACCAAAACCAGAAAATTTATTTGGAATAGATCGTAAAATAAAATAAAAAAACGCGAAGATTTGAAGACCTCATTCTCTCCCGATCTTCACTTCTCATATCAGGTAGGCTGTAATAGCTATCGTTTTCGAGTTGAAAACTCAGCTAAAAATAATATTCTGGTTCAGTATGATTAGGTGTAACAAAATAATTTATTTCATTGAAATTATTATCATTATTTTAAAAAATAAGGGGAAAAATTGAATTTAAAAAAAAATTAATTTGAAGAATAAGATGTTCAGTATTTGAGAAAAGTAAAGAACTCATATTTTATGATTGATAATATGGACTTCGTACGAGTACTTAGCCATAGATGTATATTGCATTCACTTTTACAGTTGATTTTGAAGGAGATGAGAAGAGTTTGCCAGGTTGGGTACTGGATAGAGGTTGGGATAGAGGTGTAAGAAGATCGACACTGTATTGTGCAAGTCTGATATCACCAATAAAAACTCAGCTTTAGTAATGCAGAATGTCTGCTTACTTTTTTTTTTTTTGTGTTAATGATTATTTTGAGTTCACTGGATAAAACTGAAAAAAAAAGTTAGGTTAATAAAACGTACCGAGAATTTCTATCGAGAAAAAATGCATATGAAAGAGGATAATCGAGGGGTAAATTTAGCGTCCCCCAGCTAGTGCATGTTTTCGCCGCACCTTTACGAACGAAAAACGAAAGCGAAAACGCAACGGCTGCCGTACGTATTTGAATACGCGTTTTAAAAATAAAAGAGTGACGTTGGCATTTACGTCACGAAGGTAATACAGCGTAATGTCTGCTTTCACTTTCATTCGATTTACCTTTATTATATAGCGAGTTAGTTTTGCGCGGTTTACTATATTGGTTTTTCGAACGAAGCTTTTGCTGATTTGTGGATGGCGGGCGCGGTGCTTTTTTTGTATACGACAGGGCGTCGAAATCGTCGGGTTATTCGGCGTGTTAATAATGGAATTACCGCTGGGCGCTATTGTCGGCTGGTTGGCGCGACAGACGCTTTGATCGGTTTAATTAAATTATTATTAGACGGAATTAATTCGCCGGCCGAATACCTTTACGCGTCGGTAAACGAAATGTAGTGTTGACGGTTCCCTGTGTCTGTGCATCGGGCGCGAAAACAGCAGACGAAGGAGAATGGCGAAAGGGGAACTGCGGTACACGTTTGGTGACAGGTGTGATGGTTGGACACGATGGATAGTGAAGAATTCGAGCATTGAAATGATGTCATTATGTTTCAATTTTTACTCGTTCCATTGGTCTGGATGAGGAGTGTATTAAGCAGTGTATTCGATTGATAATGCACAGGAACGAGTGATTTGAATTGGCGAATATTTTTATCGATGTTTGAGTTTTAAAAGGCTCTGGAGATGTGAACATGAAGAAAAGGACTTTTCTTTATCATTGGGATACAAGTTGAAACTCGGATGAAAATTTATATGTAAGGTTAGTTTGGGACTAGAATATGACCTTTTGATTTCAGATCTAAATGGTTTCAAAATGTCGAATTTTCAAAATTGTAGGAGGCTTGAGAAGTTTCAAAGAACTAAAAATATCGAAATATGGAGTCAGTGATTATTGTCGATATGAAGTACATATACTATACACCAAATTCACCTTCGCACATAATGTTGGAGGAGGGGAGGAATAGGGACTGTTTATCTCTAAATGTAGTACGAGTACACGAGAGGTCAAAACATATTTATTGTAGTGTCATGAATAAAATGAGCCCAAGAGACTAATTTATTCTAATTTTTTAGCTTTCCTAGGGAATTTGGAGGGGAGTTGAAACAAAAAATACCTTTTGTGGGGAAATTACTTCATGAAATTTAAAGAGTGTTTCATTCTTCTTTGCCAAATTGGCCTAGAGAGGTCAGACCTTGTATGTAGTGTTAGTTGGTGATCAAAATAAATGATCTATTGAATTTGGGTCAAAATGGATCCAAATAGGCGGATTATTAATATTTGAGGGTAAATTGTGGAGCCTCAAGTTGCTCAGATTTGAAAAATGTGTGATCGTTGCAGGCAATAAATGTTACCTATTCTAGATTCAACTTCTTGATGGGTTTTGGAAGGGATGATGTGGGGGTTTCCAGACTTTGTACTAAATGTGGTATATTTGCAAACGCGAATAAGCCTCAGTGGAAAACTCAGCTCCAGTAACGCGCCATGGTTGCTTACGTCTTTTATTTCTGATTTATCAAAATGAAAAGTATTTGATAAATTCGTATAGCCTTCGCAGAAAATCTCGATTTCTTTGTGCTTCGTTATGGAAATCAAGCGAAGAATAAACCAATCGGTCGACTGTTTTACCCGAATAATTAGAGGCCACAAAATCTCTACACTTTCGATACTGAAGTGCCTTTATTGGCGATATTAATCGCACCATCTGTTCGTGTTTCTACAGCGTTCTACACGTACTCGTATTACGCGATCTTCGATGAATTATTACGCGTCCACTTCTGTGCATAAAACCAAACACAATATAGGTATTAGGTACCGGTTCAGTATTAGTCGAATCATTTATTACCGTCTCACTTGCGCGAACGGGTTTAACCGAGTGTCTGATTTATTTGCGCTCGTTCTACTGGCATTGGAACAGTGCTACGAGTGTGTATTGTGCTTACAAAAACGATAATTTCGATAAATATTCGACGAGACAACACACAATTACAATGCTCGAAGTGAGCTCGTAATTCCACCATAAAGGTCGTTATACTCGATGGAAAAATTGAAAACGATAAATACGCAGTATTACTTGTTTCGTTATTTAAAAAAAAAAAAAAAAAAAAAAAAAAAAAAAAAAAAAAACTAAAAGAAAATATTATTATCATCTCGTAACAACCAATTGTTTAAAATCGTGATAATAGTGTTAAAAAGGGCATTTCGGATAGTTTTTTCTCAATTGAACGATGTGTGGTTTCTGTTGTAAAATAACATACAAAGAAGAAGTTGATTGGGCGCAAATGCATCTCGGCTGTTTTAACGAAGATACAGAAATGTACCATCTGCATGAGCATAATTAATTTTAGTTAATGACGAGGCGAGTAATATGATAAACTAGTTATAATTTTTTCTAGTGTTTAAATTAAAGGTCATAATCAAGGATTTATAATTTTCTTCTATTCACTCGGTGCGAATAATCTACGATGAAAAATAGTATTTGCAAAATAAAATTACCACGTTACCTAGATCTTCTTATGTGAATATTTTTCCGCGATAAAAGAGAACGCGAAAAATTCGCTATAACGGAAACGTTGCTTACTCAAAGTAACTGATCGATTGGAATGGCGAAAAAAAAAAAACAGCAGAAGGCTTTTTTTTCTTTAAATTTTAGTCTGAACGTAGCGAATGGAGAAAGGAAATAAATTTCAGAAAAAGCTCGTAGAAAATAAGAACTTACGCTTGTTTATGCGATAATTTAGTGGTACGCTGGAACGAACTACAACCGCAGGTTTTTTGGTGGGATCTTGACTGCTACGTCGTTTCGACCAGTTTATGTGTACACTCGGTTGGCTAAAACGAAAAAGAAAACTGGAAGAAAAATGAAAAGAGAGGAAAAATTTCGAGCAAAAATTAAAATTAATCGTCGAGCCGTTGGCGTTGAATGTGTCTTTGAAAAGTTTGCTCGGGCGATTTTTTTTTCCTTCTTTTTAGAGAGAAATTTAAAAAGGTAAATCGCTGGTTAATAAATATAAAGTTTTTCGTTTAAATTGCGGTTTTAATGGAGAACATGGGCTGAGGGGAGGGTAAGGGGTTCGTTGTGTGCTGCTTTTTTCTTGTACTTACTTACACTTGGTATAAAATTTATCAGTTGAAAAAGTTTGAAATGATATACGCGCGAAGTGGCGCGAAATGGAAACAAGAGTGTTTTTTTTTTCGAGGGATGTATTCGCGGCGTATTTATTTCAATTTAGCGCTTTTCGTTGATAATGTTTCGGTGAGATTTTGCGGCGTATTTTTCAAACATTATATTTAATTTTATCGTTGGGTTTTTCGAGAAAATTGGGCGTGGGAGATCGTTTTAGAGAGATGTTTTCTAAATGACCATTTTTTTTTCATATATATTGCAGCGAGTAAACTGAAATGTAATTTGTATTATTATTTTAAGCGTAACTTTCAACGTGTACGAGTATATTAATTTTTTGAAATTTTTTCTCTGTTATAGGTAAGAGATAATTGCTTGATGAAACTTGTATTTGTTAAGGCTGTGAGTATTCATTCATTTTAATATTATTATTATTTTTTTTTTTTCATTGAAAATTTTGAAGCTTCGTATATTTTAATGATTATTGAAAAGTTACTTCTGAGTATCATTCTGGAGCAGTTCTTAATTGTTAAATTATTGGAAGGAGCTTCAGAGCTTTTTTTTTTCTTTCATGATTCAGTTTATTCTTTGAGGGAATTGATAACATTTAAGAACTCCAAATAAGTACGAGGGTGATGGATTTTATTTATTTTTTCCCCTCGAAAATCTGTAAACATTTTATAAAAAAATTTCAAATTTTCGAATATTTAATTGATTACTCCAGGTTAAAATTTGAAAATACAACTTTTAATTCTTTATTTGTCTTATGTTTGAATGATTAAATGCGGAGAAACCATAAATTAAATTTTTGAAAGTTTTATCAATAAAATGAGAAAAAATAAATACTTTGAAATTTCCCCCATTTAAAATCTCGGGTAAATCTAGAAGTCTCAGAACTCTTCACAATTTTTGAAAATTTCTACTAAAATTTTTACCGTTTTTTGGACTCAAAAAAGTAATAATTTGCTTTGACGTAATTTTATCATTAGTGTAGCGCTTCGCCCTCGAACTGCTTCTCGCAGATGATGTAATGCGCTAAGTACTATGTAAGGATCTGGCCGTTCGTTAGTCAACGTACACACACAACGCACATGTTTTTGTTATTGTCGTTAAGCGCTTTACATATGAGTATCGAACGCCGAAGCTGCCTGCTGCTGGACTCCATGCTCAGCAATTAATAAAGGCATCTATCCTACACCACCATGTTATTAATTAACCGACCGGTAACACCAGTAACATCAGCGAAGTGTACATAATCCTTAGGCCAGTAAAATTTTGAATTTTTCGAAAGCGAATGCTCGTATTATTTAATCGAGATATTTAAACTTTGTTCCCATTATGGGTAAAGTAAATATGAAGGGAAAAAACAACATTTATTCTCTCTTGTAAGTGTTCGTATAGGATTTGGAAAATGTTTGTTTCCGTTGGCTAAATTTGCTGGCTGATAACGTGCCGAATGTGTATATATGAGAACGTAAAGGATACATGAAACGATATTCAAATATACGTGTTGGGTGCTGTGTGCCATTGAAAGGCCACGCAACCCATCGACATTTTATTTGCTCCATATTAGACGCGAAATGAACGCGTACTCGTCGACGATAACTGTTGGGCGGCGTATACGATACGTAAAACGATCGTTAATATTTTACGAGCGAAATTACGTTTGGCGAGGGTAGCGGTCGTTGACCCGTGGTTGGTATTTTTCGTCGGTTTTCGCGGAGTGAATTTTACGAGCCGAAAATGAAGAGAAAAGCCGCCCTTTGGAATCGTATTAAAAAGCCGGAATTTTGAAAGGCGGCGAAATTCAAATTGAATGTCGGATAACGACGTGGCGAGAATTTGTTATGGGCGAGAATTCGAATTCGAACGGCTAGAGCAGCTGATTACGTAAGTTCGTGCTGGTGTAACGCGTAAAGAGCCAAATCGCTGTGTAGGACCAGAACTGCGAAACGTTTCGCGATAATTGCCAAAGGCGCGTTTTTGTTTCTCTCCGGAGGCCGATCTGATTTGTATTTTAATTGTAGAATCGACCTTCTCGGTAATAATTCGACGATCGTTAAGCTCGTTCGGTTTTATGGTGATGGAAGTAAAGGGCTCGGACGGAGTAATTAACGGCGAGCGAGTATACCGAATTTTAATTCGGGAGTGGGTAATGAAATGAAAAAATATTTTCAAGGAGGGGCGAGTGTGGTTCAAACTGGTATCGATTCATAAAGGAAAACATATTAGCAGTCGAGTATTGCGTTGTAAAAAATCGTAAAAATTCTGCTCAGCTGTAGCTTCGAAAACATGGTTCACAGAAAGCAAGAAAAAGCCATCCGAATGATGTAGGTAAGAAGTGTAGGTATTTTGGTGCGCGTAACTGCGTACAACGCCATACAGCGAATATCGAAGACGAATACAACGAAATGACCTATTTTTACGTACGAAAAAATTGGAATCCGAATATTCGTTAACCTGGAAATGGAATCGTCGAATATGCGTTATACGCCACGATAAACGAAGAAATGCGGAACGACGAGTTTCAGACGACTCCGAAGTACCTAATCGAGCGTTTCGTCGTCGTATCCGAACGGTAAGCGTCGGCAAGGAGGGTGTAATTTAGTCGACGACAAATATAGTTTGGATCGCGTTAGGCGACAATAATGGTGATTTTTCATCCCCGACGAATGACTCGATTCGTCGTCGGAATTTCGAAACGCGACGAAAATTTTATCGATCCCAAACGAGCAGTTTAATTTGTGTTTTAATAGCCTCGTTGCGTGGCTTCTGCGATGGAAACGAAGAACTCGGGATGTACGAGCGATGTCGATTTGTTCGACGTTTCGATTTAAATAATTGCTACTATTTCATCGAAAAATGGGCGAAAGACGAGCCGAGATACCGGCAGAAGTATTAATTGAATGTAAAATATCAGTTGCGGTTTGATGGTTATGGTCGGCTTAACCGGCCGGTACCAGTGTGCTGGATGAATTATCTCTTCTTAATGGTTGAGCAAATTAACAACAAAAAAAAAGATCGATGTATATCTCAAATAGTACGGTTTGGTTTGGTGTTAGTCTCTTTTTTTTTTTGGTTTATCTGCAATGATTTCCGGAGTATGATGGTGGTTTTGTAGAGTTGCATAATGTTGGAAACGAGTCGTAGGTGTTTAAATTATTGTAATAAATGGGTTTTATTTTTGGCGGATGATGTGTTTCCGATTATCATATTGGATGGGATAAAACGTGTAATAGTCGCAATATCTCGTGATTGTTCGTTCACAGTGTATGTACTCGTAAGAGTTTGGCAGACAATATTATAAGCTAGTGTATAATTTTTCAAATGATTAAATTTTGCAGAAAAAAATTCGTAAGTTTGATTTTTTAAACATTAAAAACTGATTGAAAACAGGGACGTACCGGGAGGGGGGAGCTTTCCACCTTGGCTTTTGGAAAGTTGATAAATTTGGAGTTTTAGCGTAAAGTTGGTAAACTTGACCACTTGCGCAGTATTATTACAGCCATTTTTAAATTTTTTGAAGACTAACAAGACTGTGACATCGTATTTATTTAACATCTTATTTTCGTGGAGCAAAAAAAAAAAAAGAAAAAAAAAGGTCAACAGTTGGTAAAATTTCATTGTATTAGTTGGCAATTTTTGGTCCCCCCCCCCTTGAAGAAGGTCCTCGGTACGTCCCTGATTGAAAAGAATTCAGAGACTTTCGAGTTAACATTTATTTCACGTATCATTTTTTCGTAAGTTGTGAAATTTGGAATTGAATTTAAAAAAAATTTGTGCCGAAGAAAATAATAATTTTGGTGACATTAATTACGAAAATTTTATTGGAAAAAAAAATTAATTCATTAAATATTGGAGCACCTAGGATCTTGAAACGTTATCTATCTATAAATCCATGAAAGCATGACTTCTATCTCTCCAGGAGATACATGCATGGAGCTCGTGATCACCTCGAGTTGCAGTCCACTAATAAGCCAAAAAAGAACAACCCTATCTTGTTCTATGGTGGTCCTACTAAAAGTATGATTGATGGCAAATATTTTTTTATCAAGTCGTTCGTGAACGACTCTTGACATATTTTTAAATCTTGAGAGTCGCTTCATTCGTCACTTTTGCCCCCCTCCCCTACCATTCACCATTCACTATAGAATGTGGACCTGGAAAGGACATGATGAAAATTTAGGCATTCGAGTTTTCTTTAAAATAAAAGTAAGGTGAAGTGTTAGAAATTTAATAATTTAAAAAAAAACGGTTTTTGGAAGTTTTTGAAGTTCTAGTCCTTTTATATGTACTTGTTCTCCTAAATGAAGACAAAAAAAAATGGACGCCAATTTTTTCAAAATTTTGAAGTTTACTTTTTTTTGTTAAAAAAACATCATTTTAATTTATTTTAAAAAAATGATAATAATGAATGAGTGATTTGAACACTAAATTTAAAAGAAAAAAATCAGTCATTATATAGAATTATAGATGATGGAATAAACATAGTTAATACTTAATTTTGCTGGAGTTAGAAACAAATTTGTTCATTATTATTCATGCCAATTCCTTCCAAAATTGTTTTTTTTTTTGTCATTGTATTAATAGTTTGAAAAAATATATAACAATTTCAGTTGATCGTTGGACAGGTCGAAAACCCTCGAACATCCAACCTAACCAGATCAGTGCTGGAAAGCTGCTCTCTCAGCATGCATATTAGAATTTAATTAACTCTTAAGCCCCACCCATTTTACCTGTATTCTCAATTTTCGAATAGATTCCTTTACTCTTCTTCCAGTTTGTATTTGACAGCAAAACAAGAAATGAACAAAAATAAATGAAATTAACTTTTTTGAAAAGCTGATTATCATTTCAAATAACAATAAGATGGAATCACATTTATGTGTGAACTAAGGTCTTGCAAAATCTAAGAGATACTTCTTCTAATGTAGAACCAACGATAAATAGAACCCAGTTTAATTTGATCAATATAATGAAAAAATAATAATAAACCAATAACAGAATTAAAAATAATAAGTCAAATATACAATATTAGAATTGTTTGAAAGAAATGTAAATCATTAAAAAAAAAAAAATAATAATAATAATAATAATAATAAACATGTTTTCACAATGTGTAGTTTTTATGTTCTATCGATGTTGATATGATTATGAAATCATATTGCTAATTGAATTAAGTGTATATCTTTGATTTTTGACAGATCTAATAAATATTCTGGTTATTTCTTCTATGAAAGTTGTAGGAATGATAATCGATTAAAATACTGTCTTTAATGTCTGGAATTTATTATTAATACTTATTATTACTTGTCGATTCAATATTCTCTACTTAATTTATTCCATCGGAATACAGACAAAAACCAAAATAAATAATGTGTGTCATTGAAAATATAAGTGCATATGTTAAGTATTAGCTTAACATTCGCCGTATGTAAGGACGCCGTCATGTATCTTCATGTGTTGTTGGATTGTGGTTTCTGTTTTTTTTTTTTTTTTTTTTTCCAACTCTCAATAATAAAATTCAGATTTTTTCTTTTCCTTTTACTTATTTCGAGAAATACAGTACGTTTAGTACGTATAAATAATGACCTCGTTTAGAATGCTTATCTTTTCTGTCAGCTTGAAAATACTTAGTATAAAAAATGAAATATGCAGATAAAACGTTGAAGAATGAAAGGCGAAAGAAAAAAACCTAACGCCAACTTCATTTTACTTCGGTATATGTATATTTCACTTTGTGCAATCTGCGACGAGTCTTCTGTATGATTTTTTTCTAAACGTCTATGTTTTTGCCCTTTTGTTCGAGTTGAATGATCGAAAGACTAAAGCCTATTTAGTATACGATTTTCATATACGATACGATATTCGTTGGATGAGTAAATCGCATACGTTTGAAATTTTGAATAGCTATTTTTCGTCGGTTGACACATTACGGATTGGCGTGATGAAAGATGCGAGATTTCATAAGTACTAGTAGCGATTGTAGAATACGATTATGAAAATTTGACAAGGTTTGTTGTGGCGGAAAATACGTGGCGCTACGACGAGTAGAAAGTGTCGGAATGATTTGTTAGTATAATGAAAATGGGAATTAGTCGTTGAGGTTGCAAAGAAGGGGAATAGATGTAATCGTTCGAATGGACGGGAAAAAATGGTCACCTCGTCGCGGAAATTCACGTATTGTAGGAACAGGAAACGTTGAACCGAACAATGATTTTTAACCGCGACCTAAATGAAATAAACGCGCTTAATGTGCAACGACAATCAGCGGCGACAGTTTGTTCGGTGTAACGGGTGACGTGCGAAAGCAGCGCATAGATTTGTAAGAAGAAAGAGTTGGAATATTGATTTCTAACGGTCGATTCTAGGATTTTTATAAGAAATCTGTGGCGAAAATTTTGTTAGCTATAGTGCCGTTTCCGTTTCAACTTTGGATTTGCGGTGAATTCGGAGTATATCTATTCATGAATACGCTCGTCGTACATATAAAGTAGATTTAATGCGAGAATATTTGCAATACGAACGAGCGATTTGCGTAAGACCGTATTTACAACGACGATCATTGAAATCCGTCGAAAGCCAACCGCCATAGCGGTGACATGTAGAAGAACTGCGTTGTCATACACAGCTTCGTAGAGAAGCGAATTTTTGTTTACCGGCGGAAACGAGAACGCAGATGAAATTGAAATGTCAATAAAGCGAGCGACGAAGTTTTCGAAACGCGTTCCGCAAAAGATGTAATCACGTTGCAAGTTGAGGTTTTATAAGAGTCGTACCTCATACGTGCCGACGTTGGAATATGGTCGCGAAGAGAATGCGTTGCCATTGAGCATATGTAGTCGAAGATGTAGGTACATAAGACGTGTTCGCGGTAACGATGATGTTGAGCGGTTAGAGTTGGAGGTGTCGCCAGTTAACGAGATATGTCGAAACGAGAACGTGATGGAATTTTTTTCCTCGATGTGGATTAATTTGTCGCTCGGAATTCGATAGTACGAGAATATAGGCTGAAATCATTGAAAGTAATCATACGGCTTTGTTGTATTACTGAGTCTAAGCTTTCAATTGGTGCTGGCGCAAAACTTGTGAATGATTTGATCTATGTACCTCTACTTGCGCTGGTATGGGTCGAATTTTGTTTTTTTTTTCTTCAGAAATTGAAAAAAGCCAGTCATAATAGTTGCTAGATGACCTCGAAAAGATTTCATTAAGATTTCAGTTCCCTAACTCAATTTTTAGACCGTTCCATCCAAGATGTGGAAGTTTTAAAAATTAAAAAAAAAAAATCTGTTTTATCGTCCAAAAATTCAAAAAAAAATTTTAACCCTTAATTTTTGGCAAATTTAAGTCTTTACCGTTTTTAAATTTTTGTCAATGAACAACAATTTTATTTATTTTGAAAAATGAGTGACCATTGGATGTCCATATGTATTTACACTTATTCGGATTTAAGAGCCAAAATATGGTCGATTTTTGTTCCACAAGGGTTCGTGAAGTTAAATAAAACATAATGAAAATGTGCTACGACAAAATATATTTCATGTAAATTAATATCAATAATTGAATTAGAAAGAATAATTCCAGTTAAGCCAAGCTTTTGATGCTAAGACGTCTTTATGAAGTCATTTTGAAGAAAGAATTTGATATTTTATGAAACTGAGGTAATAATCGAGCATATTTTGTCTCTTGAGTCCAAAAAAAGCTTTAATTAAGCCCGAATCGTTCACACAACTGATAAATAACAATTTTGTAATTCATTTTTGAAAATAATCAAAATTGTTGCTTTTTGAAAAAAAAAGAAGTAGCGGTTAAAATTTTTTTCAGTCTTTGAATGAGAAAATATGACATTGGAATTTGAAGAATAATAAATTATATATGTGAAAAAAAAATTAAATTAATAATTTTTTTATTTAAAAATTTAATTTTTGTTTAAGTTTTAAATTTAATTAATTTTAATATATATATTTAATTAAAAATTATAAATAAATAATTATTTTTATATTATTATTAATATTTATTATTTAATATTTATAGATTTATCCGCTTAAAAATGAAAAAAAGTATTCAAAATGTTGATTTTTTTTCTTGGTTGGAGGAGGCATCTGAAAATGGAGTTGAGGAATTGAAAATTTTATGACGTATTTGGGTCATTAAAGAATTGTTGCGAGTGATTCCATTTTAATTCTTCTTTCCCCCTCCCCTTCACCATCACAACCCTCCATGAAACTGAATTTGAGAATAAGTCTCGAATGAAATGAAGTGAATAAGAATGAAAACTCATTATTGTTGCTTGAACAAATGAAAAATGTAAATAAAAATTTATGATTTTTTTACTTTCAAAATTATTAAAATTCTGTAAAAAATATTCTGAAATTATTATTTCTTAAGCACTACTTTTAAAAAAAATAAATATATTCAAGTGTCTTACTGTCTTCGATTTCCGAGACTACTACTTATTTTCATTTTTTAAAAAAATATTATTATATAATTATTACCACTCTGGAAAATTTTTTATCGACTACGTAGCGACAGAAAAATAAAATTAAGGTCATTAAATCGAGAAATATAGTTCGCTGGTAAACTGCTAATAGTCGAGCTAAATTTAACGAAATCTTACACGAGTGAATCGAGGATTATTCGCGTACGAGGCGTATACGCTGGTAATCGATTTCTCGATCTCGTCCACCCACACTGCCAGCAGCAGCACCAAATAAGTAAGTTTTTCGTTCGGAACGGAAGATAAGAATCGCGCTCTAATGGCTATTTAAATTTGTATACTAAGTATATAAGGGGGCGAAGGTGAAACGATGCGACGCTCGACTCGACGTTTAATAAGCGTAGTTGACTTCGCGTCTAGAGCGTATGCAATGTACATACGTCTCTTGTAAAGCGTACGACGTCGGTTACAAGACGATAAAATATGTTCGGTAGCGTTTTATTTTCGGTTACTTTTTTTTTCGCCTTCTTCGTTCGAGCCTATACCCAAAAAAGTACGTGTAAACTTTACGACTTTGACGTTATCAAAAAGCGTTTTTCAGGTTGGCAGCGTCGTATATGTGGGTAGTCGGCGAGGGGCCGCGTTATCGGCGAAAAACAGGCGTAAAACTAAATACGGGCCGTTTGAAAATGCGTAAAACGACGTGATAAACGGTTTATATATTTCGCGTACCCGTTACCTATTATTCTTTTATGGGAAAACGAGCTTCTTTTTTTGTCGGCTTTTTAGCGAAAAGAAAAAGGGTAGAGCGAGATGGAAACGAGAACGAGTGAGTGAAAAAATGGTGGGCGAATGAGAGAGAAGCGAAAAAAAAAAATGGGGAAAATTGTATACGTACTCGTCGTCGTGTTTTTCGCGAGGTACTGTGGTGTTGCGTATCGCTGGTATAACATGTTCGCGCGAACGTCTAACGAAAAATTCAATTTTCACGTCGTTTTGGGAAAGAGCGAGAAAAAAAAATTCGATAAGGCGCGACGTTGTTTCCGATATGTATTTTGCTGAATTGCGATTCGAGCGGTAGTCGACGGGAAAAAATGAACAGTTATTTTTTTTTTCGAACACGAAGAGGCTGGAAAAATTGGATGACGAGTCATTACGAGTCGTTACCGCCGAAGTGTATTCATTTTCCGTGTAAATACCGAATAAGAAGGTTTTCCGCTCTCGTTGGCAAAACGTTGTTGATCTGTGAAGCGAATCGCGTGTCGTTTGGATGAAGCGGGATGAATTTATAACCGCGTCGGGTTTTCGAACTGACGTCGAGATCTCTAGAAAACTCGTTTGGTTCGGACGACGTATTTGACACGGTCACGAGTGTTGAAAAGCGCATACGAAGGTTGAAAGATGAACGAATTTTTTAGCCCGAGTTAACGATCGGTTTTCTCGAGGACTAATTGTCACGTCTTCGAAATACCTATTTGACCATTTTGGGGAACTAGTGGTCGAGCCAAGGTTGATTTTTTTTTGGTTGTAAGATGCATTTTAGCCGGGTCAGGTACTGCAGATAACATGATCGTGTCCAGTTTGTTGCGCGGAATGGCGGACTGGTTTGTAATGTCGAATTCACATTCCGGAATGGTAAATTTTGTCGTGTTAACGTATCGCGATACCGAATGGCGCGGTGATCCGGTTTTATGCGAAGGTTATTCTCCCTTCGCGATTCGCCGAAGCTGGTCTCAACGTGATTTTCGGTTATCGACTGATTTTTCGATTGTAAATAGAAGTACAAATTTTTATCGTTTTATAGGGAATTTTTGGATTAAGCGTTATCTTTATAAGAATGGCGAAGAAGAAGTAGGTCGCATAATTTGATGTATCATCATATCTCGATAATTGACTAACGCCTTTTGGAGAAAATTAATCGGTTATCTTTTTATAGATACATCTTTTGATTTGGTGTCGAGCATTACAGCCAGAGCGAGCAATTTGACGAGTGGTCATTTTTTGAACCAATCGAAGTACCTACTGGGAAAAAATAAAATTGCTTCTTGTTAGAGTACCTACAAAAAGGGGCGGGTGAGGAGGAGAAGAGGTCTTATTGACTCATAAAAAATAATTCTTAATTCCTAAAAAATTGAACTTGAAGGGAAATCGTAATATAATTGGCAAAAGCATATTTTTCGAATGTACCAATTGAAAAAAAAAAATTCTGTTCAAACTATACGATTTCATGTAGTCGAATTTTTGAAAATTTTTGCGATTTTTCTGAATCATTATGGCGTCGTCTTCTACTAATCTTTTATACGTGCCTTAGTTCTTATGATTGAAAGAGCAGTTTTATTTAAGAAAAAACTTATATGGATTTTTTTTAAGACGTGAAATTTCCAGAAGATTCTTATGATTGGAAAAAAATTAAAACCTTTCGTAAAGACTAATATCATGTTAGGAAAAAAAATAAATAAATAATTATTTCATTCTTTTTGATTCTATATTGTGATAATAAACAAATTTAAATCTGAACGTTTTCTCGATCTTACCTTTCAAAGAAAGTTCTTAGTTTTCAAAGAAATCTCCTTTGTTGTGTGAGATGAAATTTCTAGAATAATTTACATTGTTTCTTAAAGTAAACGTGTTTCTTTCAAGTAGCATGACCAGGGGCTTCTGGTAATGAAGGAATTCATGACGATAGAATTTGCCGGCTAAAGCGAGAAAAGAATGCCGGTGCTGATTACCTAAGTTTGTAGTCAAATGCACCTCTCGTGTGTTCTGCGACAAGAAGTCAAAAAGTAGATGAGTCGGCTACGCGAGTGAGGGAGATGAGAGGCAAAAAGAGGTGCCGGTGTAATAACCGCAAGTAACGAACGCTTACCGGAATATATGTACAGCGAGAGTGGTTCATCTGTATACCATCGCGTTACGAGTCTACGAAGTCGTACCCTAGGTACTCGGTGGCATTAAAGAAGGCGAAGAAGACAACGAGAAAAAAAAACAAATCTAGAATGCGCCGAGCGTTTCTGAAAATGTCTGTACCGGAGTAATTTCAAGGTTACTTTTCGAATACCTCGAGACCACAATACACGGCGAGATTGTGGAAAGAAAGATGGAGAAGGCGAGAGCTGAATTTAATTACGTCCTTCGGTAACATCATGCGGTGCGATAGCGAGCAACGAATGCGGACCAAGGAGCGAAGATATCGAGTTTTTTTGCCGTTGGTTTTTTCCCTTCTCCTCGGGTACGTGTGGTACGTCTTCTAGATGGTCTGTGGCTGTCTGCGGGCGCGGTACGGTGGGATAGAAGCTTTTTCTGTTTTATTAAATCTTTTGTTTGCGTTGGTTTTTGGCGAAATATATTTTATCGAATGCGATCACGTACCATCGCTTTATTGCATGTTGCAGCTCTTTATTGTGTTTTTTAATTGCAATAACGAAGGTCAATCCGCGATCCTGGAGGCGAGTCTGTTTGAAGCGTTATCGAAGCGATGTACAACAAATGATATGAGAAGACCTCCTGGGCTCTTATGATGGGTGTTTTGTACTTTGGAGATTCAAAATCGAATCGTTGTGTGCGAAGCGAATATTTTGATTTCACGAAATTATGGAACAGCGGGTATGTTGGGTGGAGATGGGCATTCGGTGTTCGTGCGTATACGAGTAAATGAGTTGAGAAATGAAATCGAAAGTTATCGTAAGTCGTCCATGTACGGTTCGGTGGAACGTGTTGGCCCGAAATGGCGTGTGTTTGGAAACGATTGTGTATTGTCGTCGCGTCGCTGAAGATGCCTGAAATATTAAATTCGAGATAGGCGCCCAAGGTTACGAAATTCTCGCGTGTCGTAATGAGTGTTGTGCTACTCACCCGATCGAGTCTCGGAATTACAATAGGTCACTTTATGGAATAGAAATTGGAATGGAATTGGAAATGACCCGTGAAAAATTTAATAAATTACCGAAAAAATTTTAGCCAAGTTGATTTTTCTGAATTTTATAACAGAAGAATAAGTTCGATTTTTGGATTAAAATTTATTTTTCACTTTTATTTCTACATTAAAATTTGTTTTTCATTATGTCAGATAAGCATTCCTGATGTTGAATTCATCATTAAAAATTTTTTTCCCAATGAAACACGTTTTCCACTTTGTTCCTTTTTGCAGTCTTCGATAGATTTGAAAAAAATACGTATTAAATTTTTTAGATTTCAAATACTGAAGAATTTAAGGAAAATCAAAAAAATCAAATGAAATAAATCCCTAGGTATTGAAATTTTGAACAAGCTATTCTTACGCATGAACTGTCTGAAATAGTTGTAAAATGGAAAATATAGCTGGAAAGACGTGCGTTTGTATGTTCTCGTATTCAGTGGAATTTCGTGTCGATAGAAGTTTCCTCAAATCCCTTCATCAAATAAATCGAATCCCATGAAATCAGATATAGCCTTTGAGCAAACATCATTGCCGTTTTGTAGACGCCGAGTAGGCCTTACAAAATTTACATACTCGTATCTTTCATCGCATACCCTAGCCCCAATCTGCGAACGTAGTAGCACTTTAGTACATGACTGTATCGCATGTCTTTCAGAAATAGCCCCTTATGCTGCAACCACCGCACACTTTCTAGACTTGTTCTACCTTTCTTCAAATCCCTAGAAGCGACAAACATATTGTCCAAAAGTTTTTTAGATGTCATTAGCTCGCTGCTGTTTTACCTCAGATGTAATTTTCTCTCGATATACGCACGTCTTTAGTTGGTTGGCTGTACACTAGGATGCGTTGAATTTCGTGTTTTCATCGGAAATTGGAGGCAGTGAGGCAAGAGTATTTATCTACAAATGACTTCTAGAAGATATGTAACAGATTTTGGTTGCTCAAGTTGATGGGAAACACTTCCTGTAATGTTGTCAAAATTTTTAAAAATTTAAAAAATTGATTTTTGGCCAAATTGCCATTTTGTGTTCCAAAAGTTACATTCTGTTATCTTTTATTGTTGATCGTGAATTTTTGGAAATTGACAAATTGTTGTTTTAAAATCGAATTATAAATTAGTAGTTCATGGATCGAATGTATCTGTACCTTGGGGTTGATTTGAGCTTTTTAGAACTTTAAAGACAAAGTATGACCGATTTTTATTCAAAAAGGAGTTCTAAGTATTATAATTTTGCTTCCAAATGACACCATTGCGATGTTTTACCACAAAACAAATCATTCTTTTGGGAATCCCTGTGACGTGAGAATTGGTCATGATTCGTTTCCTGAATCGTAATGAGCTCAAATCAAGCCCATGCTAATACACGTTAACTACAAATTAGGCATTTATTGTTCATTCTTTGAAATACCTTTAAATTTGGTGATTTAAAAAAAAAATGAATAAATTATACTTGACGTTTTGATGGAATTGACAGCTTAAAATTTGTTCGGTTGCCCTTAGTTGAAACATTTGATGTAAGATTTAAACGCAAAACATCTTCAAATTGTTCAGTAATCAGTTTATGTAAAAATTTTGATTTTTCTAAATTTGGAGCTCATTTTGAATGATGTTCCCATGAGCTTTGGAGACAGAAAATTTTTTTCACAGTCTTTGCGGAATATTTGACATATGCTTTTACCTTGTTTACTCCATTTTTGGAGAAATGAAAAACGAAATTTGGCTCATGTTATAGCACATGATGTTGAAAAAAAATGATTAAGTAATTAACTAATGAAAATGTACCGTTATTTTTCAACAGTCGAAGCTTTAGCTCTTCCCACCCCCTCCCCCACCTTCTAAATACTTCTATGTATGCTGGTGTCTTTTCGAATTCGTTTTTATTTGCCCGATTGGAAACTGAAAAATTCATTTTTGTGAATATATATATTTTTAATCAGTCAAACTTTTTTTTTTGTAATTATTATTTTATTTATTTTCATTAATTGGCATATTTTGGTGATTCGATTACCCCCATTTTTCGAATCCATCATGCTGTTCGATTACATCAAACTTTCTGTTGCATTGAAAATTGATTTAGTTTAATTTCAGTCGATTTCGATTTTTGATCTGACTTCTTGTTCTTTTATTGTTCATTTGTATATTGTATTCATTGTTCTATTTACAAAAGCTCAAATTGTATGTTTTCCATTTTCCTTCGAGCAATATTTTACAGTTGATACCTGTTCCTAACGGTAATATTAAATGTGAGCTAAATACTAAATTATTTTGTTTTTTTTTTCTTTTTAATTACAAAAATTCGAAATAGAATTTTTTTTAATTAATTGCTTTCTAAATGAGTTACTTTGAAGGAATTTTTGATTGATCAAGTTTTTCGTTTTTAATTTTAGATTTTTTTTCGGAGCTACTCGAAAAGAACAATGTAAGAAAAAATCTTTACGCTCGAATAATCTTGACAGATTTTCCGGTTATTAATTATTTGAGGAACGAAGGTCGAAGAATTTCGATACCTTAGTTGATGAACGAAGGTCGTATACCGTCTAGTTTGGTGATGTGAAGCGCTACGTCATACCAACGTGTAGTGGTTGGCATCACCAAGAGAAGTAGTCTCGTTGAAGTTCTCGACTCTCGCGGTGTACAGTTTCCACGTCAGCGATATGGAGGGCGATGCCGTAGGAAACTGTCACGGTTAAATTGGCGTGCAGTATTTTCAAAGTCGAAGGTTTACCTGCGGTCGACGACGACTTTACGGGTGATTAGGGCGTAGAGAGGGAGAGCGGGACAAAAACTCGTCGATTCGTTGGCGCATAAAAAAAAAACACGAAGCAAGATATAGACTATGCACTTGCTGGCGGTAGGGATTGAACGTGATTAGTTATCGAATTGGCGCATACTGCCGAAAACGGGATGCGAGAAATGGAAGTCGATGTACAAATGACGGTAGCTGGAGGCGAACTGCAGTACGGCGTGACCGTTTTCTGTAATCGTATTAATTAAACGACAGGATTGGCGGCCGAATAGATTAGAAAATTTTCACGATAAATGGTCGAGTGGAGGCGGCTTCCCGGGAAGTATGTAGGTATTACGTCGGGGTCTCGAGAATTTAGATGGCGCGTCTAACTTATTAACGCTTAGTGAAGGTACGTCGGTACGAACCCTTATTCCTGTTTTTTCGCTCCGGCGTTACCTTACACGTAGCAGCCCTAGTCGAATTTATTATTCCGCTCAGGTCTGCGACGTTGAAACGGCGAACGCGGATTTGCGGAAATATTTGCGGTTTGCAGACAATGAAAAGGGGATCGGTGATGCGTTTCGTTTCTATCTTGATTATCGAATTAAGAATACGAATTACGCGGGCTGTCTATGTGAAAAGGTTGCGGTGCGAGGTTGGAATCCCGAAGGGATGCGGGTACGCGGCCAGCATTCGAGTACGCGCGTATAATCGGATTACGGCGGATGAGCGTAGATGACCAGTGTACCCCGCGCGTGCTTTCGAGCTCGACGAAACGTTGTCGATATTTTTTCGGAATTTAGCGCAGCTTATCGGCGATGCTCGTCGTATTGCAGATGTACGACGGTGCGTGGGCTATTCGACTCGGCGAATTTGTATTTGCATTTGTGGATTGTACGAAAACGATGCAGTGGAACCGGACTAGTCTTGAGAACCTGTTATCTAAGCCGGTCGTAGCTGCTCGCGTAGGTAATGGGTATATCATGGATGAACGAAGAGAGGCGGAGAAGAAAGAAAAATTAGCGTGAGCATTGAACAGCTATGTCACATTACTAGAGCTGAGTTTTCAATGAGCACGTTTTGATTAGAAAATATTAATTTGAGCTATTTAAGTATTCTCGAAGATAACATCAAATTTTGAGCATCTGCCATTTTGAGTCCATTTTGGTGTTGAATTGACTTCGTATAAAAAGTGTGAAGTTATTGCCTATACGTAGAGTAGAGATGAGGACGATTCATTAAATTTCATGCCTCAAAATACCCTCAAAATCTGCTCAAACTCAACTCAGAAGGCTCAAACTTTGATATATTAATGTCCTCAACTTATTGTATTATAATTGACATCACGATTGCAAATTTCGAGCCATATGCGCATCCTTCACCTTAACTCAAAATTTGAATAAAACTCAATTTTAAATCGAGTCAAAAATCTGTAAAAGAACCTTAGAGACGCTTTATTAGACAATGCTCTTGTCGAATTTTCAGCGTGTTCTATTCATATCCACCATGTTTTTCAGGAGGCATAACCATGGCACACGAATTTCCCCTTGAAAACGTTTCTTGCTTTCTCCTCCCCCTCCCCCCCCGTATAAACTTGGAAAATTGGAAGTCGGCTATGTTGCTTGCTAGGACTCACTTCATCATATGACACCATAAGGAAACATTTTCCATCTTTAATTTAGCCCCACCAAATTTGGTGAGCAATTCCTCTTTACCAATATTTATTTTGATTTTTTGGTTATCTTGATGTTATTCTTATTTTATCTGGATTCGGGATTATTTCACAAATTATAAATCAAGAACAGAAAAAATCGAGATTTTTAGAAAAATTAGTAAAATTTATGCTATCAGTTGAAATTTTAGAATTTATCGTTTGAGCTCACCATTTTTCTCCTCTTCAAACTCATTTATGGAGGTGAATTTAAAATATATACTTACTTCATATCATTAATAATCATGTGTGCCTGTACTTATCACTTTTCAGCTATTTGATTATCTTCAAAGGTAACCTTCACATTTTGAGCATCTGCCATTTTAAATCCATTTTGATGCGAATTCGAGTGATCATATTTTGGTACTAAATTGAACTCACGTACAAAGTCGTAACTGTGATGAGTTGAATAGTATACGCAACAAGGGAATAATGTGCTAGATTATAAACGAGTACCAAAGTTACAGCTTGAGTCGCAGGCGAGAGCTGTATCATTCGAGTTTATAATCAAGCACATCATTCCCTTGTTGCGTAATGTACTATTATTTTTAAATTTATAATAAAAAAAAATTTGATATATTGTTGTTTTGAACTCGCTGTATGATATGAAATCATGATCGCGAACTCTGCGCTGTATGTGTATCCTCCACCTCGACTCAAAGTTTGGATGAAACTCCATTTTGAGTTGAATGAAAAATTTGAAGGAAGCCCTTCGACATCTTCATTAGGCAATGCCCTCATCGAATTTTCATCGATTTCTATTTATATACACGTATGGTTGTGGGAAGTGCTAGATCGACTACCATTGATCTTGAATCTAAACATTCGAGATACCTCCCTCATCCCGACCCCTCCATCATTAATCAGTTAGGCTATAATACCTTAGTTTTTTCATTACAAGACTAGCTGGAAATATTTGGATGGAATCGGGTCGAAAAAAAAGCTCGATACGCGACTCGAATTCGTAGTTGAGGGTATCGGATTAATTCGGTAGAATTTATATTCAACTTCGCAATCGACGTTCTGTTCGTTCGAGAATACATTATCGCGTGATAGTACTATATTGTTTGTCGCTATTGTTATTCGTTCCGCTGGGGCGGTAGCGCCGCGCGTACGATAGTGGTGCCCAACATCGGACGTACTGCGAATGTGAAGGCGACGTTGGGCGCCCGACGTATCGAACGAATACCGGTAAAGTGCGGGGACGAGTATACGCGAGCATCGATTGAAAAAAGTCTCGTTGACGACGCACATCGTACACGGTGTACTCGCTACTCAGCTCGTTGCACGATGGTCGGATGGTACCGATTTCAACGTGGTCTGGGTGTGTGCGGTATGACACGACGAGCTGGAGTTTCGAGTATACGCGTACCATACGGATAATCGCGAGTACGCGTGAAACACGTGTTTACATTGGTTCCAACTTAAGAGGAAAAATTGGCTTCAGTCGCCGAATAAATCATTAGCGAGAACGCTGAATACAATGTAGTATATTTGCGTTGGGAATTTTTTCGTCTTGGGTTTTTTCACTCGTTACTCGCGTATTTTATTGTAAGCTCGTTGAAGGGTTATGATTAATTTGTTGTAAAACGTGTACGTGTAAGTATACGAACGATAAACGACCCAGAATAATATAGTCGTTTGTACGCTCGACGAAGTGATGTAATTGATTCGAAGACGGTTTCGCGCAGTTGTTGGGCGCGTCGCGGCGCGTAATAAGGCTAGTTTCGTCATTGCGTAGAAGTATAATTATAAATACTCGTGTGGTGTAAATATTATGGCGACCAACTCATCAGCGTGGACGCGCTGTTGTCGATTTTTAGTGAACCGAATGCCGGCGAATGTTGTTGGCTTGATTTGAATATTATCGAAAATCAAGCCAAAGTCACGAGGTTATAGCTGGCGTAAAATCGAGCTCAGATAAAAATACCGTAACGTTGGGTGAAATATTCGCCAACGTGTGATGAGTAATAGACGCTAACCAGACAGACTCGTGCGTAGTGGCGTCCAAAATGGCAGGAATCTGGTACCTACATTCTTGCTACTCGGGTTATTAATTGCGAAAATTGCAGGAAAAATAATTTTCAATGGTGTAAAGTGATGAGACGTGAAGTCTGAAGAATATTTTCTGAAGGGTGCGCTAAAGAAATTAGGTGTTCATTACTGCATCTTATTGAAGAAATCCAACACCTAGTGCAATGATTCATTGAAGATACATGAAATAATTGGGTTAAATTTTGATCTAACCGAATCACTTATTTCACTCAGAAACTTACCTAATGTTTATGATCGAATCATTCACGAACGAAATAATTGAATACAGACGTATGATTGATTGTATATTTTCTTACATTGAATGACTCATTTTTTCAACTTTTGAAGTTCGCTGTTTATATCGAGTCGTTCGCGAACGAATTCATTGAATAGGTTTTTGTGATGAAATTAATTTTCTTTTCAATTGAATCGTTTGTTAACGACTCATCTCTGAATTTTTGAAAGTTATTCAACAATATCGAATCATTCGCGAACGAAATCATTAAATAATAATTTTGTAGAAATTGGTATCATGTTGTTCCCAATGTTTACGAAGTACTCATTCTTTGTATTTCAAAAGCTCGCTTCTCAGTAGTAAGTCGTTCGCGAACGAAGTCAATAAATATAGACAGATAATTGATTGCAACTTTTTCTTCGTTGAATCTTTTATGTACGACTCATTTTTTCAACTTGAATTTTTTTTTCTCAGTACCAATAGGGACACGGTAGACTATAAATGGCCAAAGTGCATGGTGCTTGCACCGTCCAATTGAACCTGAACAGTATCGAATCATTCGCGAACGAAATTACTTAATACTGAGTTGTATGAAAAAGGGTTTATGTTGTTTTATCAAGTAGTTCATATAGCGATACCCATTTTTTAAATTTGAAAAGCTTGCCTCAGGATGTCATATCGTTCGCAACTAGAACAATAATTTAGGATGTATTGAGGATTTTAAATATTTTTATGAAGTCTTTACCATTACAAATCTTTCTTCATTGAATCGTTTGTGAATCACTCATTGTTTGAACTATGAAACGCTTTTCTCAGTATCGAATCGTTCGCGAACGAAATCAATGAATACAGTCGTATAATGAATGCGGATGTTTTTTATCGAATTGTTCGTAATATACAAACAACTTGGTTTTTGAACTTGAAAAGCTAGCCCAACGATATCGAATCGTTCGCGAACGAAATTAATAAATATCGATATAGTGAAAATCTCAAATCTTTTTATCGAATCTTTCTTCGTTTGCAAGCGAAAACAATAAATCAGGATGTAAAGAGGACTTCTTATCTAATTATTGAATCGTTCGCGAACGAAATCATGAAATATAGTGTTGTTATTTGAAATGTATTTTATTTTATTTCATTCCATTTTATTGAATCAGTTGTTAAGGACTCATTTTTTGAAATTTGAAAGCACTCTTCAGGATCTAGTATCATTTGCGAATCAGAGTAATAAATAATGATCTAATGAGAATTTTATCTTTTTATTGAATCGTTCGCAAACGAATTCATTAAATATAGTGTGGTATGATGAAATGCGTTTTTTCATCTTCATCGAATCATTGAAATTTGAAAGCCCACTTCAGGAACGAAGTTATTTAATGAATATGTCCCATTATTAATATGGCTTTTCTCAATAACCGGTAGCCTAATCAAATGCCTAAAAAAATTAAGAATAATTTACGTATCGAAAAAAAAACAGAAAACATTTATTATAAGATTGTTACGTTTTGATAGAAAAGCCCTATTGCAAATGTTTTTTCATTAAATCATTCATGAAGGACACATCCTTGTGAACTTTAAAAGTATATCTTAAGATATTCAAATGTACGCGAACGAAATCATTGTATATTGATATATCAATCATATCACTGACGGCAACATTCTTGGATCTATGAAAACTCGTCTCATGGTGAATGAAATCGTCGAATGTGAATATGTGATTGATAGCAGTTTTTTTTTTTTTCATTGAATCGTTCATGAACCATTATTACGTATTGAAAGATTTTAACTTGAAGTTCTCGTCTCAGATCTAACTCTCCTCATTACTTTCAGTTAGTCCCTTTGCTCTTCATCAAGTTAGCATATGACAACAATGAATGAAACTAAACAAATGAGAATTAAAAAACAACTCCGATAAACGCATCGAGTAAAGTCTAATTTCAGTATAGCCCACAGAGAAGAAAAAATATAAAAAATTCGAAGTAATTGTGTGTTAAGGAAATATCACGTTAGAGCGTAATTCATGTAATCGAAAAAATTGTATCTCGTTACCGTAATTATACCTAATTAGTTGAATACATTTCATTTGGTTTCTTGAAGGTATTCATGAGATGGGAAGGCTCGAGGTAATTTCGTTCAATTTTTTTCTGTTATTTTTTCGGAGTCGACGACTTGTGAAAAAAAAACAAAAAAAAAAAACGTTTCTTTCCGAACGAAGAACTCTATCCGAGCTTTGGAATCGGTCGGCGAAGATTCGGCTAATAAGGTGTGGAAATATGTATTAGGTAATGGCGAAATACTCTGGGATGAGTTATTTTAAGCTACCGATGCGCGCATTCTATACGCGAATGTTTACGTTAATATTTATACTCTTATGCATATTCCGCTAACCTAGTATTACGCGGGCGAGCTGGCGATCGCGTCTCGCGTACACCTGCGTGTTTTGCCAAAAATCGTCGTGTGCACCGCGCACACGTATTTAAGTTTACGCGCGAATTGTTATTATAATCGGGACGAGCGGAGGAGTACGGTAACGTGTAATGTAAATATACTCGAAAGAACGAGACGAGCTGAACGACGAGTCGCCGGAGAAAAATAAAAAAGGTTGGCGTCAATTATTTCGAATGTTACTCGTCCGACGATTTTTTTTTCTTCTCCACGGTACGCGAAAAAAAAGCACGAGAAAGGAAAACGATGCCAAAAATTTTAATTACAATGAAAACCGCGCGTATTATAATGCGATATGACGTCATGGACGTGCGAGCTGCGAGATAAGCATCGTAGTTGATATTCGAAGCAGGGTGGCGTATCTTAATGGCGAAAACATTATTAAATTTTTTAGAACGAGTTTTTTTTCGCCCTTCAGTAAATTCATGGCGTACTTGTATGAAAATTTTGCGAGTTATTGGAATACATATACGAAGAGATTACATCGTCGTCTGGAGGTAAAGGATACGTGAGAGGTATGAGCTGAGTTTTATATAGGTGACCTATTGTTTCGGTACATGTCGCCTCGCGATTAAATTGATTTTTGCGATAACACGAGACCGGCGACGATACGGTAGTTTTATTTCCTTTTTTTTTCAGCTCGGTGTATTTTCGTACGTATTTCGTAGTTTTTCTGACTGATTGCTTTCGCCGCAACCTCGATTACGTTGCAGTGCGAAGCTGATGTTTAAATTCTTCCGCTCTACTTGGTTTTACGTTTGCGCTGACGTTATTACTTCTTACGTATAGCGGGAGTCGTCGGTATTGTAACCATGGTAAGAAGATTAGATTCCTTTTTTCTCTCTCCCTCTCTTCGCCGGTTCGATTTTTATCGCGATTGTGTTAAGATTTTACGTTATGTTTTCGTTCGATTTCTTTTTTGTCATTGTGTACATGGAATGAGATCGACAGGGAGTGTAGAGACTGTACGAATTACTATGCGAGAATAACGATGACGATCAGGTGGTTATTGTGTATTGACCTCGGTCAGTGGAAGCTTGAAAGAAACTGAAGCTGGGTCTTTGCATCGCGAATACAACCAAGATGAAATAGGTGAGAGAATGACCGTCGGCGTTTGAATGCAGCTATAACAACATTTGTGTCGCGAGAATAGTGCTCGTGAAGCTGAAGGAAAATTATTACAATTTCATTAAATTTATTTCGTTATTTACGATATTATATGTGTGATCAAAAAGTGATGAATTGTGATCCGGACAGTATGTTAGGCACCCTGGAGAAGAAATTCAACTTAAAATTTAAATAAGTGATTAACTGATTAATGATTTTTTTCTAAAATAGCATTTCTTTTTTCTTTTTTTTTACTTAACAAAAATCCATGTTAAAGTGTTTCGTTTAGAGGATAGAGGATTCTCATGCGTCCGTGTGGGAACTTGTTGGTATAAATCCAGGTCATGAACAAAAATTCTGGAATTTTTATGAAGCTGCTCAGGGAGGAGGGAAGAAGGATTGAATTATTGCGTGCTTGAGTAATGTGAATTTTGGAAAATGGAGTAAACTGAAAATTGAATTTTAAAAAAACTGTTGATTTAACCCTCATGCCGCAACATATGTCAAAAACAACATTAAATGTAAAAATTTGAATTTTTTTTCGCAACATAATGTCGAAAACGACATATTTGGATATTTTCAAATCATTATATGTTTTTTCGACATCATGTTGTCAATTTTTTTTTTATTTTTGAACGATTATGTCCTTTTTTGACATCGTGTTGTGTGTAATGTGTTGCTTTGTGAGGGATAAGTAGACAATGTTTGAATAGTTCAAGAACCAAAATTCTCTATCCGCCTAGAAAATATTTGTAATCTTTTCCATTTTTATTTCTCTAGTGATTGGATTTTACTGACAACCAAAGTCAACTTCCTTCCTTGTGATGGAGGGGGGGGGGTGGTGGAACAAAAAAAAGTATTTACATGGCTCAAACTACTCAATAGCAGCTTATAAACTTCTTATTGTATTCCATTATCGCATATCTGTACTCAAATTTTGAAATTTCGGCTGTTCGAGTCCATGCACGTTCTTCAGGGTATTTCTGTCATTCTTTTTTTCTTTTTGGAAAGTACAAAGTTTTGGTATTTGGCTACGCATTTGTATCTCTTTATTTTAATTATTTTCTTTATTAGTTTTTAATGCGTCTGTCTAGCTGTGTATGGAGCGTTTGAGAATGGAGTGAAAAGAGAAATGATATTCAAGTAAACAAAATTGAAGGAAAGCGAGATCAACTGTATAAACAGTGCGCCATTTTGAAAATTTCGTCGTCGAATTTTCTATTCGAAAATTCTTTTGTCTACGGTACGTTTTCAGAATTACGGGAATTCGAGGATAAAAGTAAAATTTTTCTTTGAACTTGTTCGGGAACTTCGTCGATGAAGGGAATTCCGTCGAAATAACGTAAATACTTGCGCTGAAAAGCGAATTGGGTAGATATAATTTTATTCGATGGTTTTCAGTCGTAATAGGAGAAGCCCTGTTCGAACTGTTCGCGCATGTATAAGCTTAATGTAGAAATATGTAAGTGCGATATGCGGAGCGTGGGGTTAATGCGCGCAAAATACGTCGAATATTTGAGTCGGAAAAGCGTATCGAAGGAAGCGCCACCGCCGGTGCCGGCAAAAGCGAGGTGGTGATTTAATATTTTCGTACCTACACGGTTGGTACGTTGTACGCTAAGCGCTTTTGGAAATACGTGAGAGAGATGGAACGCGGCGTGGCTGGCGTGGTAATACGTAATATAATGTAGAACACTTATCGTATCCGAAACAGGCGGCGGCGACGAGAGCGAGACGATGCGAAATTATCATGCAGAAGTCAAAATATCTCGACGCGGTTTTACGCCGCGTTGTATTTGAAATTCGATTTCGGGGCGCGTATTCGCCCGGTGCTTTATGGGGCGGAAAACGCGAAGGCAGGCGCGAGCAGTTACATAATGGATGTGAAGTTTACGACGTAAAGGCGTATTTTGGTAATTGCGCCTCGTACCCGTTGGTGTTCGGTCGCTCGAATATGTACGCAGATAATGACGAATCCATTTATAGTTTTACTCTCGGACTTCGATTACTGCCGGCATTTTTTAGTTTCGTTGCCCATTCTCTCTGCGGTTTGCTTCCAGCTTCGTGAGAATCTAGACGGCGAGTTATATAGGTCGCCAAATGGTACTTGGAGGGTATGGCGAGATGAGTGAAGTGGGGAGCAGATGGAGGATTACGTGGAATTGGGGGTGCATTTCGAATTGACCACGTAATCCGTATTAGCGTAAATGTAATGTGTCGCATTATCGTCGATCCGAATTTACGTCGGAAAAACAGTCGTGAATGTTCTACATGCCCTGATGGGGTGTGGTAGGGGGTCCATCGTTCATCTTCCGTATGACTTGTTCGATGTCCGCTTACAAATGGAATATGGAAGTAATAGAATGGTATTTTATCGAAACCGAGCATGTGAGTATTCCAGCAATGGAATGGACTGAAGAAGAGGGGAAAGGAGAGAATAAATATGGAACTTTTTTGGGGCCACTTATATGTACGCAATAGTTGTATTATGTAATACCCTCATTGAAGAACATGGATTCATTTTACTCTGATTTGTTTACTTTGTGGCTGAGAGAGCATCAGAGTTGCAGCTTGAGAACATTTTAGGAATCAATGTTAGAAAATGATTTCATTTTTTTAGAGCATTGTACTAGTTGGGTATGATAGAAGACTTTGTATAAGGAGGGTTATTTAGGAAAATGATGGCGAAGGATTCATTAGAAAATTTTTAAACTCCTATTTTTCTTAATTTTCCTTTCCAAGTACGTCATTATACTTCTTATAATTGAAAGGTATTGAAGGATATATAATCCATCAGGGCATCTAACTAGTAGTGAAAGTAGTGATTTTAAAAATGGGTAGTGAAAGTATTGAAAAAGTAGCGAATACAGTCAAAAGTTCGAGAAAAAGGAGAGATAAAAAGGGAAAACCCCCGAAGACGGTATTTCGTTTTTTTTTTTTTTTTTAAATTACAAAAAATGGTTCATTTTGATAAAAGACTGGGAATTTTTTATGAATTGGCAGCTCTTTCGGAATATGTGACATCAGTTTAGTCTGGTGGCCCAGAGTTCGAATTTGAAATTTTTTGTGTTATGAAGTTGACCTCGTTGATTTTTTTCTTCTTTTAGAGCGGGTGGAGATGGTCGAGTTTAGAGGTTTCTAAAAAGTTGAAAAAAAAAGGGTGAAAAAAGTAGTGATTTTTCAAAAAAAGAAATCCGTTAGATATACTGTCCATGCTGGTTCAAAATCAATAATAAGGTAGTGTGGTAAAAAAATGAATTCCGATTATTTTTGTTTTCCCACTCCTCATCCTATGATACATAGATGGATAAAATTTGTATTAAAATTTTTTTTTTCGTCTTCCCAATGAATACTGTATTGGTAAATGTTACCAAATCCTCAATTAAAGTTGCTTCGGGTAGCTGTAATTTGAGAAGGTGGAATTTTGGAAATTCCAAAAATTGAGTGAAATACAGTATAATGAAGTATTTCACCTCTGAATATAGCTTCTTCCATTTCATAACATCATGACTAATCCCCCCCCCCTCAACTTACCTATGTTTGAACTTTTCTGTAAGAAGACGAGTGCATGGTATTTTAAGGTGATTTAACAACAGGCATAGCTTTACATTGTTGAGAATTACTGCGTATTTTTGAAGAAAAAGTTGGGAAATCCGTAATTTAGGTACCCGGTTATTAATTAATTCATTTTATAATAGTTGAGTGGCCCATTATATGATGTGACACTTTACATCCATAATAATAATGAACATAGTACAATTTATAAAAATAAAATTGACGATTCTCACTTCCTCCTCAACCCCTCCTACAACACTTTTAAAATGAAATCCCTAGCTCTCCCCTCCACTACATCACCTCATTCAGATATCGAGGCTCTTCTGTTCTCAACTTTTTTATCTTTGTATTGGCTAGTAATAATATTCATTTAAAGGGAGAAGTGGAATTAAATTTTTTCTAAATTTTCCGCTCATAATGTTGTGTGGCATCCGGAGGTGGTCTGTATAATGATAATGAAATAGGAAAAAATTCACGCGATGATGAAGTATTCCATTAAATCGGATTTCACCCCATTAATGAGTTCTCGATGTTGTGCATTTTCAAATTAGGACGAGCCAATGCGATTGTGTTAAGAATTAGGTAACGTTTATTAATGGACTATTATCTGTGAGGAAGACAAATACAAAAAAAAAATATAATACAAATTTCATCTATCTTATTAGGTGGGGTGGGGAGGAAAACGTGGTAATGAAACGAAGAGAAGCAAAAATTATTTTATAACGATTTTATTAATTTTCTATGCCAGCGCAGCTTTTTATGTCGAGCTAAACCTTGTATGGATCGAAGGAAAGGGTAGGAAAGAGGATTTTTACAATTTTTCAAAATTAACACTCTCTTTTTAATTCCCTTAAACCGAATCGATTAATCGATATAATTACACCTTCTTACGTATTTAGAGGCATACTCAATCGTTTTTGAACAGCTGTTTCAAAAATGTTTTCATGTTGTTAGTTAAACGCCTCCCTCCTTAGCTACATAGGACTTTTCGTGCGAAATGAAGGTCAGTTTCTCATTGGTGGCATCATAATTATGCGACAATTTTTGAGACATTGGTGGCGAAGTATTCAAGCCCAAAAAACACGGCGTATTTACACTTTAGAGCTCTCTTCATATGTAGGATAATTGGAGAAGTATAAACAACGGGAACGCGATCTGCGAAGTATTAAAAAGCCAAAAGGAATTACGATCAATGTCGAGCGATGAAGCACGTGTGTATCTCGCGGCGAAGTAACACGTTGTTGTTGTGGCGGATGGTCGTGGTACGTTACACCCTTGTAAATAATGATTCGAAGTTTACAAGTTGAAAGCGGAAATTTATAACGTTCTTGATGAAATATTTCTCGACGACCCGCGAAAATTAATCATTTTTTTTTCGAGCTCTCGAGCGATATACGCGAACGAGTATTTGTATGAAGTATTTTTCGCGCCGATATGTCGAGTGTAATTTAATTTCGCGATGGAAAAAGGCCGCGTGGAATTCGGGTGCTTTCTGAAGGAACAGAAAGTTTACGGCGTAAATGCAACGCGACACGAGCCTAGTATTGTTAGAGCGTCGTGTCTCGTGTGAGATATAAAGGTAGCGTTTCGTTTGTGAAATTTATATTATTTAGAAATGAGCATAGGTGCTTTTTAGTTTTTCGACGTTGACGCGTGATGTGGAATGAAAAGAGTAATTCTAGATGGAGCGACTATTTACTTTTTATACGGGGATTTGTCTTTTGTAATATCAAGGTCGATGTAATGATAAATTTATTTTTGCAGCTCGTCCTAGCGGACATACGTAATTTTGAGAATGTGTATAAAAGGGAATATAGTGTAAATTATTAACAAAGGAAAATTGTGAAAAGGGGGAAGTATATATTTAAGAACTCGTGAGAAGTGAATTTACGAAAAAATAAAATAAAATGAAATTATTTTCGATTGTAATGAAATATCATAGGATTAATTTTGGCTGAAATTTAATTATAGCTTATAATTTGTTATTATATTATTTTATGTCTAACTTACACATTATTTTTTCATGTTGCAGGTAAGCATAGTGACTGAAATGAACATGGGTCAAAATGTGGGTGTTGGTAAAACAATGATGGCTGAGTAAGTTGCGAACATATTATTTCAAATGAGGATGGTTGTGAATAAAACTATGAATCCAATCAAAATTTCAAGAAAAGTAGTGAAAAAATGAAAAAACCCGAAGACTCGAAATATTTTATTATTTTGGAAAGAATTACAAAAAATTGTTCATTTTTAATGAAAGGCTAGCAATTCTTTATGAATTGGCAGCACTGTCGGACTATGTGACATCAGTTAGTTTGATAGTCTTGAGTTCGAATTTGAAATTTTTTCTGCGATGAATTCGACCACGTTGATTTTTGTTTTTTTTTCTTTTTTTTTTTTTTTGAGAGAGGGTGTCGAGTTGTAAGGTTTCTAAAAAATTGGTAAAAAATAGTAATTAAAAGAATGCGTTAGATACCTTGAGTTGTTGCATATTGCGTTATACGTTAGGGTGGTAAACGTGGAAGCGGTTTAGCATGCTTGTTTCTCCTGAAGGAAGAAATAGGCTTGGTGTGGGATAGGAGGGGCTTTTGTGAGGGGTTGAATTTGAAAAGTCCATGAAATTTGAAATCAGCGGCACAAAAACATGTATTTTAAATTTTGATATACTGCTTTGTTATATTTACTTTTATATTAACATTAATTTTTTCAAGGGCGGGGGGGGTGCTTTTGTGAGGTGTTAAATTTGAAAATAAACATAAAATTTGAAACAGCATAGAGGAGAAACAAAAATATGAAATGAAACATAATAAACCTGTTGAATTGTGTAGTAATAATATTTTTAATTATTTATTCTTAATATTAATGTATCATTATACATTTGATGAGACCAAAGAAATCAAATGATCAAAGCACGCTTTTAGATGTAGCTACGCAAAAATTTTTAAAATTTCAATACAAAATAATGGTTGAACTTATGGTATACGAGATAATATTGAGTTGCAATTTTTATTTTATTTTTTTTATTTTGATGACTTCAAGATGAACGTTGAGGAATGTGGATTTTAAATACAATAAAATTTCAACTTTTAATCTTTCAAATTATAGAATCAACGAGAAGAAAATATTTTGGAGTAAAGAGTCCCTAATGGGGAACCCTGTCACCAGCCCTCTCTCAATTCGATCCTGATGCTGGTTGAAATAGGATTTAATATTTTACGTAATAAATTCTTCACCTCGACTGAGGCACGATACAATATGGCAAAAGCCGAACATAAATTCGAAATGTACGGAAATATCTTTCGTGAGATTGCTAGTTTATTGGGCACGTGTTTGCCAATATTATCTTTGACAAAATATCATTTCCAATAAATGTAAAATCGCGCTAGTGATAAACTTCCCCCCGTACTTTATCCATCGGTTTGAAGTGTGTATCGTAGTAACGTACTTTATCTGATTTTATATGAATATCGACTATACACGAGAGGGAAAAAGTTGAAAAAAATTCAACAACCTGCATAAATAAAAAGTATCACGGTGTTTTTTTTTTTTTTTTTTTTTATATTTATTTATTTATCATTTTTTTTATCAGTTTAAAAGCTACTTGAAAAAGCCATGTATGACTCATGCTCGTCTGTGTATTTTGAAAGCGTTCCAAGTTATCGAACGGACATTAATTCGTACGCGAAAAGGGATGGAAAAATGCCATCCAGCATCCGAATTAGATTTGTTATTGTAAATAGGCGTGAAAAATGTCGAAACATACGCATTGATGGCGAATCGTACTCGTATAGCGAAGATGGGTTTTCCCCTTGATGCTTTCCGTCGTCTGGTAGGGTTTTTTTTTTTCGATATCTTCGCGACTTACCGATACCTTGAGCTGATTTACGGTCGTTGAGGACTACGGTAGCGTGTAAGTGACGCTGTTTCACGCGTTATGAAATTCCGAAGATAAGATGTTGCGGAAAATTACATTTCGCTATTTTTTCTCTCGCGTATCCCTACTCCTTAGGTTATGTTGGTGGTTTACGAGATTTTGTCGGGTGGTGCGTTATTTTGTCGTAGATTTGCGTTGTTGCGTGGCATTTATGAGATTATGACGGAATTCAATTTCCGACTACGACATATGTAGTGTGTAATCGGGTCGCGTTTTTTTTCTCTTCGTAGAGGTATTCGGTGAAATGGAGCGAGGACATATTTAATCCGGAGTCTGTGGAATTTTTTTCGGTCGATAAAATTGAAAATTCATCGGGGTCGTGTCGTTGAGTTGGAAGGTGAAAAAAATGCGCCAGAAGGTCGTTAATTACGTTCGATAATAATCGGGCTGGGCCGTACGACGTTGGATTCACGATACAACGTTGAAATAGTGGTGTTAATTTTTAATTGGAATGGCGGAAAGTGGCCTGAAAATATAATTTGAAATTAATTAATGGCGTAGTCTACTCGTCGTCGAGGAACAAAAACGAGATTCGTAGTGAGGCAAAATTCGCGTCTTTTTTTTTTGAATGATTAAATATACCCTCCGTTTTTTTCATATGTAAGGCGATGTGATGTTGGTTGTGTAATTGAGAGCTTTTCGATGGAATGATTAAGATTGTTAGTCCAGGCAGTCTGGGAGTGGAGGTCAACATAATTGATATCAAAAATTTTTTTCTGGAAAATGTTTCGGAGGTTACTGTGAGTAAATTCACCCAACTTCCCCCATCCGACCGCACTCGCGTTCTCGCCAGTGTGGATTTTAGCCCCCAAAAATTGGTTTTTGTCCCATATGTCCCTAATATTAGTCCCAGGACAAAAATTGGTCTATTCGAGAATAATTGAATCAGTAAAGTGGATCGAACATGTGTAGTGAATGTGTTAAATTGAGAAAAGCTTGATGCTTGAGGCCCTTCAAATAGCTCAAGTTTGTTGAATACGACATTATACGATTTCTGAGTACATATTTCTAGTTCAACTCATTGATAATGTTGAAAGGGATAGCAAGAGGGGGTTTCAGCCAGTGTTACAATTTTTAGATACTTTTCTTCAATTTTTTTTTATTTTTAAACTTTTTTTTTCAAATTATTTTTTTTTTCAAATTATTTTTTACCAAAATTCTTCAAACATTTCTTCGTTTTTCGAAATTTTTTGGACATTTGTAAATTTGTAAATCTTTTTTTTGTCTAAATTAAAAACTAACAAAAATTTAGGATCTTGGATGCCGTGAAGAAAGACGTTACGCTTTTGTTTGTGCTGGTGGAACTCGTAATGGTTCTAAGCTTCGAATTCATTCTACTGCTGAATAATATAAAATACTTCGACATTTACTATGAGTCTATGAGATTACAAATGCTCTGAAACGCAGATTTGAAGATCTCGCTCTCCTTAGACCCCTCCTCCCCAAATCAAGTATCCTGTAATACTTATCGTTTTAAATTCATGATTCAGTTTAAAATGTTGGAATTCCATTTACATGGAAAAGGTGATTCCCTATTTTCACGTTCGCATCTTATTCAGATGTTTGATTTCGTACAATTCCCATCTGGGCTCGCTACGGATCATAAGCGAAGTTGAAAATTGACCACTCGTGATGGACTCGAATTACCTACGTTACGTACGTTTTTGCTCGCGTGACAGGATTTCAAGAGTTGGAACCTTTTTTTTTTCGTCACCACGCCCCCTTCCCTTCTGTTTTTTGATAAAGTCACGACTCCTCTCGCACGCGAGATACTCGAATGGGGAAAAAGGGAGGAAATAAGTTGCGCTTTTGGAAAGATTATAGGCGATCCAGCTCACCTTGTTTTTCTGTGTGAAATGCGTAGTCGATAAGCTTTCTCGTATGACAAAGCAGAAACGCCTATAACCCTTTTCGTAATATATGGTTTGTTGTTGTTACCTACAGAGTGCCCTCCTGCCCGTCCCTCGCTCTGATACATAAGTAAAAAAGTGACGGCAACGCGGATTTTTTTTCGTCGCGTTCACAATAGCTCGAGTTCGAATGGTATTTGTCATTTTATATTGGAAAAATACGCGGCACGAGCAACGTGCGGAGGCGAAAAGATTAAAAAATCGTAATATCCGTAAACGAGCGTTCTCGTGCGCTCGTATTTCATCTCACCTTGTTTTCGAAAACGTTTTCATTTCGATATATACGCGTACGTACGTATCCACTCGGATGATATGCTCTGGCGAACGAGTACGCGATCGTATTCGTTTGGAGAAAAAATTAAGGTGGAAGGGCGCGAAGGGGGTGAAATTCTCATTATTTCGTAGCGCTGTTTATACGTACGTCGTTGTGTACGCGTATATGTATAGCGGCGTAATTGCTGTGCGCGGCGTAAAGTAATTGAAACGACGACGGATCGGCCGATAGGAGGACGAGCCGAGGTGACATTGTGTACGCACGAATAGGCCACGTCGCGCCGCCGCCTTCGTGCATTGGCTTTCATTAATCACGGAATTATAATTTCGTGAAATATTTACGCAATTGCGTTTTATACGTGGAAGGCGGCTCGATGGAAAGCTTAGCGTCGCGTCGTCGTTTTTTTCGACCCTTGCGCTTTTAAAAATTCGTACGCGAGAACGACGACGTAGAATAAGGAAAACGGGAGAAGGGCGAATGCAATAAAGTCGGGTCGTTTATTCGGCTCGTATTCTTCGACGGTGTAGTAACGTATAGAAGGGTTATTGCTGTACCCCATGCTAGGTGGCGCGGACGGCGAATTTGCTTTTAATTTTAACTTTATGTACGACGTTACGAGTAAATTAGTTTCGTAGGACGATGGGTTTTTTGTTGACTTTTTTGTTGGCATTTATCGGTACGAAGGGCGGCGAACGATGACGAAGATGGTATTTAAATTTAAAAAGCGAAACAAAGTACCAAGGTAACCTTGGATGGGGAATGATGTTTTTTTGTAATATCGCGCGAACGCTCTTTACGATATATTGATCTAGTGATTAGTCGGGTTACAAGCATGAAAAAATCAGCCGAGTAAGTTGTCGAGACGTCGAGTTTATGTAATTTTAGGTAAACATGGAACGTTATTTATGCGCGAAATAGACAATTAAGGTATTACAATGTTACCTTTTCGGGTATCGTATAATCAGCGAAACTGAAAGCTTTCGTTTTACGCGCTTTACTTTTTTGATGGTGGATGATGGTGAAGAGTGGTTGAGGAAGGAATTAGATTGGAAAGCTTGATAACTAATGACTACCAATTTTCAAAATTTCGCAATAAAATTAATCCCACCCAATTTTTTTTTCATTATTTCGAGGTCAAAGGAAGCAAATCAAAAGATTGGTATTTTTTTAAAACTATTATGATTTTCAGATGTATTTTCAAAACCTATCTTTCTATATATTAAAATCAAAATGAAATCGGTTTTGAGATGCGCGCGCATCCTTGTTTTGAATAGCAGGTATAAAAGGTATTTAAAGGATAGCACGTATACAAAGGAAAAAAAGGCTGTAAATTTTAATAAAAGCCTTGTACATGCTGGAAGGGTAAGTCATAAAATTGTTTTGAGTAGCAGGTATAAAAAGTATAAAGGATAGTAGGTATAGAAAAGGAAAAAAAGGTGATAAACTTCAATAAAAGCTTTGTACATAAGCAAGAGTAAGGGTAAAGTTATAAAATTGTTTAAAATATTTTTAATTTTGAAAATTAATAGTTTAAAATTAACTTGAAACCTTAATTAATTAATTTAAAAAAAAAATGTTTCATAATGAAAAATTATTAATGTATTTATTTTTAAATTTAATAAAATTAATTTTTTTAATAATAATATTTATAATAATATTGATTAGAATTTTAAGTTATACAAAGGTATAATGGAGGGAGCGGGGAGCCCATCCTGAAAGGAAGAAGTCTTGGTGAGGGTAACAAATGAGAATAAATTGGGTTGTGCAGTTTGTAATGTAGCAGTACTTGTCTGGTAAAATGACTTTTTTTTCTTCACTTAATTTTTATTGCGAGCCCCGAAGGGGCGAGGATGCACTGGTATTATTTGAAAAATAAAATTTTGTACTTTAGTTTTCATGAAAAAATTGTTGACAAAATGAGAAAATATTCAAAAATGTGTATTTTACCTTTACACACTATCACGTGGCTCAGGTTATATTCACCTATATTATATGATAATTTCCTGAATGTTAAGTTCTGAATAGACATTGCACAATCTCCCAGGCTCATAATATCGTTTACTATTCTGCAAGAGGTGCAATAGCACAGGAAACATTTGTCTGTTTAACCTTGCTTTCGCAAATATTTATTGGTCATCCAGTTATTCCGTTGCACTGCGCTTCATCTCTCCTCCACCCACCCCAATGAAATGTTATGGGACCACATTAAGAACGACGTATGTGTATGGTACACCTTACAATACCTGATACCTATGAACCTCATAAATTTAAAACTACAGACCAATGTCAATGAAAAAATCCCCTCCCCTAAGAGAGCGATGAAACCAATCAAAATATTCGTAAAACTTAAGAGTACTTTGAGGATTTAAAAAATGCGTTCATGTGGTTCAAACTTTGCAAATGCATCTGTAACTTTGTAAAACTCTTATTCCGACAAAATATCAAATGTCTGTACAGTATACCCTCATTTTGAAAAATGGAGGTTCGACTCCACTGTTTCAATTTTTCAAGTTTCAAGATTGTTCATCAATTACATTTTTCGATTATTTTACCATTTTTTCACCCACCACTTAGACGAGAGGCACGTGCTAGCCTATGATTTGAGATTTCACAGAATAAGTTCACTTGCCTACCCCCACCCTCCTACCGTCACCTAAAGAGGGAGCCTCATTTTTTTAATAATCGAAAAATTATTATTCAACGATGAGCTACTGTGAGAATTTTTGTAAGTTTCCTAATTACAATTTTTTGATTCCTTAGTAGAGGTAGTATTGTCAAGCAGAAGTCAGAAGCTACTGATTTCAAAATATTGAAAAATTATAATTCTCCTCCCCCATCCATGTGGGCAATAGCAACTGTAATTTTGGTTTCGAGGTATTACAATGATGTACTTTCGAACAAAATTTGCCCCATTGGAATCCGGTAGTAGGAAATTAAGAATGCGGATGATTCCCTTGTAAGATTGGAAACTAGCAAAATGTATGCAGCTTTTCCTACTTTTTCAGTGCCACCGAAATTGCACACTCGTTTTGAATTTTGGTGTAAATATCGTTCTTCTTGGTCCTAGTAATCATGTTAGATTTAAACTATTAAGACCCACCAAGCTTTTCTCAAATGTTGATCATAGATCCATGTTGATCTCATCGTGAAAGGTCAGCTGTAATTGCGAAGTAATTTTACCTGAAATTGAGCTTTCTGTGTGCATCTCATGAGGGAGTATCGTAAACTAATTGTGCTCTCGTCAAGAACGTTTGTGTTTAGTGCTCCACGTAACTACTCGTAGATAAAGTTTACGTGGATTACTACATGAGGTCAAATCTATTTCTTACCGATTAACAACGCGAACTTATTGTTATTCATAGGTAATATATATTAGTGGTAATCGGAACCGCGGACACGTGCTGGGCACCGATATCTTATTTTGTTCATCATAAATAGTAAATCGTGTTCCTCACGTATTATGTGTTCGAATTATTATACTACGTAAGTACGACAGTGTATTAGTGTACTGAGTTTACTCTTTCATATGGCAGCGTAATGTGAACTTATCGAATTTTCATTTCTCCCCCCCCCTTTCTTTGCGAAAATGACATGATAATAAGTTTGAATATTTTAATTTATTTGATTATTTTTCATAGATTTAATTCATTAATGATATTTTTTATAATTTGTTTATTATATAATTTTTATAAAAATCGAAATTTTATTTCAATTTAAAGAAATTATTTTATAATTTTTAATTTATATTTTTTTTTTATTTTTTTTATTTAAATTTAAATAGGCCAGTATAGGTTCGGTTTGGACTACTGTTGGAACTCTTGCAGCTTCCCTCATAATTTTTAGGCGTCCGCCATTTTAGGGCCAGTTTGATCCGCCTTGAAAGGGTCATATTGAACTTGCCAAGTAATCTTTCGCATTAAATTTTAACACCTTGCATGCATAACTCATAACTTCCTCAAAAAATCCCTTTTTTAGTATTTTTAACTTATTCTATCGTATGAAAACCTCATCGAAAATTCTGCGGGTCTCAGAGCCCCTACAGTACGAAACGTGGAAGGGGTAATGTACCTTCACCTCCAGCCTTGGAAGTATCTTCACCTTCGATTCATTTAAAATGCCCTAACTCCGGAGGTAACTCCAGAAATGAAGATGGCTTCAGAGCTATCTCTGAAAGTCACATAAATTATGATTGTTACGAATACGTAAAATATGATTGAAAATGAGAGAAATAATCGGTGCCATTCCCGGAGCTCTCTCCGAACGCTGCTTCCACCTACGGAAGTATTGAAGGCTCTTTGGCAATTTACCTCCATTTGGAAGCCAGCAAGGATACCTCGAGCTCCACTTTCACCTCCGCAATCCCTGCTCTCCAGTCATACTGAAATTTGAGGTGGAATGCCGTATTCTGAAAAGGTTATAGTCTATGTCTCTTCGTAAATATGCTACGCTGTGGTAACTCTTGAACGAAAATGTGCCTGCTTTATATTGAAATTTCACTTTGTACTTATTTTTTGGAACTCTTTTGCCCATCATCGTATAGAGATAGAGTATTTTGTATAGGTTCTGTTTTGGTACTTCGGATGAGTACTCTCCGTCAAACGTGAAAACTTTTTCGATTTGTTGAAAGTTCTCATTTTTTTTAAAGTTGCGTTGACGTCAGCGCCTATACTACGTCACATCTTGGAAAACCTACGCTTCCTAATGAATGCGTTTGTTAGGCATCTTGATGGATTAGAAATCTTTAGTACTATTCCAGCAAGTTCTTCGTATCAATTTTTTGCGAAGAGGGAAGCGCGTAATTGTATATTTTTGTCGAGGCGCAATCATTTATTAACGAATTTTTCGCTGTTTCTTTTTTTCCAGGGCCGTTGTAATAGAGATAAACCGCCTTGTAAGTATTTTCATCCGCCGCAACACTTGAAAGATCAGTTGCTCATAAATGGCCGCAATCATTTAGCGCTGAAGAATGCTTTATTACAACAAATGGGTTTGGCTCCCGGACAGCCGATGGTTCCTAGTCAGGTTCCCGCTGTGGTAAGTACCAACTGTATGAATTGAAATTCATTTTTTTTTTTTTTTTTTTTCATTTATTAATTTTTTTTTTGGGACGAGTTTAAACTGCTTCGTACCTAATACGCTGTAAAATGATTTTTTTTTTCGATAACTCGGATTTTAAATTTTGTCCCCCGAGTGAGTGATACATTGATGAAAGATAAAACAAGTGCGATTTTGCGTTTTGTAAATATTGATTTTTGCGGAACGAAGAGTACGTTTTGTTAAAAATATAGAGGATTTTCGGTTGTATTGTACGAAGGTGATTTTTTTTAACTATCCCTTGCATGATATCTAATCGACTAAGTGAAATAACAATTTTCTATCTTGTTGAGCTTATTTGTTACTCTTTTTATCATAACACGAGAGCTGTGTAATTTTTTTTTTCTTTTTATTTTATCCTCTGATTTTTATTATTTATTTTATTTCGTATTTGTATTGGCTTTCTACAACACAGGTGCCGATAGCAGTGCACAATTGTTCGATTTGGTTGGATATTATTATTTTTTTAATTTGATTACCGTAAGAGCAGGCCACGAAATGAGATAGAGCGATTATTGTTTGATTTTTTGGCTATTATTACTGAAATGGCTAATAGATGAGAAATCGTTGCGTGTAGAAGCTTTGTTTCTTTGATGCCTCGAGCGAAGTCGGCGTTAGCGATGGATGTACCATATTGTCGTGATGTCGAAGAATAAATATCGATAATATCGGAGGTGTGAAAAGCACTACGCGTTATGCATGTTCGCGGGTGTTCGGTGGTATATTCGTCTTACACTTTATACCTGTTTTTTCAAATCGATGGAACCGGCGAGATGAAAGTTTTTTTTGCTAATATTTTAGCGAAGTTGAAGAGGATTTGCATAATGATATGGTACCTTTTATGGTGAATATACGGTTGTGGTTGGGCGGAGATAAGAGGTAAAAAGTGGTGGTTGCGTTTTAGCGTTGTGCGAGGTACAGCCGACCTTTTGTGAGGTACGTGCAAACCGCAACACGGGACAGCACTCGAGAAGGTAATGGAAAGCTCGGACGAGATGTCCAGTCTTTGAAAGGTGAAGGAAAGCGAGGTTTTTTGTTCGTGAAAAATGGTTACTTTGATATTACCTTTTTTTTGGGGAACATGAAGGGTAAAATTTTTTATGATTTTGTTATGTTATTATTATTTTTTTTTTTTGCTATTTGTGTTCAGTATTTGGTGATAGAGTGGTCAGATTTTTTTCGTGTCGATGAGATTATGAAGAGAATTTCTGTCGTGCATGAATTTAAAATGAAATAAGGGATGAAAAAAGTTTTGAAAATTTTAGAAGTGCACGAACTATATTCGTATTGTATTCGAGTGAATTTTTGTATCGGTTACGAGTTTCGTTTTGTTTCAGAATAACGTTTAAATTTTCGCTACGTTAGTGTAATTTGTATAGTTAACGATATTGTAAAATAATGAAATCACGCGGATACGTGTGCTGTGTGTGAATACGATGAGAGAAATAACGCTATCCGACAAATTTCGGGTAATGTCTGGTTTCTGAAAACTTTTCTATGTGGTGTTGGAGTGGCGCTAGAAAACCAGTGTTACTGGTTGAACCACCTGAATCGTCGCTTCAGATGTAAAGGAGAAAAACAAAATTTTTCCTAATTCGTATGGTTTCAAAAAATTGAAAAAATATTTCTATCGCTCGGATCGAGATGGTGTTTGTAAAATAGAAATTAAAATCTCAAAAACTATGGACTAAAAATTTTGAATATTTTTTAGTTGATAATTTTTGAGATTCTAATATTAGTTTTCCAGTCGCCATCTTGATTCGAGCAGTAGAAGTTTTTTTTTTTTTTGTGTAAAGTATTAGATCAACTAAAATTTTGTCCCCTACGCCTCGCTCTAAAAATAATATTTTGGAAGATTTAACCATGCCACCTTGATTTTCTAGTACCCCTACCCCTCTATCACATCATATAGAACACTTTTCAGAAACAAGACATGAGCTGAAATTTGTCGAGTACTGTAATACGCGTATCCGCGAGATATGCATTCGTCTTTACAGTAGTACCTAGTTGTTTGGCATAAATGGTTTTCGTTACCTTTTCTTTTCTTTTTTTTTTTTTTTTTCATTATTATTTTTTTTTTATTATTTACCCTATTGTGTGTCTTGTTGGAGGATGTCGCTGGTAAACTGCAGTTTCCGACGTCAAGCGCAGCGGCTGCAGCCGCTGCAACGGCGATCGCACTTGGCCAGCCGCAATTAGGTCTCATGGTGTGTACACTATTACTCACTAATTTTTTTTTTCTCGATAAACTTTCCGCCATTTCGCCAATACACACCGTTACTGCGTGGGTGGATGCGATGGCGGTATTCATCGGTGTGTTTATTTAACGTAATTCATTTCGCAATTCATACTAATACTAAATCGGGGCACGTGTTTATTTGTGACGCCGCAGTAATGGTGTTAACGTTAAATGGCGTTTTACTATTAATATTTTTAATTAGCTTATTTGCATGGCTATACTGTGGCTTTATTCATCTTTGCGAACGCTTTTATTAAACAAATTTAATAGGTAATTGATGAAATTAGAAAATACGCCTTCCAGTATTCTCTTTGCTGGTAGTAGTTAGTTATCTTTACACTCATAGATTAGTTTTTTTTTTTCGATTAGTTGAACGCTGTATATGAAGACACGATTTTCTATGTATGATTGTTTTTTTTTTCTTAACTTGTTTTTTTTTCGAAGTAATTTCCGCGTATGCTGGGCTGTAAAGCTCCCTCCCCTGTATTGTCAGATTTGGCGATGTATTGTTTGAGTGGTTTCGTACGGAAATAGATTTTTTTGAAAGAATGCGAATGACTCGAGTTTTATTCATGCGATGGAATTTCATTGATATATTTTCATCAACTGATTATCACGTGTTATCAAGAGATCAGTAGCTCGTATGATACTACAGTGAATAAAGAAATGGTGAAATGTGGTCAAACGAAGGAGAGTTGTGCAGAAAAATTTTTCGATAAGTGGCCTAACCCCATATTTGTAGTATTGATGTGGAATTTATTTTATTATGAAGGATTAAAATTTAATATTTTGGTATTCTACGAATAAAAAATTGAAATGATGAAAATAAACATCACTTTGACCTTACTCTGGATAGAAAATGAAAACAAACAAACATGCGTGAGTTTCCCAGCCGCAATCACTGGAGCTGAGTTTTTGATTTGATAACGTTTAGACTTACAGATAAGGTTGAATAATGAAAATAGTTATTGTAAATTTAAATTATATGTACTCATATTTATACATATTATTAGCTTATTTCATTCAATAAAAATTCACCAACATAGAGAGATGTTTAATAGGCCATATGCTTATTTACCAGCCAATAGTTCGCTAGAGGATCACTGAAGCGCTGTAGGTATGAAAGAAGTGGGGCGCGATAATGCATAGTGGAGATAGACAAAGGAAGTTTTGGTTAGCGTATGACGTTATAGATACAAAAGACGTTAGGTGGGGTAGCGGAAAGAGGGAACAGACGCAAAAAGTGTTCGTTCATCTACGTTGGCACTTCTGATGTTGGTAATCTGTAGTGATTATTTGTTATTCAGATAAAAATTTATCGGAAAATAATAAAAATATTTATCATAAGGTTTGAAAACAATATATACTTATGATTTAATAAAAACGTAAAACCTTCGAACATTCAAAAAAAAAAGAAAAAAAAAACTTTTAATTTCTTCATTATTTTATATTTGGTGTGGAAAAAATAAATAAACCAGAGACTCTATTATAGGGCATTCAACAGGTAGTGATAGTAGTGAAAAAGTAATCATCGTTCGTTTTTGATAAAAGACTATAGTGTTGACCACAAAACTTGAGACTTATGATAAGCGCTATGTTGTCAGATTTCGCAGCGACAAGTAAGGTTATGAGAAGTTATTGATCATATATTTTTCTTAATGAATGATGTTGGAAATGCAAATTTATTCGAATGCATGATCAGCTGATATGTTTTTCCAGAAATATGGCAGCATAGTTGGTCTTGGATGAAAAATTTTATTGTTGGCTTAGAAAGTGCTAGTCTCAAGTTTCGTGGTCGACGCTATAGAAATTTTTTACGAATTGGTAGCACTGTCGGAATATATGACGTCAGCTCACTCTGGCGGCCTGGAATTCGAATTTGAAATTTTTTCTTGATAAATTTGATCTCGCTGATTTTTTTCCCTAGTCGGGTGAGGGAGGAAGAAGTGAGGTCGAGTTAAGAGGTTTCTGAAAAATTGGTAAAAAGCAGTGAAAAAGTAGTATTTCTTCAACAAAAAATCTGTTGAATAACCTTTCTGTGTAATTTTTCATCAGAAATTGTTTCTTAGAACCAATATGCGGAGTCAAATAATCTGGCAGAGCTAAATAAAGTGATAATGTCGAAGACTACCTCGTCTGTTGTGGTGCTTTGTTACTACTTGAAAAAAAAAAATAAATGAAATAATAGAAAAAATTACTCTTTTACGCTCCAAGAAATTTTTTTTGAATAAAGATCAATGGAAAAATGTAAATTCAATCAATTATTCTCTCACTTAGTAAAAAAATTTAGATACTTAACGTTTATAAAAGATTAGGCATTTGCTGGTGTATGGAATGGTTGATAAAGATTTGAAAAGTTGGATTCTCATTTTTAAAAAATTGAAGCAAATGAAATTTTAAAACAAAAAAAAAAAACTAATTAATGTAGTAGTCATTACTTTATAGCAAATTTGTCGATATTTCATTCTTTGCGAACAAAGAAGTGGATTAATATTCCTTGGAAAAAAATTGAATACACTGAATAATTAATTTTCTGCTCTTCCCAAAAATTTTCAAAAATGAATTATCGATAGAAAATGTGAAGTCTATTATTTCTCTTGTTTAATGCAAAAAATATGTAGATACATATTATTTTATTTTTATAAAATTAGGCATTTGCTAGTATGGAATGGTTGATCAAGATTTTAAAGTTTGATTATTTTTTATAAAAATGAATTTAAAAGAAAAATCAATAGATTCGACTTCGACCTCTACCGGCAGCATATAGAAGGAAAAATATAGTATCTCGTCTTCGCCTTGGTCGCACTGCATTCGTTCGTATAGTTACCTTCGTAACAAGCAACTCTCTCTCGTGCTGCAACTATCAAATGCCCCTATTGTTTCTCACTTTTTACCTCACATTCTAATCCATATAAGATTATAACTCCACCAGGTGTTTCAGATTTTCAATTAGGAACCTGCAGCTTTCCTCTCTTTGACTTTTTTCTAAGAGACAAACCTCTTTAATAAAATCTAAACCTTTTACTCCACTTGTGCCTCTGGCGTAAGTGGCAGTTGAGGTCAAGTTGAGGAGATGAGCTTTCTTTGAATTTTGACCCAAGCTTGAGGTGTCATATTGCGATTCCAAATTGACCCTGCTTACGAAAGCACGTATACTTGAATTGTCCAACAAAACTTACAAGTCTGAAAATGCTTTTTCTTAGGCTACACAGCCGTCTGAGAATTTGGATTCGAGATATGTTGTATTGTTGACCCAAATAAAACTGCTCAAGTTTTCCTCGAATTTTCAAAATTTCGTATATTATGTTTGTTTTAATTCGAATTGTAAATTTGACATTGGAATGTCTAACCAACTTCATACGTGAAATTTCAGCTTCCCAGATGTATTACGTGACGAGATAGATGACATTCAATGAATTTCATTGCTCAGATTTTTTTCATAAAGCAGTTTCCGCTTTGAGACTTCTCTTTGATTTTGAATTTTTTGGAGCATCTCCAGCCTATCTCCGTTGAAATCAGGATTAACAGAATTTTGAGCGATTTTCATATGGTATTTGCTGCGTATTCCGAGCTGCTATTGATCTGCCGACTAAAACGATACAAAATATGAGGCCATGAAGACCCCACTTCACTTTGATTCCTCCGTGCGTATTGAGAAAAAAAATATATAGAAAAGTAATAAAGTGGATATTTTTTGCTACAAAGCTTCGACTTCAAATAATCAAAAACTTTCTAGAAAAAGATCGAAAAAAAGTGTCGATTTTTCTATCGTAGGTGTATTCGATTTTGAGAAATAATCGAACGTCGACGAGCGTTGTAAAATTTAACCGAGGCTTTCAGAAATATAGGAATAACGTCAAAGTGTCAAATTTCAAATTGATTGCTATGAAAGTGGAACTCCTTCGAGAATTTTCAATGTTAACATCATAAGGCTGGCAAATTGTAGCGATTGTGCGTGTGCTTTACGAGAACGAAACGATTCGATGGAAAAAATATATAAGACGGATGAAAAAGTTTGTTTGTGAAAGGACGAAGGAAAAGGGAAGGCGTTATAAAAAAATTGGTGTCGTAAATTTCGTCAAATTTGAAGGAAATTTGTTCAGACGGCTGTCATCGTTCGTACACGAATGAGCGAAGTTATTTTTACACCTGTGTAATATGTGTAGATATTATGTAATGTTAATTTTATTATTTTTAATTAATTTCTCGATCACGAACCGTCGTACGAAAATCTAACCAAACGATGTACGGATAATTATTTACGGCTTATTTATTTTTAGCATTTTGAATACTGGAAGAGACGTCTTGGTGGCATAGGATTTTTTTCTTGCGTCGGGAATTTCGCGAAATTTCGCCATTTTGGCCTCTCGGGGAACTCGTTTAATTGAATTATCGTCTTCGGATGATAACGACGGAAGGATTTATGGTTTTCTTTAATACGTTGGCATTTTGTAATATAATTACGTGTAATTATGGAAACAACGTGAAAATTACTATTTGGCACCGGTTCGTAAAATTTTACGTTCGACTGACGTACCGAAATTTGATTAGTATACGAAGGCGCTGTTTTTAGGGAGGGCGTATGAGGGGTAAATTAATCGCTGCTTTTGATTTAACTTTTTTTTTTTTTAAATCTACTTTCTTATAGTTTTAAACGACGATGGAATGGATTTGTAGGCGAATTGTAACAATAATACGAATATTTCATTTGTTTATTCGTAGACCACTCCGTACCTACCAGGAGTTCCACAAGTTGGCAATACTTTCAATCCATATTTCAGCGCAGCTCCGATTATGCCGACCGCCGCTATTCTTGGCCCAGATCCTAATAATCCTTTAAGTATGGCAGTACAACAGACCGTAGTCACACAGCAGAAAATGCCAAGGACAGCGGACAGGCTAGAGGTACGCAGCTTGATTTTATTTTTCAGATTTTGTTTTTTGTTTTTTTTTTCTTCACTTTCTCGAATAATGATATAATCGTTATAGTTATGAATTATGATTAAGGTTATTATACGTTAGGAATAATTTTTTTAATGGAAGGGTCAGAAGGTACTTGGGTGAGAGAGGGCGTGAATAGATGTGAAATATGCGGTGATCGTGTTACGTATGTTACGAAGTTTCTTATTGTGCTCTCTTTTAGTTTCATCGATGATCGATGGCAATTGGTAAATTATGCTGTCGATTTTATTCTTTCATTTAAACTCGTGAACATAGATAATAGTTATATTATGGAATTCGATTAGAAGTTTAGAAGAAATAATTGTTCGAAAAACACACTGCACCTGGCACCCATACGCATATTGTCGCTTCTATGAGCTACGTTGAAGGTATATCCGCATAGCTGTTTTTTTGTTGTTGTTTTTTCGGTAAGCGTACGATTTCTGTAATCCGAAAGATTGCGGCGTTTTAGCGAACCCGCGGTAATTTAAGCGTGGGCCGAAGAATCCGGTCGAACGTGCCATGTGGATGGTGTGTTCGATTACGACGACGGCGTCTTAATTCGAAACCGAGAGGGTTTTGTTTGAAAAATTAATTCGCCGCATTGGATCGATAAGCGATCCGCGCCGTTGTTTGAATTAATCTTCGCCGTAATGCGGACCAGAAAACTGAGCGTTTAATTATCGTCGAATTTACGATAGTTTTCGGTATAATTAATTCAGCCTCCGTTACCCTTAGTCGAGTGTTTTTCGAGTATAATAATCCGTTCAGACTTTCTTAATGGTGTTTTTAAATCGATTTTGCGCGACGCAAATTGCTGTCGGTGTTTAATCCTTTTAATGTTTGAATTTAACGCTCGCGTATCGTCGAGGCGGGCTTTGAAAATGAGAACGCGCGACTTTCCCGAGATTTGGAAATTTACGAAATTCGAAGAGGGATTTCCGACAGAATCTGCAAGTATATCGTATCGCGCGTATTTACATTCGTAAATGGTACCGTACGCGTGATATGACGTAAACGGTATTTTTGGCTTAGAAGTAACGAAAATTCAAGGATTCTAGAATTTTGCCACTAAATTCCGAAAAATTTTTCGCGATGTAATTTACAGTAATTATTATGATTTTACGCGAGTAACGACAGTCTATTTCGTAAATGCAGTAATTACCACATTGGTAATTACTATAATAGGGTAATTTTACGGTAATTATCGTTATTACCAATTTTACAGTAATTTCCATTACCGGTGATTGCAGTAGTTATTGTAATTACACCCTTTAGTAATCATTGTAGGTACCAAATTACCATGTTAACTACCATATAGGGTAATTTTACCGTAATTATCAAATTTACCAATTTTTCTGTAATTTTAGCGATAGGCGATTGCAATAATATTATTGTAATTACAGCCTTTAGTAATCATTATACTATATGGTAATTACTCCTATTACTGATTTCGCTATAATTAAGCTATAGGGCATTACAGTAATTATCATATTATAGTCTTCATGTTTTCGTTTATCATTATAATACGAAATTATAATTTTGCAGTAATTTTCGTTATGAGTGATCATTATAATTACTTTTTCCAATGATTATAACTAATGATGGGCAAAATTACGTAATTTAGGTAAATAACGTAATTTTGTTGAGTTACAGTATTTCTTTATTATCTATATATTTTTTTTTTTTTTGAAATTATGAAATTTTTTTTGCTCCCAAAAAAATTAATTTATTGCCAATTAGCATTTGATTTTCTTTTTCAGGTAATTTATTCCTTCTCATTATATTGCTTTTAGGCCCTTCCTCATGCTTTAATCAAAATTTTGTAACTTTTGAGTATAACGTTATATACTTCATACCAAACTTTGTTCGATCAAAATCTGGGAGTCAATCTCAACAAATTTCCTCCTGAGTAACAATCCCTCTAGATAGATACAGTAATAATAATCTATGTAATTGCAGTAATTTTTTTTTTTTTTGAGTAGTTACAGCAATCTGTTTATACTTTTGAATAATTATAATAATTACTTATTTATTATGAGTATTTACAGTTGTCATTTTTCTCAGTAATTATGACCTGTCAGAACGAAAAAGAATTTGTGTAATTACTGTAATTCTTTTTTTTTTTTTTTGAGTAATCACTATATTCATTCTTCAAAATGATGATCATTGATTTGAGTGATAGTCCTTTTGAATAACTACAATAATTACTCTTTTGAATAGTTACATTAATTATTACATACTTGAGAAATAACCCCAAGTAATGACGGTAATTACTGCTTTTAAGTAATTACAGTAATAACGGTTTCAAGTAATTACAATAATTACGGTAATTAAGTTTTTGAGTAATTACGGTAATTTCGTTTTTGAGTAATTATGGTAATTACGGTTTTTGAGTAATTATGGTAATTACGGTTTTTGAGTAATTACAGTAATTACGTATTTTGAGTAATTAATATAATTGTTGTATTTTTGGCAGTCATATTTTCCATAGTCTTAGTAATTATCAGAAGCAATATTTTTATATTCGGCAAAGATGAATAATTACTGTATTTTCAGTAATTTTGGTAGAATAACCTTGTTATACATTTTTGGAGAAAATTCTCGATTAATGAAAATTGAATTAGACAAATAAATCCGGATTAAATTGCTAAACGAATACGTATCTCGATTTTCATTCATAGGCAAACGATATGCTTTATTCTGTCATTCATCGCGATGTTCTTTATCGTAATTCATCGAAAAAAGAAACGAGTAATATACCATTTTGTCGCGCACGTACCACAAGGTACGTGGGTCCTAAGGCCGAGTCGAATTACAACGCATTCGGAGGCCGCGTGTTTAATTTTAGACAACGTCGATTTTAATTTACGTTTATTGTTATTATTGTTGACGGCGGGTACGCGCTGTACAGTTGTTAGAAATAGCTTTAGTATGTGGGTGCAGGTATGCAAAGAATTCCTGCGAGGTATTTGCAAAAGGAATACGTGTCGTTTTGCGCATCCTGGGGAACATGTGAGCCCAGCGGCTGCCGACGGCACCGTTGTAATGTGCATGGACTCTGTCAAAGGCAGATGTAATCGTGATCCCTGTCGTTATTTTCATCCCCCTCTGCACCTGCATGCCGACATCAAAGCTTCACATTCGGTACGATTTGGGACGAGGAAATTTGTTGAAAATTTTTTCATCTTTTTTATACGTTTCATTATTTTGATCTGGTAGATGTTTCGGTAGAGAATTATATTTTTTAGATTTTTGTCTTTTGATTTTATGTATATACAAGTGTATCTTTTTATCATTCTTTATCGTAAATGAGTTTTTATGTAATTGGGATTTTCTTCGTTGCGATAGTTGAATTGGCTAATTGCGTATGTAGCGTTCGAGTTGAATGCGACATATTAATGGTGTGTTATTTTTGCCGATTAGTTTCGTATGAAAGACATTTTTAAGGCATCTTCGAGTCGCCGAACGTATTAATAAACCATTCGCTTGCTCGGTTTTATAATTTTCACGAATTATTAGCGATTTGAGTGAATTTTACGTTTCCTTTGAAGCTTTTTATTTTACGCTTTTCTTTTCACCGGCGCATTTTCAGTTTTCCGCGAATATAGAGCGGTTGTTTTTGGCGTGAAGACAAGCTATAATTTTTTTTCGAGCGCCCTGTAAAACGAGCTAGAGAATGGGTGCGAAAAAATCAATTTTATTGTTCGGACGTGCGTTGAAAACAGCGAACGAGCTGTGCCCGGTTCTTCCTGCGCTATGACCGGTCAGGATTTTAATTGGAAATAAAGCCGGGGTCGGAAAATTTCCTTTCGTTGGATCGGAGACGGTGGGAATTTTGTGAAAAATGATTCGCGGCTCCGTAAATCGTTATAATTGGAAATGTCAACTCCTTATCGATATAAAGTCGATTTTAAATCAGCGGCGCCGCGAAGATTCGAATTTATGGACGAGGCTAACGAACTGCGTGGAAAAACATTCGATATTGTTATCGTTCGTGAATTCTCCAAGGATAAGTTTTGTGTAGGGTGTAGATGGCAGCTTAGGATGACTGTGTTCCTAATTACCATGTTTTAGGCAAATTTTAGGTTCCACGGTTGATATTAAGGTGGCTCGAATTCGGGTTGTTTTTGAGAAATTGCCTAGTGATTACCCAAAAAACGTAAAAAATTGTTAGTCTAACAAGTTGATTAGAGCATTTTGCAAAATGAGGTGAAATTTTTCAAAAATACCAAAATTTCAACAAAAAAAAGATTTTTTGGCATTTTCCAAATTTTTACGTTCCAAAGTTACATTTTGTTGCTTAAAGTTGGAAAAAATGTTTAGGTGATGATTTTTTAAAATTGAGAGATTTAAAAAAATTTTCATATTTATTGAGAAAAAATATAAGATTTTGGCTATATGCGAAAATTAATAATTGATGGGTAATATATTGGCCACTTGTAGTAATGTAGGCTTGAGTAGGGCTTTTTAGGACTCCGGCAACAAAATATGCCCGACTTTTGCCCCACAATGGTTTTCAAAGTATCGCAGCGTTGCTTCAAAAAGACAATTTAAATATTTTAGCGCGAAATAATTACTCATACTTTGAGAACCATACGAAATAAACATCGGGTATATTTTGTCTTTTGAGCCCTAAAGAAATGAAGTCGAATTTATTCATGCGAGCAGCTATAAATTTTCTTAATGATCTATTTATTAAAGTACTCTCAAGTTGTGGTTCTTTTCGAGAGAAAATAATTCAAGTTAGATCTTCTTGAATTTTAAAAAAATAGGGACTAAAGATTTTCAGTCTTTACCGCAGAATGTATCTATGTTTTAAATGGAATAATTTAAAATTACATCGATTTCAATTTTTTCTGGTATGAAAATTTTTTTTGAAAACCTTGACTCCGTTGAATTGGTGTTTCCTTTCTCCATTTTTGATACTCGTACATTCGGACTCCAACCTTAGAGACGATATTGTAGTCTTAAACTAACTTTGCATTTGACCGGTAAAATGTTCGATTTAAGAAATTTCATCATACAATTCCCTCCTTCCCCTCTACCATTTTTCTTAAGTATTTTCATTTAAACTCCCCTCCCACTTTACCTGAGAGAGTGAAATTTGTATACGTTGGTAATGTGAGTTTATTCTACGACGTGAAACCTTTATTGAAAATTTAATATATGACTCATAATTTCTGCCCTGCCCCTCGACCCAACAAAAGTTTACAACAACGTATGGCTTTTTTAAAGCAAATACTATCAGATTGTTCAAAAAAAATTTTAATTGATAAGAAATTAGTCTTTTTCAGTTTTTAAAATGTTTAAAAATTTGACTTGACTTTGGACAGCAAAATCGTAACTTAAAATTTTCAAATTGTCCAAAAATTGATTTTTTGAAATTTTAAAATTTTTGGAAAATTCGACTTCATTCACTTTGGCAGATGTGCTTATCTTCGAGGGCAAAAGTTTTTTCGTATTGTGTATAGGTTACTTAGCTTATATTTTTTCTTCGTCCTCCGTGCTTTTCGTACAATCTAAATTCGCCTCCCATAGCCCTGTACTTCTGTGAAGTTATTTTTTAAGCTCATTTTTGCGATAATTTTTTTCGAATTTCCTTTGCGCAGTTAGATGTACTGGTTTTGGTAAGCGAAAATTTACATTCCAAAGAGAGGTATTCGTTTATCGCGATATTACGAGCATATTCCGCGAAACGAGTACGCTTCTCGAGTCGTACGAAGACGAAATAATTTAAGCGGTTGCTGGCCGCATACGGCGCGTACAAACGAAAATTACCATATTCTGGTCGTAAATAAAAACAGGCTTAAACAAAATTGCGTTTTTACCTCCCCCTTCGGGTGTGTTACCCGTTCGGCGTGTAGGAGTGTTACGCGGAACGATGAAAATTTATGTAATGGGTTGCGGCCTGGTGCATTCTGGAGTAGGAAATTTTGCGAGTTTGCGGCGCCGAGGATTAAAATGCGGTGTAGAAGGACGACGAGGAAGAAATGCCGAGGAGAGAGCGTTATAAGCTTTTACATAATAAGTATTTCACGGAGAATCGAAAACGTAGAATAATTTGGCTGCGTATATTTTTTTAATTTTTTTATTTTTTATTTTTTTTTTTTTCATTTACTTCGTTATTATATTTTTTGTTTATTATTTTGGCTTTTATTAATGAATTTTATTAACAATACAGCTTTACCTGTTGTAACTTACATATTTTTAACATGTTTTTGTTATTATTTTTTCGATTATCTTTGCTGGCTTGTTGGCTTGCTGTTGCCTGTACTGTACGCTAAAAAAATTTAGCCCAACACCGCTGCCGCTGGAATCGCCGCTCTCACTGCTGCCAACGCGGCATCCGCAGTTGATATCGGAAGAAAACGTCCACACGATCCTAATGACGATCTTCTTATGGTACTTTCATTGCTTTGCATGTTTTTTTTGTTCGTTTTTTTTTTTTTTTTTTTTTTTTTTGTTATTATTTTTAATTTTATTTATTTTTAGTATAATTATTATTTTTACGAATATTCGAGGCGAGTACGATGATAGAAATTTGATTTGAGAATTAGGTGATTTTTTTTTTATATCGTGTAAGTTATCGAAAGGGTATAATTAATACGAGGTCAAGATAAAAGATGCACATATAATGGTGACCGCGCAAACGTAACACGGGCACTAAATATTGGATATGTGAAGATTTTTTCAGCGTACTTTTACGTATACTTTTTTTTCTCTATGATTATCATAAACAAACGTATAAAAGAATAAGTAATTATATTTACAGGGTTTTTCATTGTGTATTCAAGTCGAGCTTATTTAGTTGCTTTAATCATTGTTGTAGAATTTACGCTTTCGGTAATGGTGGTTAATAATACACGTAACTAGTTTTTCACGTGTTTAAAACCATTAAAACGCTTAAAGTTTTCACGATGTTTGTGCGCATGTAAATTAATCACTCGGTACTCATCTAGATAAAAAAAAAGTAAATAAATAAAATTAAACCATTAAACGTTATAAAATGTTTTAAAAAACTTTCTAAATAAAAAGCTTTTTTTTTTTCGTATACCTGACGCCGTGACGTGATTAAAATGTCAAAAAGGAAGGTTTCGAGCGATTAATAATTAGAGGCGTTGTTGGCGCGGAAGCAGAGGTAGGAGGAAATAGACGTTTGAGTAATTTAATGAAACCTTGGATTTTTTTTTTGTTTTTTTTTTGTTTTTCGAGAAAAAAATAATTTATTAGAATTCTTATTGCGATAAGAGAATTCGAATGGGAGAATTGCGTCGAAAGAAAGAAAAAAATAGATACCTGTGGTTATCGCTGAGAAATAGAAATCGATAAAGAAATACCTACTAACGATAATTACCGCAACCGATAGAAATCTTTGATAAGGGAAAATGATGTTACGAATTTTGGTTCATTTACTCGGGAGTTAGGTTTTATCTGGATTTGTAAATTTTTAATTCGCTCCGTGTAATTTGCTCTCGGTACGGATACGACGGCGAGATATTCAATTATGAAAATGCGATAGCCTACGAGATTACGAGAAAGGAAAATTTCGAACGTCTCGGCTTTTACAGTTTTATCTGACGTAATAATGGCAGAATGGACGGTTTAGAGGTTCAGAGTGTTTTACCTTGGCATAATTTCTAAATAGTTTTGGTTTTGTTATCGAACCTATTTAGATAGGTGATGAAATTAGAATTGGGAATGGAAGTTTGGAGGATCTAGGAAATTTAAATGGTCGGTTCGAAGTTGTAGATTGATTTCTCGAAACTGGGGTTAGAAAGTGGCGAGTTCGAGGTTAATTGAAGTATTAATTACTTTGAAATAGGAATAGTTCGCTTGTTCCGCGATGATCGAAAGTTGACAATTTTTCAGATAAAAAAATAAATAAATAAATAGAAAACCTAAAAGATGAATTCTTACTTCGAATAAATGTCTTCATAATTTTTAATTCGAGGAGATTAATATATCTAAAAATAAAAGAATCGCTCGTGTACTAGGTAACATAGATCTTTTATGAAATATATCGAGTTTAATAGCCAATAGGTACATATAAGTACACGTAGGTTTATCCGTAATGATTAAAAGTAAAAAAAAGAATCATAAATGACGTAGACATTCATAAAGAAGAAATCAGGGAGCATTAAGATGAGCACCGATTTGTGTTGTGTTTTTACTAGTAACTCATTTTCATTGTGTTTCAGATGGACATGAAAACAGTTGGCGCTTTTTACTATGAGAACTTTGTAAGTGACATTACTAACATTACAACGTAGTTTAAATTGACTAACACGCGGTTTATGGTGCTAATTAATATAGTTAATTTTTTACGTTCATTGTCTTTTGTGTTGAATTCGCTTACTAGTTGATTAATGATTAATTGAATCGAATAGGTCATTCGAGTATTCTCAACGTAACCACTATCGCTTCCTTTTATTTGAGATTGAATAATAAAACAATTATAATTACAGATAACATGTTTTTTTTCTCTCTGAAATATTTTCTGTTTTAAGCGTTTGAGATACTCGAATTTATGGGACGATGACTTGATGCTGTTCGAGTTTTCGATTTTGTATATTTTTTACATTTTTTTTATTCACTTCAGGTTCATTTAAAATATATATTTGTGTATAGCGTCATCATTGCAATTTCATTTTTCTTTTCAACTTAATGAAGCCAAAGTTACATGATATACAGCGTATTGTTAGTATATTTTTGCTTTTGGTGAAGGCGTATTCGTTAGTTTCACGTGTATGTTGGTCACGTAAACGTATTGTTTATTGTGTCGCTTTATTAGCGCTGTTTTGTGAAAAAGTGAAAATTTTCTCTACGTTTAAAATTGGCGTAATAAGAAAATGAAAAACATATTTTATATTTATCTCGTTGGTAGTTATAAGTATTTTTATTTGATACGGTGTATATTGTTACGTTAATACGTATAATAGCCTATATGATTAATTGAAATTGAGGCAATAAAAAGCAAAAATTAATAACTAGTTCAAGTACAGTACGTAGGTATTATTTAAACGATGCGCTTAATTAATAATTTAAAATGATTAATGACGTAGGATAATTGTAGAGGAGGACGAATCGCGTACGAGATTGTTAAATGGGGAGAATTAATGGTACCGAAGTGACGAAGTGAATATTACTTTAGGCACGATCGTGCAATAACGAATAAAATGCCGGGAATTTTCGATCGTTGATTTAGATTGGTTGATGGGAGTACGAGCGAGGGAAAAAAAAGACGTCAGTGTTTCTTTGGCGATGTTTGAAAAAAATAGCGAAATCAGAGAAAAATCTCGCTGTAATAATGACGAGCGAATTTTTGTTTGGGGTCATTAAAAAATAAATTTTCGCCTCGATGGCAGAATATTCTGGAATGTTTTGTATTTAAGCGTGGTTGACGAGTGTAACGGGCAACCTGGAGACCGTAGTGATTCGTCTTAGTTTGTAGCTGTCTCATTAAAAGTTATGTCGTAATTTTTCTTTGCTTGTGTTCTTCGTAAAAACGAGAGTGCAAATGGAAAACTGGAAACACTTATCAAATACTTTCGATGTTAGGATGAGGCCGTCGAGAACTGTGATTAGGCTGAGCCCAAGGCAGAATTGGTTTTTCAGCTTTTCATAAAATTTTTAATTTCTTTGTTATTATTGTCTGAAAAGTTTTTTGCTAATTGGAAAAGAATTTGGTATTATTTTTATTAATAAATAAAAATAAAATTCTTAATTTAAAAATTTTTTCGTTTTGGGCATTCATCTTCTTTGAGCATTTTATCCATTCTTCGATATTTTTCATGTTTTACATTTTTATACCCTTTGACTAGTTTTTTCATTTTGGCTATTTTTCTATTTTTTTTACATTCTTGGTGTTGAAAAAAAAAACTTTTAATTTAAACTTTTTTGTATTTTTGTTTTCTTTTTCGCTCCCGGATTTTTTTGGTTGAATATTTTTCAATTTTTTTTTTTTAATTTGGACATTTTATTTTTTTAGAAATTTTTCTAATTTTTATATTTTTTTGTTGGAATTTTTTTTCATTTTGATTTAATTTTTTCAAAAAGTCTCCTATTATTTTCAGAAAGTATTTATTTGCGTCATCCTTTTTCGGTTTTTAACATTTTAGCATTCTGTTTTCTTGAATGTTTCTTCACTGTCAAGAAATTTTTCATTTTTGCCATTTTCCTTCTTTTCAGACAAGTTAAAAAAAGAGATCGTAAAAAATTAAGAATAAGAAAAATGACCAATAGCCTGTATCTCCCCCCCCCTCTCTAACATACCTGTTAATATCTTGGCGGATTCCGCCTCTAAGCAAGTAACAATTCTCTTCGTGCTCCCTGTATTGCTCCCTACGCATCAAACCTCAAATCCCTCTTACAAACCTCTATTCGCTCCTCCTGGCAAACTGAATAGCAAAAAACTCCAACTACCAACGAAGTACGATTCATTCAGACTCCGGATCGGTCATCCAGTCTTCACTCATAGTCACCTCCTCTCTCGGAAACCTCCTTCATTCTGCACCTTGTGCTAGTCCCCTTTTGGTTATCCGTCACATCTTCGAGTGCACCGACTTACATCATCTGCGCACCTGATTAGTTCATTCCTCTTCTCCTATCATAATTCACTCTATTGAGTTTCAAAAGCTCCTGTCCTTCCTCACAGCGATCAACCTAATTTCTAAAATTCAATCACCCTCCTCTCCTCTGCCTCTGACCCAAGTGGTGACCCACCGCACGTAAATATTAAAAAAATATATATATACAGAGGAGTGAAGAATGTGGAAAACAAATTGACGTTGAACTATCTTCTAAATGCCTAAAAAAAAGGAAATTGTCCAAAATAAAAGCTGTTTAACTTCCCATTACTTTAACGCTTTAACAATAAAAACCCGTGCCTCTAGCCACCCCGCTGTACACGGCACGGTTCAAAGGAAGAAAAAAAAAAAAAGAATGAAAAAATTTCACGGAGATTTTTTCGTCTATAGCATTCTTTTTTTTTACATATATCTTCGTTTTCAAAAAATTTGAATTTTTTCGTTTTACTTTTTTTTTGTCTGTTTAAATTTATTTAAAAAGATTATGGTGTTTTTTTTCTCGATTTTTAATGATTTGTTTTTCAAACATTTTATAATTTGAACATTTTTGAACATTTCTCAGTTTTAGACTTTTCCTTTTTTTATATTTTTTTATTCTTGGTTTTTTCTTCAATTTTTGTAATTTTTTCACTGTTTAATAGTTTTTATCTCCATTTATTTTCAACATTACATTTTTCAATTTCCAACATTTTTTTCAATTCTTGGTTTTTTTAAAATACTTTTTTTGAGTTTTTTGTATTTATTTTTTCATTTTTGAAAATTTTTCGTTTTTTGTAATTTCCTCTTTTCAATTATTTTTTTTAAATATTTCATTTTTTTTTTCATTTTTAGAGGTAATTTGAACATTTTTTAAGTTTTGGTTTGTGTTCATTTTTGATCTTCCTGCAAATTTTTTTATCTTCTAGGTTTTTTCGTAGTTTCCAATGTTTGAATTTTTCTTTTCATTTTTTAAGGTTTTTTACTCATAAATATTTTTCAATTTCAGATTTTTTTTTTTTTTTTTTTTTTTTTTTTTTTTTGAGTAGTGCCATGTACTGGTTGACTCCTCTCTTGAGGGGTGTTTCTTCATTTTCGTTATGGTTTTTTTTTTTTTTTTCTGAAATCGTAAATTGACTGATGTATATGAACTTGCCTCTCGCTCATTCTCGCGGCCTTCAAAGGATATGTTGTAGGATATTATATTAGGTTGAATATTTATATTATACCGTTTATTCACAACAACGTACCTGAGTAGTTTATAAGTGAGCAAAGTACTGAATAACAAGTGAAATAATGACGTGCGTTGTACTGATGAAAAACTTGTTTATATTTGCAGGCGTTTCCCGGAATGGTACCGTATAAGAGAGCAGCCGGAGACAAATCCGGCGTACCAGTTTACCAACAAAGCGCGGCCACCGCCTACCAGCAACTGTTGCAACCGTTCGTGCCTGTCTCATGTGAGTACCGACTACCACCTTCGTCTACCGCTTTTCCAACCACCGCTGCAACTGCCGCAGCTTTTACGGGTATCTCTTTAAACAAACAAAATCTTCCTCAGAATCCTTCTGTTTCGGCGGCTGCAGCGGCGGCCGCTGCCGCGGCAGCTGCGTCTATGCCCCGTTTTTACACTTCTACTGCCGGTCAGCTTAACCAAGCGTTCGCACATCAGTTTTTCCCGTCGCTGACCGCGCTACGTCCGTCTGTTCCCGGTTTTCCGCCAGTTAGTATCGCCAACCATCCCGCTTCATCCCATTTATCCGAACTTCTTGCTGCTGCGCAATTCTCAAATCTTACTAACAATAATAGTAATATTAACAGTAATAGTAACGTTAATGCCAATAGTATAAACAACAATAATAGCAACGCCATCAACAATAGCGCTGGTAGTAGTAATAGTAATATGAATAGTATTAATAGTAATCCCACCATCGGAAATAATAATAATGACGATGATTTGCAACCGTTTAAAAAATTAAAAACCGTTTAATTTTTCATTTTTATTTTGTACGGTGACCTCCCCAATTTTATGTTTTGTTTTGTTTCTTTTTTTTTTTTTTTGAATTTTCGATTTTTATTATAGGATGCGTACGTGTGTACGTGTTATATTTTTATTTGTGTATATGAACTTTCTTAGTTAACGTGAATTTTTAAATTGTAAAATATTAAATTAAAAAAAAATTAAATTAAAAACTGAAAAGAATTAATTATTAACGTATTTCTTTATAGACATGTTTGTATTTATTTGTATTTGATGTTATCGACGAAATTCCAATTGTAAAGATTTTTCGCTTTTTCGCCCTCTCTTTTTTTTTCTCTTTTTTGTCATTGTATGGTACGTTTTATCGTTGAATGGTAATTTATTGATGGTAATGTTTAATTAAATGAAAGAGAAACTCAACACTAGGTTCTTGTTTCTCGACACATATTAGCGTCAGATTGTAAATTATTTCTCGCGCTATTTCTATACATTTTTTTTTTTCTTGAGTCGTGTTCCTAAGACACCAAAATGTTTTTAATTTTACGATTATTCATTAGTAACGCTTTCATTTTAAGGTTGAAAGTTTTTTAAACGATTCGGTAATTTTTCAGTTGCATTTTATTATTTGTTTTCTTTTTAATTTATTTAATTTATTGCGAATTATATTTTGATGTAAAAGTGTGTTATAGTGCGTAGGTTCGGTCTTTGTTGGGTTTTTCTTATAATTTTTGTTTTCTTGCACAGCGGTTACGGTTCAGTCTTTTGCCGCAGTTTTGCTAAAGAACACTACTAACAATTTGTTTTTTCCTTAGCTAGGTCTCAGCCAATGTTTTTTCCGCTTTCTCTACACACGTAGTCGCGAAAAAAAAATGATAAATAGTATGTAATTTTTTTTTCAAGCGAAAATTTTCTCTCTTGTCGATCAGCCTAGGAGTTTTTCTGAAGGCGATGTGAAGCGAAGTAACGCGTTAAAATGTTACACGGAATTGAAAATTATTTTGTATAGCTTTCGCTATTATAGACGTTGCTTTTATAGATTTTTTTTTCAAATTACATTTTATTGGTATATTCTATCTACGTTATTTGTGTTGAGCGACCGCTCTGTACTTGATGTGTGGCGTAATTTTACTCTCTATTTTTTGTTCATCTTACAATACATCTGTTAGTACGACTTTCTTCGCCTTCATACCATTTATTTTTTAATTTAGTCAGCTCACGTGGAAGGGGAAATTGTGTGATGATTTTTTGATCGCCGATTCACTTCAGCTGCTTCAGATGTAAATACGAATAGCGATGTTTTACGAGCGTTGGATTATAGTTGAGGAATCGAAGCGAGTGCGGTACCTGGGCGAGATGCGATAAAATGACACACAGAAGTAATGCTTACGTGTCACATCCCCGTTTCCCATCGAATCGTGCTTATATGGGTGGAAATGCTAAATGTGATTTAACATGGCGGTGTTGGTGGTTCAAGCGCTTGAAAAGGGGTATTATGGAGTAGAATGCCAAATGGAGTCATTTTCGCTGTGATCTCGATATTAATTTTTTTTTTAGGATCTCATTATTTAAGATTTTTACGAATTGGTGTTCGATGTTCGTACGAAAAATGTAAATATGGTCGACTTAAGGTTTAATTTTGGATCCTAAGAATTTGAAAATATTACCCGAGAGTGTTGGCAATAGGAGACTTATCGGTTGGTGTGGAACGAGTTTAATTCGCGATTAGTCGTCAACTTGTTGGATTGTGCCATCGAAATCGAAAGTTGAATTTTCTTTTTAAATTTAATTTAGCTGTTTCGCAGGCTTATTATGAATTTATGGTCGATTATTGTTACATTGTGTTGGCGAAATGTTGATGAGAACTTGGGATTTGGATGAAGAGAGTACCAATTTGGAGAAAACGTTATAATTATAGCCAATTTTCAAAATTAGAGAAGCAATTTGAAAAATGTGAAGACAAGCTGAAAATTTTGGAAACTGAAAAACATAAATTGAGGAACTTTTTTATTTACAGTAGAATCTTTATTATCCGACACTCCATCGACCTTATTTCATTAACCGACAAAGTCGTGGAAAACTTTCTAGCGCATTGTGAAAGCATGTTGAAATGACTCGAGGCAAAAAAATGCCAGATTTAGCGTCGAAAAAAAATCAAAGGATTTTCCAGTTGTTCTTAAAATCCAATGAAAATAAAATAAAGATTTTAATAAAAATTAGGAAAAATGTTTGAACATAAGATGGGGATTTCAGGACCATTATTTTATTCACACGTGAAAAATTTCGATAAAATGGTCCAAGAAAAGGTGTTACTTGCTCGAAACAACAATTAATGACTAATTATTTTCTTGAAAATTATTAAAAGTGTTATTTTTTTTTTTTTTTAAATGGGTTTAAAATGTTTTTTTGATTTCCATCATAATTATTTGTATAAGTACCTACATCATAATGGCTCAAAAATGCTCGTTAAAAATTTTTTTTTGTTCATAATAAATTCCAAAAAATGTCCCTTGTACTACAGTGGAAAAATGATGACGCATTGAGATTTGGTAATGCAATTTCTTATAAATAACTGAAATTTAAAAATCTCAGATATTTGGTTTTTTATTTTTCAGATAAACAATTTATACCAAGTATATTCCAATTTTTTTTCAACGCCATTTAATGCAACTAAGGCCAGGGGTGCCATTAAAAGATGGGTTTGTACAGTTGTGGTTTCATTCCGATTTTGGTAACAAAAGAGATGAATTTTGAATTTTGTGGGGATCATAATCTACAACTACTTTTTTATTTTTTCCATTAAATTAATTTTTTTATTATTGAATTTTCTATTTTTAAAGTAATTTTCAAATTATATGATGTGCTGATTTTTCAACCCGATGCTCCGCTCTTAAACTTTTCTTTTGCAACTTCATTTTTGCAAATGCAATTTTTTTTCAAATGAAAATGAACAATTTTAGAAAATATACATTTGAAATTCAAAAAAAGTGAAAGGCGAACCTCTCTAGACTTAAATTAATCAAATTATTTTCAACATATTTTTTTCTGTTTCAGTTCAGAAAACGTATTTGATTGACCGATTTTTTTGGTTATGCAACCTTCTACCTCCCCCCCCTCTCCCTCCAATTAAGTCGGGTAACCGGATTTTTCTGCACTTATTTTTTGTTTCGAATTGATGCTATATTCGAAAGGTTTGCTCATGTGAGGAAGCGTAAGAGGGGCAACAGGAGGTAGATTTATCGTAATGGATTTGAGTCAAAGATATGGCATTATTGGATACATTTTTTATAACATTTATTTTCAAGACAGTGAAGTGAGGTGTGGACAGCCATAGTGGCGTTTGGCATTTGGACCATATTGCAGAAACTGGATTTGGGTTGAACTGCGTATAGTTGGTAGTTTATTTGAAAGTGAAAATTTTATCCTGTAATTCTGTCATGATTGTTTTAGCGCGCTTTTGATGTGAGCTTTGAGGTCATAAAATGGTGCTGGGTTGTCGAAGAAGGGGAGGAGGACAGTAGTAATGTTGTCAATATCGATATACGATAACGTGTAATAATTGCAAGGCACAATTTTTAAAAATTCGTGAAAAAGTACATTATTGAAATATTATTTCAAAAATCAATGTTCCTGTTTAAATATTGAAAATTCAAAATCAGTGTTACGTTTTCAAAATATTTTGAAATAGATTATGGAGGAAAAAAAATCCACGTATTTTCATTGAAATTACCGATAATTACGAGTGAAAATGTAGGTATTAGAAACGTAGGTATCGAATCTCTATACCATATCTGTACCTAGTACATATAGATTTCGATATTTGAATCTAAATATCATTACTCCGATGCATCAAATTGATATCGCCATCCTTACCTGGTTATTACTGATTAGGTTCATGTTGGAGGGTACCCAAGTACGTGAAAAAATAGTGTTGAACTACTCATTGACGAAAAAAATATCGAATGCATAAGTTGCCTATCTGTAATATTGCAGGCGTTACGAGAGATTATAGTGTGAAAAGTAATGCTCGACCATCCCTAGCTCCTGTAATACGAATAATAGGCAACTTTTCCATTGCATAATTTTCGCTATTAATGTGCATCGTTGTAAGTTCAGTGAGTTAGTTTCGCCATTATCTCTTATTTTTTCTCATTTTATGATTTTCATAGCTCCTTCATTTTTGGAAATAGGCAATATGCTAGTATAAGGTTTTTTCCTAATGGTACACTCAATTATCCGAATTCGAAATTTAATCAGCCCAACGTCCAGCACTCTGTATAATGCAACGCTGTCACATTGTCTGGGTATAGTAAGATGGTAATGTTAATCGAATTGAACGAATCAGTGAAACATTCGATTATGTCCAGTTCGAATTAGCCTTGAAACAGGGATCGAGTGAATTGGAAAGAATGCCGTATCAGAACGTAGGAATATTTTCGAATGAGCAATTTTTTTTCTGGCTGGCTGAACCTGACAACGATACGGAATGGGAATTGGAGCGAAGAGTAATTTTGACAGAATGGAATTTCACGGTGGTTTCCGAGTAGGGTAGATTGCGAATTCATATTCCGGTTTGGATATACGTTCGTATTCTGTACGGTCAAGAAACGATTTCCCACTATTCTCGGTAGGATTTGCGAATGTAAATATTTACGACGTTTTGACCGCGTAGAAATAATTTTTAGGTTTCGTTTGTCGCAGCGGAATCCCGAAAAGGTTGGAGTAAAAGGAAGGAAAATAATTTTGTGAATAACAGTTTCGTAAGCCGAGCGTAATTTTAGGGTATTCGTTTATCGTGCAATAAACGTCGTGTGAAATTTTTTTTTAGCAAAACTGACGAATAAAGATGAACCAATGTGGAAGTAACACGCGCATATATAATAAGCGAAAAATAACGTTTACGTGTTTTATTGTGTACAAAAAGTAATCGATATAGCTTTCGTGTTTTCTTGTTAGCTTTTATTTGGAAGAGATGAAATTCTTATATGCATTTCTCTGTCATTATCATGAATAGCAGTTTCTTAAATACTTACCTTTTTTTAGTATAGTGGCGTATTTTAATAAATGATTTCTATTTTTTTCCATCGTTGAAAATGAGTGCAGAAATCGTTTCGTGTAGAATTTAAAAAAGATGAAATTTGAAAATGAAAAATAAAACTTGCGTTTTTATACTGTGATAGCGTCGTAATTTGAAGTTTCAATTAAAGCGGCGATTTTTGCATTCATACTAAGTATCGCTGAGACGTTAAGGTACGAGCAGCTAGTAATATGAGATTTTTACTTTGAAACGCGCAGAATTTGTATGTGTTAAAATGTTATCTAACTTTCGACTTGTACTATTCGTGTACTGTTTTTTTTTTTTCACGTTCCGTGTTTTAATATTCTATAATTGGCTTTACGATTTTAATGTTTAATTTTTTTTCTTTCTTTTGCCTGATAAGCGTATGAATTTTATCGTATGTACTAAATTATTGAATTAATTTTAATATTTAAAGGCTGCTAAGCAGTGTTTTATCCTAGTTTTATTTTGTAATATTGCCAGTGACGAAAACGAAAATATAGGACGATTTTGTGAACGAGATAGGATATGCATTTGCAAATTGAACGAAATTCGCGTAGCCTCGAAAAATTGTATTTCGTTCGTATTAAATACCCGCGATAGATGATCTTTTTCCAAGGTATTTTGTAATCGTGGACAGAGAATGTTTCAGGTGTTAGTGGTAAAGTACGGTATCAGTGGCAACTTCTGTAACGTGGAATTTGGAAAATGTTTCTCTTGATATTGAACGTTTGAAAATTCCATTTACCTAATCGTAATTTATTGTTTCGAGGAGTACAGGTAAACATTATATTCGTTTTATGTTTATGGAAAAAAAATTTCCATCGTTAACTGTGGATTAGGGTGGATGGAAAATATTTGAAAAAATTATTTTCGATTTTTTTTTTCGGAGTAAATGAGAATAACATTTTTTGCTATGTTTTTAAAAATATGCTGGAATTTTTTATTGACAAATTTTTGAATTTTTTTGGCGTTTGAGATGCTTAAAATTTATTACTGGGTTTGTATGGTGGAAAGTACAAGTTTTTCATTTCTCATCGCTGTTTCAAAAATGATGTGGGAAAACATTTTAATAGAATTAGGTTTGAACACGTGTTTAAATTTATATTATTAATATTGAATTGAAAGAAATTAAAGTATGAAAAATTGGCACGTTAATGGAAACACTCCCTCAATCACCTGACCCCTCTCCCCTCCCCTAATCAGGTACGCTATGATAGCTATCGTTTTCAAGTCAGAAACTCAACTAAAAGTAAGTAAAGTAAAGACTGAATACGAGAAAATTTTTATTTTATTTTTGAATGTAAAATTTGAAGAAGAAAAAATTGGCTGTTGGATATTTCAAGCGAAGTCTGACATGGTAAATTGAAGACTTGAAAACTGAACGTAAGAAATTTTTTTCTATGTGTATTTTTAAAAATGAAATTTGAAAAAAAAAAAATTGGATCTTGGATATTCCAACTGAAGTGTAAAAGAGTTGTTGATAGGTATTCTTCAACTATGGTCACAAAATGTGAGGAGCTTTGTGTGATTTTCTTTCTTCGAATTCATTAAAAAACTACTAGGGTTAGGATGTAAATTTATTATTCATTTTTTTTTTTATTTAAATAATTATGAAATTTTCTATGAGAACATACCCATGTCCATTTTGTTTCAGCTAAGAATATTGGGCAATGATGAGCGTACTTATACGTTCTCATAGGGAATTTCACAATCTGTAAGAAAGAAAAAGTCGAATAAATTTCTCTCCTAAACCAAATTATTTTTTCGTAAAATTTGTTAAAACTGATCTTCTCTCCTAAGAAGCAAGTTATTATTTTTTTTTAAATCTAACCACCATTAATTCTCATGATTGTCACTCACTTCTATCACCTCAGTTGGAATAACGAATGCTATTTTACAAAATTGTACATCAAGTTCATGTATGAAGGATAAAATGGAAAAATATCCGATTGAAATTTTTTTTTGAATGTTTTGTATGCGAATTTCTATATTTTTTACGTTCAGAAGACACAGAATATATTTTTTTGGTGTATTTGTTTTTTTCTTCTAGATTTTGAAACTGAGAAAATTTAATTTTTTTTCTCGGTAAAAAATATTCCAGCTCGTTGAATTCTTAAAAAATTTATTTTTTCGTATGGATTGCCTGAAAAGCTAGTCAAATTTTTTCTAACAGTTGGTATTCACCTTAGTACAAATACGATAAGAAATTTCCAGAAATGGGATAAACGACTTTATTTCCGTGAAGGGAAAAGAGTAAAATCTAAACTAAAAAACTTTTGGTACGTATTCAAATGACGAAGCTACCACTGATACCACTAACTCGAATAAACTTACGAAATATCTCTTCGAGTAGAAAATTAGTAGATATCGCAGGTAGGTGTAAATACTCGTGTTAATTATCGAAGAAAAATGTATTCGAAATTTAACCGTTACCTACCTATTTTCATACCCATAAAACTGAAATTGTAGTAGAAGCGAAATCACTGATGTTCAAGCGTGTTTCTACCTTTAGCAAAAGTTACTTACCTTTCCGCTTTTAGTTTCTATTTTTCTTGGTTTTTTCTCTTTTTTGGAGTATGTTGAGCAATAGTTTGCAAGAATTTCCGAAAAGAAAATACAAAAACTCACGGAACACCGAATAATTTGCATTTATATCTACTAGTGATACTCGCGTTGATTCCTTTGTACTAGATGAAAATCGAAAAATACTTTGTATCAGCGACAAAAACAAAATCGCGAGCCCATATTTGCTACGAATACAATGTGTTTCGCGAATATTTATTTTTTTTTCTTACAGCATATTGTATGATCAAAAATTTAACAATTATTTTTAAAAATTGGCTAATTTTTTGGAACATGGGTTTTAATGCACGCTTCATAGCTTTTAATATAAACAAATTATATAATAATGAAATATTAAAAAGCTTAGCTTGTAGAGGTGACGCAGTTTATTTCGTATTAGAAAAATTACAATTCTTCCAAAAAATTCGGGTCCTTTGTATTTTTTTTTTATCATTTATATTTTTAATTTTTTTGCTGCAAATGTATATCTCATCTCGGCTTCTGTTTGATTTGTTTGACGATAATTGAAATGCTTTTATTACACATGTACCAGTATTTTATTACCTATGTACGCTATGTGAGTATAAAGAAAAAAAATGCATGTTCATAATTGAGTTTATATTTTTTTTTTCGAGTATACCATATATCATTCGCTTTTACGTTTCGTCCTTTATTAGTCGTGCCTGGTTTTCTTTTTTATCTGTGATCCTTAATTTGGTACCTGGCGTGTGAAGGTGAATTGAAAGGATGCTTGTACCATCGTTCCATGTTTATATCCTGTATACACGTGGTTATTTGTATAAAATTTCCTCTATCATACATTTTTTATTAGAATGGGTTACAGTGAGCTTATTCCTAAGGTGTAGTGCTACGAATTAAAAACTTCTTTTACAAGCCTATACGTATCGCTTGTTTTCGTTCATGAAATTAACGTTTATATACGAATACATAACACGACGTAGACATAGTTATCGTGATACCACAAGTTGATTCGCAGAGGGTTTTATGTTGATTTTCCGAAGCTTATGTACGTTTTATATTCTTTCCACGACGTACGACCTAGCGTGATTAAAGAACCAACGTTGTTTTGTTATAAATACGAAATGACCGAAGCAAAAGGGTTAAATTCAATAAAGGTATATCTCGAGTAACATTTGCGTTTTAACGTTTCACACTTTATCGTATTCAAGGCGATAAGTTGAGAAGTAAGGCGAACTCTACCGATAGTAATGAAACCCATACGTCGCTGCGAATGGTTCCTCTAAGCTCTGCAAATTGTGGTATTTTCGCTCGTATTAAGCGAATGAAATTTTATCGCTAATGAAAATCCACCAGGTGCGAGTCGTTTGGAAAATTTAATCGTTATCGTGTGTATTAAATTTTTCACGAGTGTTTTCCTACATAACGAGTCTTCCCGAACCTTCCAACGTCTCAATTGACTCGTATCTGCCGTTAATTTATTTAAATTAATTTTTTCTTTTAATTATCCAACTAACGTTTCTTTCATAGCGATCCGCGTTCATTGGTTAATACGAGATAACATTGAATGAGGTAGAGAATCAAACATCTTACCTGATTTCCTATACGTAGTTACGTACCTGGTGTAACAAGAAAATCACGTGGAAATGAATAAAATACCGAATTATTGTTTTATTTTATTACAAATTAGGTGAAGATTAAATACTAATTGTGAAATGAAATAACTAAGAATGTTTAACAGGTGAAAGTAATCGAACTGCGAAGGTTGCTTGGCAGACTGAAAAAATAATTTAATAAAACAAGATTCACGCAACGCTCGAGCCATAGGTGATCAGGGAGTGTCGTTTGTAAATTAGTTTTACATCCTTCAATCTAACCGAAGTGTCCGACGTTCTTCACTAATCAACTGCTCATTAAATTTTGTACAGTTCGGTGGCCGATGTTAAATTTAATCGCGAAATATGGTGATTTCGTACTACAAAAGGTCTAAATTTACCCACCGCTTGGTTCTCTATGTACAAAAATTAAATCCGAAGAAGACACGTGTTCATTAATTATAATAAATTAATTGATCGTCTTTGTCGACGCGTCAAGTCGATAGGCTTGTGTCAAAAGTCGAGCTGCTTTGTTCGACGAGTTCGCTCGATTATGGTGAAATACGTTGCCTAGATGTTTTTGCGTTTACGTTATTCTACTCTAAAATGTCCACTAGTTTATTTTGGTAATTTTTGTGTAGTATAAATATGTATATCCGTTTTTTCGAAAATTAATAGATTGAATTATGGAAATTCAGAAAGCTAGTTCAAGGATCCGCTCGTAAAAATTTATTTTTTTTTAACAACACATTTTTGTGTGTCAAATGAATCATAGAAAAAAACCGTCAAAATCATTCGATCGGTAAAGCCTAACAAAACTTAAATGAAACTCCGCTCGCTAAAAACTGAGAATAATTTTCATTTTTTTTATCGGTTTTTTATTTTTTTTTAGTAACACAGGGTATCTAACAGATATTAGAAGTAGTGAAAAAGTAGCGAACATAGCTGATTGTAAAGTGGGGGGTTCGGTGTCTAAACCTCCTGAGAGTTTTTTTTAGATATTTTATTAATGAAAAATATAACAAGCGAAAATAACCCAACATTTTTTTTTACAACATATCAAATTTTTTATAATTTCAAACAATTTACCATCTTTTCTACTTCACTTTATAGAACTGACGCCCCCCCCTCCGCTCAGACTTACTAAATCCGGCACTGGTAGCGAATCTAGTTAAAATTTCAAGAAAAAGTTGTGAAAAATTAGCAATTTTTTATGAATTGGCAGCACTGTCGTAATATGTGACGTCAGCTTAGTCTAGCAGCCGAAATTTTTTCTGTGATAAATTTGACCTTATTGATTTTTTTCTTTGTTTAAGGGTAGAGGGGTTGGGACAAGTTGAGAGGTTTTTGAAAAATTAGTAAAAAGATAGTGAAAAACTAGTGATCTATTAAAAACCATCCGTTTGATACCCTGTAACCTATTTGTGTGTAAAATGAATCGTTATGGAAACAAGATCATCGAAATCAATCTATCGGTAAAACCATGCAACTGTCTGGAGGTTTACAAATTTTTATAAATATAATAAAATTCATTTACCTTCTTCTTCGTTGATAATTTCTTCGATGAATTCGAACGCGATGGAAAATTTCACATCTACACTCGAGAGAAATTCTTTCGTATAACTAACAAAATGAGAATGTAAATCTAGATTATTCGTCGAATAGGTTTTTCAACCACCTATCAATCTGTTAGTTTTATCGATTGGTTATTTTCAAAATTTATCTGCAGTTATCGTGAAAATAATTAAAAATCGACCTAGCAAACTGTACTTGTTATTTTTCAATTTCAACCATCTTAATTAATAGCGATAATTTGTTGGATAGAATTTAAATACTACGGTTATTGATTATCGTTGTAATTGAACGAATGATAAGATGAGATTAATTCCACGTATCGATTTTATAGGTTGAGAAGTTGGAATTTTTAACTGTGTACGGGTAATTTGAAATACACGATCTTCTAGGGAGTTTATGAAGCGCATCGTGAATTTGTAAAGAATTTGAACTTTAGGTGAAAAAGTTACGTTGATGATTTTGCGAAAAAGTTAAGTAGGAGTGGAAAGTTTAGACGTTTTGCGTTCAAATAATGGATACGTGCCCTATACTCTGCTGGAAGTTGGAAAACTTGCGGCACTTCCTTCCCCTTGGGTGTAGTGTTAGTAAAACTATGTGTATAAATTTACAAAATAATGTTATCGTTATCGAAGCCCTTATATTTATCCATCATGTTACACTTTCCGATGATAAAAAGGAGAATTTTTTGTACGACGAAAAATACCCACGAATACCATTGGATGAAAAATGTGACCCACTTGCGATAGAAAATTGCGAGTGTATCGCGGGTGTTTCGTATTTATAATAAAATTCGCGTGGTTTTTAAGCGCTATCGGAGGAAAGCGTTTTTCTTCATTTACCTACCTGGCCGAAATGATACACCATATCAATCATCATTATGTGTTAAGCTTCAATATGTGATTCGTTGATTTTTTGTAATTTTTATTGTATATGTAACGTAATTTGCTTTCATTTCATTGTACTGAGTTTTGAATCGATTCCCGCTGGAAACAGACTAAGTTCAGTTGGTTGTCGAGTAAATCACTACTTGCTCGTTGTAATGCAGTCTGCAACATGGTTGTTGTGTGACATTAATGCTTTATTTTGAAAAAAAGCATGTTTCTCTGTATCTGCTGCTTTGTTTATGCACATGCTTGAAAATCAACTTTGCTGTGGCCGCTTTTCAGGTATTATCATTTTTTTCCCCATCAGGTAACTTCAACGATACTCGCGCAAATCGTCTACAGTTAAATTTGTACATACAATGGATTCATCGTACATTTATTAACAAATCTTATTTGCATAAATATTCCAAATAAGTGCTATTAACTATAGTCTTATAGTGGCTACTTAAAATGTGTCGGTTGCATGTATCAGCTTATCACAGGCTAATTGGTTATTTTTCGGGTACATATATTCGAGCGCGTTGAAGTTACCTGTTTTTAATTTATAAATTAGTATAGTGATAATATAAAGTCAACTATATTCGTATATAATTTATACGTTAACGAATTTTCAGCATTTAATTTAATTAATATATCAATTAATTTTTAATTTTATTCGAGTGTTTTGAAATTTTGCTAATGAAAATTTTTCTATGAAATTACAGTTAGTGCCGCTCCACCAGGTTTGCCAAGATATTAAATACGAGCTGCCTGTCTGAAACATTGTTTATGAATATTCAGCGTACTTTTGTAGTTCAACTGAAGGTAATTTTGTCAGGTTTACAGCACGTTCTTTAAGCACAATATATTCCTAATGTTGATTAAAATATATTTAATTTTTACAATTTTTAAATACATTATACACGCATATTGCAGAAAATTAGAATCAGAAAATGTGCTCTTTTTTTTAAATTAATTTTAATTTTGTTTTATTTATCGAAAATGCCTAACATTTTGATTTTAATTTCACAGATTCAAGTTTGTGAATACCAACATCGACGAAAAGAATATGAATATATAGTATTCTAATTTTAAATAAAATAAGTATTAGTGTCCTAATTCCTTATGATCTGTTTCTTTTTATTTCTTCTTTATTACATTACTAAGTAATTAAAACCGTTTTTATTAATGAAAAATATATTTATTTATAATGATTTTATTAACATTATATTTATTATTACTATAACTACTATTTAATATCTCGATTATATTACGTAAGTAGAAAACGCTATTCAGCGTTCATAGTTTTATGTAGAATTATATGTTCCTGATATTGTCCCACAGTTGCGAATTTGTTTGATACTCGCAACTAACCGTATTTTTTTATCAATGTGATAATGAAAATTGATTTGTAACCTGTATTATTTATCTATTATTTCATCAACTGTTATTATTTATGAACGTTTAATTTTAGTTTTTAATAGTTATTATTTTTTTTAACTTTTCCTTTTTTTTTTTTTTTTTTCGTTGTTATACTGCCACCTCTAATAATTTCAGATGTTATTTTTATTATTATTGATTTTGAAATATTAATCACTACGGGTAGGAGTAACAAAATAGTTTATTTCGTTGAAATTATGGTAATTATTTTTAAAAAAATGAAAAAAAATTTTTGTTTGATTTTTTTTTTTAGATTTTTTCCCATTTCATTTATCACGTTCTGTTCTTAAAAACAAAATTCTAAGGCCTAATTTTTGATTAATTTACTGTCGTTTATCAAAACATGTTGAATATGTGATTTTTGAAATAATTCTTCGTAGATTTGCTGGTAAATGAAACGTACTTTTCTTTTAAGGAAAAAAAATGAAAAAAAATGAAAAAAAATAGTTATGTATATTTATAAATATTAATTCGTATAAATTTCCGTTTTTTTTTTCAATTTGAGGATATAATGTGATGAATTAGCTTAATGCCATCGAACAGTTTTCATAAAAGATGAGGTGGCGGTATCGGACAAAGACTAAATGAACGAAACGAATAATTGAATTAGATACCAGTTTTCTGTATTAATTTCGAATGATATCGTAATTGAAACCTCTTCTGTATTTTATTACTTAATGATGTTGAAGTGGTGAATGTTGAGAAAGTTGCCTCGCATCGAACTTTCTAGCCGTTGTCGTGGTTTTATTGAAAAAAAAAAATTTAATTCGATGAGTTCCGAATCTTCCGGTACGATGGTTGAACTGATCTAGTCTTCAGTCGTTATTTCCATACGTAATATTAGATAAGTGTTCGTATAACGAATAATTAAAACACAATTTTTTTTTCTCCGCTTTTCATCACATGGCATAACGAATACTCGACATGAAATATAAAAGTATTTTGTGATTGTATGTGTTTAGGACTTTCGCACAAATCAGTCATCACTATTAATTTTAAGGCTCATTTATATTTATATTTATATTTTCTCATTTTTTTCTGTTTTCTTTGTTAATTTTTGTTTAAACAAAGTATTATTTTTGTGTTACTGATTTTTTTTTGTGATATTTTTTGTAGTGTTTTGTGTAATCTGTAGGATTTAGTTATGTAATCGTCATTAGTCTTCTTTTTTTCTATTTTTTTTTTTTTATTTCCCATTTTTCATCACTTAATTTGACAAAGTATTTTAATTTTGTTTTGTTTTTTCTTCTTTCTTTCTCTCCTTTTCTCTTTACTCTTTGTCTCTCTATTTCTATTGTTTTCCTTTGATGTTTTGTTAGACTAAAAGCCATTGAACATTATTCATATACTTATGAAATCTCACGAACCGAACATTTTTTTTTAATACGAAGGTAAACACCAAACAATAAAAAAGAATCGAATTCCTCTTTAATTGGTAAAAATTTGTTAATTTTTGTTAATTTTTAATTAATATTTCTCCTTTTTATTACTGTGTTTTATTTGATTAATCTTGTTTCGAATTTATAAATTTGTATAAATTTTAGTTACAATAATTTTTTAAAGTTGGAAAATAAGATTTTTTTTTTTGTTTTGTTATTGATGAAAATTTCAATAATTTCTAGAGTTATGATGGAAATCGAGTAGTTTAAAATAAACATTTTTTTTTTGTGTATAAATCTTGTACATGACATTTTCGTTTTTTAAATTCAGTAGTTTTTTCTTAGAGACGGTTTTATAGATTAGATATTTCGGGGAACTTTCGCGAAATTTTTTTCTGCTATGAAAGATACGTTGACGTGTTGATATTGTGATTTACGGGCTAAGTTTTTTCAAGATTTATTGCGTAAAGCCAGCCAGTTCATTGGAAGCGAAGTTTCACACCGGAAAGTTGTTTATTTTGGAAAGGTTCGTGTAACCATAATAACCCTGTTTATCCGATCCTTAAGATAATGTTTGACGGTAGAATTTCGGTAGTTTAGCTCGAGTGTAGTTTGATAAATTATGGTTTTTAGTTGGTATAGGGAATATGGCTGCCGGTTTTAAGAGCATCTGCGAATATAAAAACCAATCTTGACGAACGCTATAACAAAAGCGGATTAAAACTTTCCGATTAATTTCCACGCGATAAACTTTATAGTCGATATGAAATCAAACAGTTTAGAGAGTAATTGTTAGTTTTAAAAATATATTTTTTAAAGGATTAAAAAAAGAGATTAAAATTAGAGTAAAGGTTTTTTCGTAATTCGTTTTTTTGTAGATTATTTTATACGTATGGTTAAAAGCTCAACGTATATTATTTTTCGTTTTTCATTCATACATTCCAAATATTTTATTACGATATACAACTCAAATTGTTATCCATTTGAAATAATTTGGAATTATGCAGTTTCATTAGCCTATATTTCTATAATCTCTAAGTTTTCATTTGTTTATTTTACTTTTTTTCCCCATTCTGAAATACACTTTCGTACACTAAATTAGATTTAATTGAGATTAATATTTTCTCCTTTCCAGAAAAATTTGTTGATTTTTTGTCCCTTTTCATCATTTTAAATATAAGTACGTTTTACCAACAAAATCGTTTTATGTTCTCATATTTTACGAAGAAATTATGTAATTTATACCTTGAATACGATTTTTTTTTTCTAATAGTTAATACCATAACGGATGTGTAATGTGTATTTTTAAGTCTTTCAAGACATAAAGTATATATGTGGTATGACAACTATATAGTTTTCTCACCAATTCGACTACGGACAGCATTAAAAATGCGTGTAATTTATCGTTTAAAATATAGTGTTTTAATGACAGGAGATGATTGTATCGTAAATTTCAGATTCTATTCATAAGATGACGTGTTACTTTTAATGTTACAAAATAATAAATGTCTCTGAAACAGACCAGTAATTTTTATTTAATAAAACGAAACATCAAATATTTTATTGAGAGATATAAATGAAATGTATGATTTTAATTCATGTTTGGTAATTTGTTCGATACAAAATCTATATAATTCTTGTTTGGTGCGATAAAGACGATAGATTGCGCTTATTCGTTGATAATGAAGATATTTTCAATTTTAGGTTTGTCTTCAGTTCGAAACTCGGCAAATTGTTGATCCTGAAATATTTTTTTTATGTCTTTAATGATGAAGTATTGGCACCATATTGTACATAACAACATCGACTCACAACCCTCAGGTTTTTTTACTTTGCCAAACCCATTGACTTTATAAGTCAATGGCCAAACCGAACCAACCCAACCAGAAATCATGACAATAATGATCAATGGTCGGTAATTAGCATGAGTTCGCTGAAGTGGATTAGGATCGGAGAAATGAAACTATTTTCATAGGACGCGTGGGATGAAAACGAAATATTGTTTACAAACGTGTGATGGATTAATGAAGGAAGCGAAACGACAACGTATGTAAAGGATAGAGAAAATATAGACGCCTGAGTTTAGTTGAAAACGGTAATGATTACAGCTCACTGGAGTTTGAAACCGGATTTTTCAAGGTATACGTAATTATGAAGGGTGTAAGGAAAAAAGCAGGCTAGTGACTTTTTTGAAAAAAAAATAAGTAGAATATCGTGGCATATTAAGATTTTTAGAATAAGCGATACTGCGTCATGAAATCATGTTTAAAGATTCCCAATGCAGGAAGAAAGCAGGCAAGTGCATTACGCTACTAATGTAACTTTATGTTATACTTATCAGTACCTAACTACCCATCTCCCAGCTCGTTTATCAACTACTCTACATCTACATTTTTACCTGTTTTTACATATCTAATTACCTGGTTCATTCCCTGGGCATTATGACCAACCTTACTCTGATTTATTTAGCCCTATATCCCTTGCGAAAAAAACACTACTAGTAACTAGTAATGATCACTACCAGTACTTAGTAGTAGTATTAATTAATACTTATATTTAATTGGAAGTCCTGAATACCATTCATTTTCTTATCATCTAAGATGGAAAATGGTTTTCAAAACTTTACAACGAACCTAAGGATGCATTCAAACCATTGGTTCACACAAAATGTGCAATCAGTCCTTAAGTTTGTTGGTGGAAGTGCGTATTTCCACTTCAATTACAGTTAAATTAAACTCTTCCTTATATGCATTACTGCAACACATTTCATCTAAGAGAAGCAAAGTGATACGTAGACTACTAGTAGAACACTAGTAATCATTAATATCTTGATTACCTACTATACTAGTCAACTGCACAACTACTAGTTGCTCTATTTATTACTAGTATAACTAGCAGTTGCTATCTTCAGTACTATTATTCTTCATGAAAACTATACCTAATTGAAGAATGAAATAATGGTTTCTCATTACTACAACTTACATTTCATTCTTCAACTTGCTATCACGAGAAGCACTAGTAGTAACAAACTACTATTCTATTCAAGAACTAGTGTTTATTTGGACTGCTAGTAGTAGTAGTAAACTAGTACTCTGTTGTTAAACTTGGTAAAATAAACTAATAATCACAGTACAAGTAGTGAAAAACTACTATTCTATTCATGAACTTGTAATCACAAACTACTAATAGTAATAAGAAACCAATTATCACAGTACAAGTAGTGAAAAACTACTACTCTATTCATGAACTTGCAATCATAAACTACTACTACTAGTAATGATGAACTAGTAATCACAGTACAAGTAGTGAAAAACTACTACTCTATTCATGAACTTGTAATCACAAACTACTACTAGTAGTGAGATATTAGTATTCTGCTACTGAACTATTAGTAACTAGTAACAATTCACTACTATTCGTTTATTTAACTACTAGTTTACTTGTAGTTACTAGTAGTTATTAGTAGTGATTTCTAGTTACTAGTAGTGTTTTTTTTGCAAGGGATGTTGTAACTATGGTAATTTTCAATATATATATATATTTTTTTTTTCATCTAATAATATGTTATTCTTAAACGTAGAACATAACTGTTTAAGATTTACATATGCTTTGAAAAATCATTATAGGTAATTATAATTACATATTACCATCAAACTTTGAAAATTCATTTTTCTAAAGATCGTTTAAAAAAAACACAAATATGGTAAGTTCCAACAATATTTAGGATTTGCGCATAGTTTATACCTTTGCTTGGTAGTTAAACCAATTCTGCAGTTGAAACTTCATTTTATCTGAAGAGTTAATAGTGGATAACTTTACCTCTTCACTCAGTTGTTTCGTAACTTAAGAATTGGGAATTTAAAGCGGAAATTCTCAAGAGACAATACCACATTTTTCTCTAAGTTAATATTTTTCTCCGAATTTTAGGGTAATTTAGCGTTTTTACGCAATGTAGCGTATTTTCTCCGCTATTTAGCGTATTTTTCTCTGGAATTTAGCGTAATTTTCGATAATTTAGCGTTTTTACGCAATGTAACGTATTTTTTTCGTCATTTAGCGTATTTTTTCCGGAATTTATTGTAATTTAGCATAATTTAGCGTTTTTACGCAATGTAGCGTATTTTTTCCGCTATTTAGCGTATTTTTTCCGGCATTTAGCGTAATTTAGCGTCTTTACGAAATGTAGCGTATTTTTTCCGCTTTTTAGCGTATTTTTTTCCGGAATTTATTGTAATTTAGCGTAATTTTCGATAATTTAGTGTTTTTACGCAATGTAGCGTATTTTTTCCGCTATTTAGCGTATTTTCTCCGGAATTTACCGTACTTTAGCGTTTTTACGCAATGTAGCGTATTTTTTCTGGCATTCAGCGTAATTTAGCTTCTTTACGAAACGTAGCGTATTTTTTCCGCTATTTAGCGTATTTGTTTCCAGAATTTGGGGTGATTTATCGTAATTTAGCGTTTTTACGCAATGTAGCGTATTTTCTCCGCTATTTAGCGTATTTTTCTCTGGAATTTAACATAATTTACTGTTTTTACATTTTTACCGAAGTTGAGCATCATTTTTCTGAGCTGACACGTATACCTGTAGAACCGTTCTTGAAAAGTATGAATTCTTGTGTGTAAAAGAAGTTGCCTGCTTTCAAACTGAAGGTATAAATTTGATAGATTCATTTCGAACACGTAGCCTACCATATAATTGTAAGTTTCCCTTTTACACCTATAATTTGAACTGTCAATCTATGGCGGTAAATGTTGATGTTCTACTTTAAGTAACCGCATTTACGCATATAAGTAGTTTTATTCGAATTTCGATTTGAAACAGTAAAGTATTTAATTTACGATTCATTCATTTGAAAAGAAATTGTAATGCCTTTGGATCTTTAAATTTGAATTTTCAATTAGTGATTTAAGCATATGTAGCTGCTTCATTTTTAAAATGCGTAAAAATATCATATCACATTTTTTATTTACCTTCACGAGTATCATCAGGTATTATGATCATTTCATCGAAAAATCTGTTTCATTCCGGGTATCCTCAAGAGGACTTTCAACCAAATTTCAAACTCAAAATGGTCGTCAACATTGATAGTAAGATACGACCCCTAAATACTATAAGTTTGGCTACTTTTCATCCAAATTTATTAAGGAAAATTCTCGTGATTACCTGGTTAGAGTCGAAATATTGAATAGGCATTTGCTATAAGGAATACAGTGAAGGTATGGTCTGATTTTCCGATCGTTTAGAATCAATATATGTTAGGTATTTATATTCTGGTTATGTAAAGAGCAAGAATGATGCTGCTGTAATGAATAAGCAAATTTACACGCTTAATTGCAACCTTGAAATATAAAAAATGATTTTATTATTAGGAGTTGTTGCTAAAATTTTCATTTGAAATTTTGATAATTTCTTATACAAAAATCCAATGTATTGATTGGAAATATTTCATTTATGTACCATTCTCATTCGCATATTTTGGATAAATGATTTGGTAAGATTGGAAAAATTATACGATACATTTTTCGTAAATAAATTCAATAATAATTGATCGTTTTTTGTGATGATTTTATTAGTTTTTTAATATGTTAATTTTTAATAATATGATTAGCCTACTGCTGAATACGTTATCTCTTCATCATGTTAGATGAGTGAATCGAAAATCGATGTGATTCCATCAATCACCAATATACAATCTTGGAAAACTATTTTCTTTGATACGCCCATCTGTGTAAATAGGTATGCGCGCTTACATATGTAATGAACGAAGAATTGCGCTGATAACGAGCAGTTAGTTACAAGTAGTTACGTTTAGACGATTTCATACTAAGTGTATCTTCCATTCTGTAAGTGCTTAAGAATTCTCGTAAATTATTTTGTATTCATATTTCAATATACATTAATCTGCTACTGTAAATGTAGGTACCGTAAATATAAATTACTTATTTTAATAAATTTATATGGCATATACGTAAAAAAAAGAAGAGATGATTGATTATAATTTATGATTTTTTCTTAATTTTTGATATCAATGTAATTTCGTTTTAGTAGTCTGTAACTTTCTTAGACACACGTGATCGAGAAATGGAGGGATTGCCAGAAGTAAACATATCATGGAGCAGACCAACAACCGTTCCATTTCCTAATGTGTGGCATAGATTCGAATCGAGATCGAAAAATGAAAAAATTTACAAAATTAGGATTGAAGATTTAACTCCGGATAGATATGAAGAAACATTAGAATTTATGATGAAGTATTATTTCACCGAGGAACCGTTGAGTGTGTGAGTATCATTAATACATTAGAATATTACCATTCGCGCACACCAGTTGTAACCTAAATTTTATATTTATAAAATTACGTAAATGAATAGGTACCAAGCGTATATTATTTGAAATAACCTCACTACTCACCAGTCACCATTCTAATTTCTAATTCAACTATGTACGTAATTTTAAAATTTATTTCTTTATTTAAATCAGATCATCGAAATTATTAGAAGACGAAATGTCAATGGCGATTTACCAATATTTAATTAGTAAAATGATGGAAAATAATGTCAGTATATTAGCAGTTTTGGATAACGAGGAAGTTAAACCTGAAATCGTTGGTCTTCAGATTTTATCCATAGCATCCAAAGATGATCCATCACTACCCGAAGTATATAACCTCAACCATAAACCATGTTTGAAGAAAGTAATCAGTAAATCAGTCGTAATTTTTCGTTATAGGTACCTGGTGAAGCCATAGGCAAAATGAAAAAAATATATAAGGACATAAGAATTGACGCTGATCCATTTGAAAAGTTGGGAACCGATACGTACTTGCATGATTGGGGATTATGCGTTAAACCGGAATACAGAGGGTTAAACATCGGGTTTAACATCCTCCTTAGTTTGGAAAAAATTGCTAAAGCGTTTGGCATCGCTGGATCAATGCAGATGTTTACTCGTATTCAGTCACAAATTTTAGCCGAAAGAGTCGGATTTACATTGTATAAAGAAATTGTATACAATGATTATAAAGATGAAAATGGTGAAGTTATCTTTCCGGTTGAAGGAAATAAATCTGTAAAAATGATGGGTATAAAATATCACTAGAGATAACGAAATTAATGTGAGTATAAAATTTTTATCATTTTTTCGATGTTATAATAATACTACCTATCGTGAATTGGTGAGGAGATAATATCGAGCACCTGCGTAATTAAGTGTTTCGAAGTTTATTGTTAATCTGTTATAGATGCATTCTACATATGTACTTGAATGTTGTTATCAGTTGTACAATGTACATAATATTTTTATATATTTTTCTAGATTTGGAATTACGTGTACATAATAAATATTTATCGAAGGAATTACTGAATATACCGCAAATGCACATCAATGTAGTGTACAGACAGCATAAGTAACTTCGTGTAAGCAGATGTTACAATTTTTTCTCCTAATTAGCACATAATTCAAATAAATAAATTTGAATATTAGATTTCCGCTATTCATAACATAAATATGAATCATCTTTCACTGATCTTGATGTAGAGAACGGTATTTTAGTTTTGTAAAGAACCAGCCTACCTACTAAATATTATACAACTTACCTACCTATTCAAGATGACGAAAATAAGTAAAATGTAGATTCCTATTACATAAACAGGTACTTACCATAGTTCCTAATGTATACAATAAGAAAGAAATGTTGGAAGAAATTTTTGTTAAATTATTATATTATTTTTATATCTGTATACTTTTGGTGTTAAATAAATTTTCACATTAGCTGAAGTACTTTGAGAGGTTATTCACTCTTTACACTTGCATCCAGTATCGTGGCTCTAAGCCTTCACCTATGCTCTACAAAAGCACCTGTGGTACTTCTTACCCACTGGAATCATAATATGAGTCTATATTAGAAGCTCCTTAATCTTTTCTAAAATTTTTACTGTCTGACATTTTGAATCCATTTTGATCGAAATCTAAGGAGTCATATTGTGGTCCCAAATAAACTGCGCAAATCAAGTTTGAGTTTTGTAGGTAGGTTTGGTGAAAAGATATGGACGATTTTTGAAATTAGCTGACTCGATTTCCGTTGCTCTCAGAAATGATTTTTTGTTGTAAAACGAATGTCAGGAAACTGGAATTTAAATATGTTAGTTTGAGGTGCTCAGTCGTATGAAACGATAATAAACAAATTTCGATCTTTTGTTTCCCTTCACCACACCACATTTTCAGGACAGTTACCCCTTTTTCTCCCTTGCAACATTAAGGTCGCTGGATTCAGGTGAATGCACTACATGCACGTGGGTGAAGCGCAGGATTTCAGAGGCGCAAAATTCATAGGCAAAATTGCAAAAAAATAAAATAGGTATTTTAATGATACACTTTAAGATTCAAGCAACAATTCAGTTATTTTTATATTTTGGTTGTAATTAGTCTCTTAATGTCATAACGACTTTAGTATCTTTATGAGGGAATCTATCAAAAATTTCGTCTCTAGTATCTTCATGAGGGAATCTCCTTCTTTGGTCATTTCATTCATGAATACACTGTAAATGTAATTTTTGAGGAATTTTCTTATGAAGATACTAGATATATAATGGATTTTTTCGGAGTTGAAATCAGATTTTTCCTGAGTTGAAACCAGATTTTTCTGGTGTTGAAACCGGATTTTTCCGGAGGTAAAACCAGATTTTTGCGGAGTTGAAACCGGATTTTTTTCTGGAGTTGAAAACTGATTTTTCCAGAGTTGAACTGGATTTTTCCGGAATTGATAGCGGATTTTTTCCTAGTTGAAATCAGATTTTTCCGGAATTGATAGCGGATTTTTTCGGAGTTGAAATCAGATTTTTTCAGAGTTGAAACCAGATTCTTCCGGGGTTAAAACTGGATTTTTTCTGGAGTTGAAAAATGATTTTTCCGGTGTTGTAATCGGATTTTCCGGAGTTGATGACGGATTTCTTTTTTTGGAGTTGAAACTTGATTTTTCCGGAATTGAAACCGGATTTTTTTTAAAAGTTTAAAAACAATGTTGGTCGAAGAGAACGCTACGAAGGCTATATGTTCAAAAAATGTTCCTTGGAATGAAAACAAACATATTATGATGAAATGTTCGAACGAACATATTAAAGAGAATGACTTTATCGTTAACGAGAACAATAACGATAACGCCCAAATGGAAAAAAATAAAATTTTTCCATTTTTCATGAAGGCAAGACGGAGTGATACATGGAGGTGAATACTCAATACCAAAAAACATTGAGAAAATTTTCAGTTTTTATATAATTTCAAATTCAAATTAGTTAGGGCCTTCCTACATTTTTTTTTTAAATTGTGAGTGTATACCAGTCCAAATGTAATGGGAGAGTTCTTTTCAAATAGGTTAGTTGGATATTGAGAGAAAAAAATCAAAACTAAAAAATGATAATTTTTTATTGTTTTATAATTTTTTTTTCAATTCATTTTTCTTAATATGCAAGCTATCTAAGAAGTGCATGCCACACACAATGTTTGCACGATACATTCACGATCGCAAAAGAAATTTTATGAGTTCCCTCAACAAAGCAGTTCCAAAAATTATTCTCAAAAAATTGAAGAATGTACTGATTTTTCACAGTATTTTTGTGTATTAATCTCCATATATCTTACCTTCAACCCCCCTACATTCATCATTTTTCGTCAATAAAACTACATTATTTGTTTTATAATTGTATACCAAACCCCTTTCCCCCATTTCCATTATTCATAGTTTACGAGACCTAAATTTTTAAAGTTGAATAATCTTTTCAATGAAATTTTTTTCAGCATTGCATATCTCAGTCCCTTCAAAATTTTGGGCAGGCAAACCACGATACATGTATGCAACTTGAATTGTTGCACTTGGGGTTTGCTAGTGCTGCGCCGGAAACGAATCACCCTGTATTGTTGTTCGTACAATATACTCTATTATAAGTGAACAGAAATCAAAAACTTTACAACTTTGGAAACCTTTTCTGTCCCCCTCAAAGTTCCGGTAACCCGCCATTTTGAGTGGAAACAAAAATTTTTAAAAATTACCCCTAGTTTTTCACAAACAAAACCCTTGACCAATACAATAAATTTTTGTTTCAGTCGAAATAATTCTTTATTCACGATTTCATCCACTGTACCACTTGAATGGGTAAATGACGTTTACCCATCATTTAATATACTCAATGGCATTCATAGCATTCGCTATTTTTAAGCGAATATAATCTGGTACACCAAGTTCTCATAATTATTAGAATTTTCCCATGCCAGATACAGAACACTTTCATTCTTATTATAAAATTCACGAAACCTGTTGTCTCAACTAGTGTTGGTTTTTTTCTTATTATTAATTTATTTAAATATCAGATAACTTCTTCATGTTGAAGTAACAATTACATCATTTTGTACGAGGCCTAGTTCGTAGCGAAAATACATTTAGGAGTGATGGTTAAATTGCATAGAGTTTTAGATTATACTTTAGATTAGTGAATACGGAATAAAGATTATAGGGTGTTTTTTTTTTGTTCAACTTTTTACTATGGAAAAAAATGCTTAAAAATTAGTGTAATGATTTTTTGAATGATTTTTTTTTTCAAGCAAGAAAAATTTACTTATCTCGAATTTATGTGTAATCTATACTCCACTAATGAAGGAAACATCTCTGAATTTTTAATTAATTTTTCTTTATTTTAATCTCCTCTAAGAGGAAACAATAATTATAATTCTCACTTTATGAAGCACTCATAGTGTATTCCTATAGAGGCGAAGAAATCAGTTCGATCTATAGTGAAAAAATACGTAATTATAATTGCATGTCAAGGCGACAAATTGAACTGAGTTTAGGCGCAGCAAATCTATCAGTTAGTCACTGCTCAGTACTCAGTCTTCATACACAAGAGCTTTGGAAGTTGAGATAATATCGGTAATTTCAACTCCGCATTCCTAAAAAATCTGATGAGGCAGAAAGTATCGTCAAATTTAAAAAAGTGCTGAAAAAATTAATCTTTCATACATAACTTTAAAAAGTTCGTTGCTTAATGTTAATACATAATGCAATAACATTTTTTATCAACTCCTGTTTCCCTCAGCTCTCAAAAATTATGGAATACATAGTCTCTACACTCCGGATACTATGATTATTCTTTATTTTCCACTTCCCACCCACAATCCCTTTCCAAAAAAAGCTCTCTTCATCACTATTCCTGCAAGTTCTTACTGAATGAATTTGAATGATTTGTTATTCCTCTTATACTTTCTTGAAAATTTTAAGATTTCAAACGTTGGCCATTTTGGGGCTATTTTGACCCGTGCCTATTCGAGAAGTCATATATATCCCTAATCTGCCCCTACTCATGACGTTTGCACATTTAGTGTAAAAATAGGGGGAAACTGAATAATTTTTATGAGTTTATTACCTCTTCCTCCCCTCACAAAAAATTGGTGTTCACTCTAAATATACCTAAAGCTAAGCGAAGAGAGTGAAATTATTCATTTATTACACAATAGTATTTTAAAATCTTTTATCATGTGAAATCATAATGCAGAATTCACGTTTGCCACATTTTGAGGGCTGAAATTTTTTTCCAGTCTGTAATTCTTTCCGAACCACTTGAGGTTGAATTTGAGTGTGTAAATGATGCAAGTATTAAGTATACCTAATTTATAATTATATGAATTTAGAGTTTTTAAATTATTTAATATATTTTTGAAACTTCTCGAGCATCCCTCAAATTATGAAGATCAGCCGTTTTGGATCCAAAGTGCTTCTTTACTTCAAATTTAATTACTTGGATGTATCTGATATAAGGGCATAGACGATTCAAAGAATTTACGGTTTCCTCCAAATCCATCCATGAAACTTAAATCTTCATGTGCTAGTGGATTCAGCTCACTCCAATTTCAATATGAAAGCAATGAAATATTTTCATCATTTTATTGACTCTCATCACATCTTGAGTTATGAAAACCATTCCTCATTCCCTCCAGAAAGAATAAGAAGCTAAATTTTGGATATATTGCCTCGCTTGGTGTTACGATACAGATCATATGGGTACCTATACAATTAATGCATTTCAGTTTATAGTTAAGCTTTAAACTAACTTTATACCCTTGTTTGACTTCCTGTTTGCATTTACTGAAATGTTGATGGGAAAAATTCAAAGAAATTTCATGGCAACAAACTTTCTTGAAAAACTGTTTTTCGCTTTGTAACTTTACGTTGAAAACTGAAATTTGAATATAATTATGTTAATGGTCTCCATTAATTTCATCGTATGAAATCGGAATTGATAATTTGAAGGGTTTTGGGGTTATTAGAAGTTCATTTTTTATTTCTTTTAAATTAATGTAATTATGTATTTCAAATAAAATGTTAAAATTTAAGGAAGTAAAATTCTTTACAGAAATTTCCATAAATTTCATTTAAAAAAAAAAAACGTACTGATCACATTATTAAAAATAAATAAAAAATGAATTTTTCTATTTCCAAAATTTCAACGTATGAATCACAAATTAGCTCGGCTAGCCGTAATTATCGTAATAAAAAGGAGAAAATAGAACGGACAAAACAAAGAGGAACAGATCCCGGCTACGTCTTCGCTGCGCGTTCTGCTTTAATGATTGGTATATCGAAGACTTTGTTGTTGTCTTCTTCTGCATTGCATTTAGTTTTTAAGACGCTTCCATCGCTTTACCAGTCAAATTCCTCACTCGTGCTGTGTCTTCTGCGCGCCGCATCGTACGGTTGTTTCGATATTAATTTTTTGACGCCTTTGTACATAATCGTAAATTTAATTTATTTTAGTTTTTCGGTATATGTTCTTTTTTATTAGGTGAATATGAGAGTGGGAAAATTAGAGTTATTTATTGCGTTCGTTTTGGTGATATACGGTAAGTTGAATATTTATTTCGTATAAATTTTCCGATATATTCTCGTCTTTTATGTTGTCTTTATATTTTTCACAAATCTTCGAAGAGAGAATAAATTATCGTATTGATCGAGTACCGGTAGAACGTATCTAGCTAATTAACTAGTACCTATGTTGCGGATCTATAGTGTGTTAAAAATGTTTTTTTTTTGCGAGTTATCCTGGTAGCAGGCCTTTAAAGATTCTAATAACTTCATGATGAATTTAAATTATGAAGAATTGTAGTAAAATCCAATCATTCATATCTGAATTGGGGTTTTTAATCCTTTATACATAATTCAAATGGTGTTAGAAGAAAAAAAATTTACATCGCTATTTCTCGTTTTGTACAATTTTATTAGCGCGAGCATTGGCATTCGTGTGAGTCAAGACTGGGTACCTATTAATAAATATTGAAATTATTATGCGAATTAACAAGTAAGTAATCGCAGAAACCCGTATATACTCGGATAAAATATTAATAAGGCAAATTTATGAGGTGTGTAAAAATTAATGGCGTTTGAAAAGAGTTGAAAGTAAAACAATTGAATTATTCATCTCCATAAATTGAACACTGTATACTGACCAAGCAATAATTCTATATTTCATCTTTATCCTGGGGCATTTGGCATTTAAAAATACATTTCTCAAGGACAAATAATTAATTACATGAAAACTTCATTACCGACATTAACGAAAAATAATTACCAAATACGATTTCTTTACTTTAATAAAACAGAATAGATATTTTGCTGGATGTAATAAAAGATGAAAATGATCTCGAGCTATTATAAGAATCCCATTTAATACCAATCCAACAACGTGGTTACCGTATCGAAGAGACGAATCGCGTCTATCTACACAATCAAAACCGTTGTATGTCACTGACTCTGAAACTGATGAAACGCAATTACATCATCGCAATTCCTCTTCCTTAATGCTCACTTACTCTTTTATAATTCGTCGTTTAGAAATGAATAGTGAATGCGTTTAGATGAAACGAGAGAAGTGCAATTGGTTCGGAGGAACTAATTTTAATGTTTAACTCGTTGTCGTTTCAACGACCATGAGTGATAGAAGTGCTTCGGTTCGCTTTCAGCAGCTAATCATTTCGTGGTTGGTCGTGAAAATCGTAGTGTATATCGATGAAAGCGAAATTGGTTTTTAAAAATGAAAATGAAACCGCGAAAGAAACGTATTCAGAGTTCATTGATATAACCGCATCGTAACAGCGGCCAACTAGATTGGTAATCCATAACTGTACGCCGGTTACCTTTTTCGTTTCGCTGTGGTCATTAAATAGAAATGAAGAGCTGGTGCAACCGCATTAACCGCAAGTACTTAATGGTTCAAGAGCATAAGTACTGAAGATGTGATATTATGAGTTGCCTTTTCATTTGCTTTGACAGAATCTACAAGTATTTTAGCTACGCGTATCTTTATGTGTTGACATTGCTGATTAGGGAATTGAAGATTTTACATTATTATTTTTCTACATTCCTCTTTCAATTCCATTGAATCTTTAAAATCTTAGGAAGTGAATTTCTTCGACTTTCTTATGTGTGTGGTAAAATTTAGAGATTAACTTTATCTTTGAGACACGCTACCCAAAGTAACTTCTCTTCTAATTGTTTCATTACAATATACCAGTCACAAATTAAACATGCTAACGTTTCTATATTGATAATCATCCTAGAAATACCAGTACTTTGATAAACATACTTCAATATTTTCTACTTGATCCATAATGCACATAATGCGACATTATTGATTCTGTCGTGAAAATGCGCGATAGTGATCTCATAAAAAGACCAATAAGCCCGATTCATCCGTAATGTGATGTAACTGGAAAGTTTTTTCCAATACCGTTCACGATTTGAACTCCTTACACCAATAATATTCATTGATGCTCGACTAACATCGTGTAAAAGAAAAGAGGTAAATTCTGCCTATGAACTAATCGCGTTGTTAATCTGTTATGTAATCTTTTCGATATCTAGACGTTTAACTATCATCAAAAGAACGAGTTCTCGTGTTAATCAGACTTAGGTACCAATTTATTACCATCTATTCTCAGTGGTATCACGAAAGTGTGCTCCCTGCAGTTGTCGACTGCTCTCATAAAATCTTCGAAAAAGTTTTTATAATGTGTCCACGAAATTACACGCTTGTGTTTACATTTTTGCGTTCATAAAAAAAGAACGTTGCCAAATCTCTTCAAATTAACAAGCAATTTTATGAAATCGAATAGGGAAGGAAAATTTGACATCAAAAGACACGTGATTTCACTAATGCAAACACAACATATCAGATGATTGCTAACGAAAGACGGAAAAAATAACACATTAAAAATATGCGGTGGCACTTTGTCCCTCTTTCGTTTTTTTAACTCTATATTCTATATTTTGAATGATGAGTTGTGTTCATGTTAGTGAAGTCACATGATCTCTGACGTAAGGATTCCCCTTCCCTAATTCATTTTAATAATCATTATTAATTTTAAAAAAAAGCTATTTCGCCCTTTTTTAAATAATTACATTTTTTTAAACCAAAAAACATAATGGCTACGACACTCTTATATCCATAATTATTAGTGATAAATATGGCAACAAAATGCTCATCAGGAGGGTCTAGTTTCGTGTACTCTTAGTGTCTTCAACAACGATCCTGTGAAGCACATGCGACAATACTCTACGACACGCGGAATCGTAAGTATATTTCTCCCTGTACCCCACCCCACCCCATTCCCCAATTCTATGCTAGTGATTTTCATTGCATTTTTTTTAATTCAAGAAGTAAACACGTAATTACAATAAAATAGCGAAGTAATTATTGTCACAAATTAACGACTGCTGAAGTAATTACCTGATAATAGCATAAAAAAAATGAATAACTTACGACAGTAATTTTCTCGTTAATTTGTCGTAATTACTTGTTCGCATATTTTGTCAAAAAAACGACGTATAAATGGTACGTATTATTATCGCGAAATCGTGCTATTCAAATCGCTGTCGTAAAAGAGGCGTGCAGGGTAAAATCTACATACATTTCTTTATATCGTTGGTTTGTTATTATCTTTTTTTTTCACATTTTTTACATTATATTCTTCATGCATAAAATCACTAAGCAAGTTTTATTTTTATTATATAAAAGCCTTACAGCTGCCATGAAGAAGGATTAGATTTAAGACAAATATACTAATAAAATTTTTAATTATTTTTTCTTTTAGAAAATCAAGTTAAAACAAGAATTATTTTAAAACAATACTTATTAGGTATATTTAATATTTGGGCTTTTCAAAGGGATGTTTTTATTAACCTATTTTTTCGATGAATGCAAACAAAATTAATGTTTATACATAAATAAATTAATATTATTAAATAAACTAAATTTAAAAAAATCATTAATAAATTTTATAATAATTAATTCTATTAATTCATTTAAATAAAAAAACCTTAATTTTTTTAACATTGCATGTATTTAAATTTTTCAGCACTTTTCAATTTTTTATTAATTTTTACAATTTTTGGTTATTTTTCTATTTCGGCCTTTTTTTTTTTTTTTTTTTTTAATTGCTAAAGGCATTTTTATTTAGGATATGTTAAAGTGTGGAATATAGTGAAACAGACTGTAAAAATTTAATTAGGTTGGTGATTTTTACCGGACTATTGGCAAGGATGATTTCCATTTTAGGTTGAGGAAAATAGGTATCTCTATAATAATTTCCTAAATTTGAAGCATTCTGTAAAGATATAAGCGATTGTGATTGTAACGTTGCAGGTTGTACAGAAGGGTATCGGAAGTCTATTTAAGCTTATTCTCCAGTATTTCTTCAATTTTTGTGATTTTTTTAAGGGGTAGTTACCAATTTTTAGTTTTAGACGTTTCCCTGTTTTTCAACATTTTTGATTATTTTTTATGCTTGGATATGTTTTTATTTTTTTGAGGCTTTTAGGAAATCCGTGCCCTGTATTCCGCCTTCTGTCCCTCAACCTTTATGATCCTGATTGTGTATTTCTGTTACTTGCTGAATGCATTGCATGCTCATGTGATATAGGCCATTGACTGTAAGCACAGTAATAAGCGACGAAGGCGTGGAAAATATAATAAAGGAATCAAAATCATGCAAGTGATTTTTATAGATATTAAAATGGTTTTTTTTTCAAATTTAAGATAAACTTTTCCAAAGAAGTTTTTAATCACATAACAATTGTCGTTTCGTAGTGGGAAGAAAGGTTTAGAAATCATCTTTGAAAACATGAATATTATCATAAAGAACCATCAGCAGCGGAGTGAGCCAGAATTGGGCTCGGGGCAATAATAATTTTTAGGCATTGCTTTTCCACTTTTTTTATTCAATACTTTTTTAAAAGATTACTTCAGTAAACAATTACCTACGTACAGCTTGTTTTTCAAAATATTCAATTTTATTTTATTTATTTTTTTTTTTTAATGAAATTATATTTAAAATATTATTTAAAATCGTCATTTTATGGCACGTTAATTAAAAAAAAAAAAAAAAAAAAAAAAAAAATCTATTGTGTGCTTCAATATAATATGTATAGTCCTACAGAGATAAAGATAAGTTGAATAACATCTATACATTTACACCTATGTAAGCTATGAACAGTAATTAAATCAATTTCCCAGTCTACTAGGTACCAGCGTAAACTTGATTATCGAGATCTAAATAAGTAGTACTGCACACAGCCATCAAATTTCTACACGATTCCGCGTTGAGCTAGCTAACAAACTACTTTTCATAAATAATTTTAATAGTTCGATAAGCCAGGAGCTCGATTCGAATTAAATTAATTTTGTCTAATACTCTGTCTATTTCCTATTACATAAAATCTGGACTCATCGTATTATTGTTCGTTTCAGAATTAGAATAGAAGCCAGAAGGTTATTATCAAATTATGTCATCGTTTTTCTCAAATTAGCGACCGTCCTATTCGGTAATTATAAAATGTGAAACAAATTCACTATTCAGTTGTAAACGGCAGCGGCACGCGTCTAAAGGTTAACGCAAACGTTTATGTATTACTTTCGCTGAAGTGCAGCGCATAAAAGCATTGCAGCGCTGTCTGGATGATGCGATGCTGGAGCTCGTTATACTTTCTAGTATTACCTAATAGTTGAAAGTTTACTTCGCTTTGCACCTTGGGGTAGTGCCGTTTTAACGTTATTTAATTTCATTTGACGTTGGCCGCTCCAACGTACCTATTTCTTTTATGTTAATTCGGCATTTTAGTGGAATTTCGACTGTATTTTCAACATTACGTAACCGTACACACGCAATGTATTCGGGTAATTGGGGGAACTTGGAAACCGGATTCGGCCGGAATTACCACTGCCGGCTATCTTTTAAAATTCCGAGTGATTTTCAAGAAAATCATTATCGAGGTATTTTTGTCGCGCTTCGAATTACACGAGGTGACGAGTGTGACAGATGGTAACACTTTCGTTTTATTCGTTGAGTAATCGCGCTCGCAATTCAAGAGAAGGTTAATGGATTCATCCTCGCCCTTTCCTTTATTGCATTGGTAATATGGTAATATGGTACCATGCAGTTTAAAGGAACCCTTAATTATTTTACCAGAAGGAATTACCTACGCTGAAAAGTGAGAGTTCTAGTATGCAGTTCTAGAATTCGATTATGATGTAAATGTGTTGGAAAATTTTGCTGGCTCATTTATGAATGATGAAAATAAATGAAATTAATGCAAAACTGTAATTAAATTGAGTGAAATAAAAAATTAAACCTGATCAGATCGAATGAAATATTATAGTGAAAACTTTGACACCTAAAAGGTGTGATTACATGATTAGATATAGATTAGAGGACCTGCTGCGGAGTTCAATTAAAAAAAATATATCGAGGATTGGCAATAGGAAAAATAGTATTTTGCTTATATTGTTGGTCTTTAAATTTATTCATTTCTTGGAAATATCGTTACCTATTTTTTTGTTGGTTTCATTTTTTCAAAAAAAAAAAATCATTTTAGTTCGTTTCTTAGTTTAGGCAAATTATAGGTCGAAGAAGAAAATTTATAGCAGAAGTTTTTAGTTGGAATGTGTTAAGAAGGGACTTAGTAGTATCCTCTAAAAAGTGAGACCCTCAAGTCGTGTGGAAGCCCTGGTGAATGGGGTAAAATTCCCCCCAAAATTTGGTTTTTGCTCAAAACCTCGAAAATGGAACGATACAGAATTAAAATGACTACAAATTTGAAATTTGAATAAAATTTTCGATTAGATGATACTAAATATGACTCACTTCGAGCATAACAAGGCCTCGAAAGAATAAGTTCGAAATTTCGATAATTCTCGAAAATGCACTTTACAATTCTTCTCAGCAAAAATCTATTTTTTAATCAGAAAAAAAAATTTAATTAGCTACATCTAATTACAACGCAAAACAAAAAGAACTGGAAACGAAATTATAAATAAACAAAGACATAAAATACCTATCTATTTCATTTTTTAATAAATTTTGTTTTTTTGCTTTGGTATGTTTATTCAAAAGTGCATAGATATCTATTTCCTTTTAATTTCTGATTTTTTTTTCGGTTTGTAGTTTTGTTTTACCAAAACTAAACTTATTATTTAAAAAAACAAACAACAACAACAAGAAAAAAGGAAACATTGGTACAATAATCTAATTTGAGGAAAAATACTTATAATGAAAGTTTAGGATAGTAAACGGTCAAAGAAAATATGAAAACAAAAAATATTTAATTTCTTAATAATTTTTTCTTTGTGTTTTTTCAAGAATAAATGGTTACATGTTATTCATTTTGCTTCACTAAAAGTGCACTAGTTTTTAACAAGTAAAAACAACAACAACAACAACAACAAAGGAAACCATGGTACAATAACTTAATTTGGAACAAAAAAAATACTCATAATAAAAGTTTAAGATAATGAACGGTCGGAAAAATGAATACAAAAGGCATTTTATTTCTTTAATAATTTTTTTCTTTTTGTTTTTTCAAAAATAAATCATTTCATTTATTTATTTTTTTCATTTTGTTTCACCAAAAGTGGATTTGTTTTTATCAAAAAACAAAATAAAATAAAATTATAACAGCAAAATAATACTGTCTCATCTTGGTAAACATTATTACATGAATTACCAAAAAAAAGGATTAAAAAAATAAAGATAACACCAAAACTGAAAGGAGAAAACTTCATTGCTTTTTTTTTTAATTTCACTTCAATTAATGAAAAATGGAAATTGTAATGAAAAAATTAAATTATAAAGAAAAACGAAAATATGAAAATCAGGAACAAAAACGAAAAAAAATACATACATAATTATTAGTTTTTTGTAAGTAAATTTTATTTTTAATTTTAATTTTATTCTTGATTCCTTCATAATTAATTTTTCGTTCTGTTTTCTCAAAAATAAATATTAAAAAAATTTTTTTATTTAATTGTGATGAAAGATTTAAAATTTTGAAAAAAAAAAAATGTTGGAACAAAAAGTCAAAGAACCAAAAATTTGTATGTAATTTTTCCTTTCTTCAGAAATTTTGTTCATTATTTAAACATTTAAACTTGGTTTTTTATTTCTTTTTTTTAATGAATTTTATTTTTTATTTCGCTTTCCTAGAACTATACTTTTTACTAGGAAAATAAATAAATGTTAGGAAAAAAAACTAGATTCAAATAAATATGCTACAGAATAAGTAAAAACAAAATTAGAAGAAGATAAAAACAAAATAATTAAAATTGTTGCACTGTAAATTTTATTTTTGTTTCTGATTTCTTCGTTCTTTCACTCAACTACTTTTTATATCAAATAGTTTTTTTTTCAAACATTATTGATTTGAAATAAAATTTTTTCCCTCTTTCATTCTACTAATTATTCGAACTAGGTATTAGGTAGAATTTCTTAAAGAAATTTTGACCCTGTCACCTTTACTTCATTATTAGCGAACAAACGCTCTTTTCCCTATTCTAAAAGGTTTATTGCAGCGTGTAATAAATATATATTATATTTTTAAATCTTCTCCCATCCTGCGTTCCTGAAGCATATTATCATTTTATTATCACGTTCGATAACCCAAGATTCATCATTGATAATTTTGTTTACAATATCTCCCCTGCCTATAAAAATTTTCAATGAATTTCACTACTTAAAAAATATCAGTCGAATTCCTAATATTCGTAATGATTAAGTATGTATTCCCTTTATACTACGAGTAGATTCCAACTCAGATTAATGTAGGTAACTTTCGTAGCTGAAATTAATTTAGGCACGAATAATTTATTGCTATTATGTAATTAGCAGTGTGATGATAATTCTTGGAAAACGGTTATAAGTCATTTTTAATCACGCAGTAGCTATACGAAGTAGGTTTCGATTTTTTTTCAAGTTATTCGCTAATATTGTAACGCGAATAGCGAATAATGTTTCGTAATATAACTCATAGTAGGTAATTTTGAGAAAAAAATATAGTTCTACGAAATATTTTTTCGTTGGTTTAAGAAAGTGATACCGGTGGCAGTTTTGAAATAAAATTTATTTATTTTCTTCATCATACAGGTTGTTTTGCAGAGGCAATTATCGTCTCTCGTCACGGTTCAACAAACTCTAGGTCTTGGGCGTATATTGTGGTTTAACACATAGGTACGTGACTGTCGAAGAATCTTGAATGGTTCACGCGTTATTGAATAATTTTTCGACCTTAAAATATTGCAACTCGGAAGCTGAAATTGAGGAGCCTTAAGATGAATTGAAATCAAGAATAAATCGAAATGAAATTTTGCGTGGGTTTTGGTTTTGAAAATAATGGTTCTCGAATTCATGTATTAGATAATTGAAAATTTTTTAATGACTCGTAATTCATTATCATTATCAAAGGAGTGAAAAAGAGATACCGGTCTAATAGTGTTTGAATTTCAACGCACAGCCTGTTAATGTGTTTTTAATGATTAAACGTTATAAAAGATTTTTATATTAAAACGAACGCTAGGTACGTAAAAAAAATGTATTAGTATTACTTTCTCCGTTGTATTTACCAGGACAGCGAGCGCTATTTGTCTTTCTGATGTTTCTGTCACCTAACTTATACGTTATCCGTTGCTGCGTTCGGTATTAGCAGTCTTTCAGCTTCCCGTTTTAGACCGGCAAGTGGTAACACATCTCACGAGTGAAAGTGGTCTTTTTATTCACTTTGGTTAATCGTATCGATACATATAAGTCTATTTAGCTTTCCTTATCCCCAACATAAAAATAATACTTGGACATAGAAAAAAAGAGCCCATAATAATTTCATAATCACGGCCAATACCATCGGAAATAGGTCAACAGGGCGATGTTAATTAATTTTTTGATATATTTCCCTATTCCTGTTCGAGCATTTTTCGAGCCTGCGTGAAAACTTTCCCTTTCTTGAAATTCTCATCGCCACTATTGTTGAATAATTCATCGCGAAGGTGTTTCGAAACGAACTAGAAAATTCAAATATGAAAATCAAATGATACAGTTTCGCGGCGGTGACGTTACCTCGCGCGCATCTTCGACTGTTATGTAATTATGGAAAAATTTCCACACGACCGTTGATCGAATACAATGTACTTTTTTCAATAGCGAACGCTCAACAATTGAAGAATAGTAATATTCAAGAGGATCCTTGTAAAGCGAAGAATAAAGTGGTCGCTGATGCTACGTACTGTGATCGATACTGGGAATGCGTGGATGGTCAACCAGAATTATACGATTGTCCTAATGGATTGGTGTTCGCTGGTAAACATCGAGGCGTGACCGAAGGCTGTGATTATCCATGGAGAGCTAATTACTGCGAAGATAAACAATTAGCAAGTACGTTGTGATTGAGTGAGAAATATGGAGTTTAAATACATTCACCTTTTATCTCGATCGAGAAATTGTATCTAATTAAATCGTGGTGATTAAGTTCCTTTACGAATAGTTGAAAATTCGAATCAATTTTTTTTTTTTTTTTTTTTAAATTGAAATAATCGAAAAAATAATAAAAAAATGTTATAATTTTCACTCATAAGCCATTTTTGAATTTTTTCAAGCTAGTTATACATTTAGGAATCACTTCTCTCAACTTCGACATTCACCAGTCTACGTATCCGGTATAAAACTTTTAATCACCTTCGTACTTCAACTTAATTAATTTTTAATTACGCAGACGGTCCGATTTCAAGAGAACACTGTGACTGGTTATACGGTATTTTCGGACACGAAACCAGTTGCACAAGATACTGGACATGCTGGAACGGTACAGCCACCGAGCAACTCTGTATCGGAGGTTTACTCTACAACGAAAACACCCGATCGTGTGATTGGCCAGAAAATGTTGAGGGTTGTCAGAAACATCGTAAGTACAATATATCTAAATAATTGGAGTTAAAATCAATTCTTCCAGCGTTGATGTTTATGCGACTCGAAACGAGTAATTGTTTGTCAAATAAGGTGTCGTTTAGCCATAAATTTTCGCTAATGTCAACCAAGAGGTGAGACGGTGAGAGCAATGATCGAGATGATATATGAATTTTAACATGCGTCGGAATTTCATCATCGTATAAACGTGACGATATAAATACTTCTGGGGTCGATGGTCGTTTATGAATTTAACAAATTTTTAAGGTAGAAACTATACATATGAATAAATTATAATCGATTTCCTTTCTTTCTTAGAAGTTACGTCGTGCTTCTGAATTCTTAAAAATAGTTTGCAATTTCACCAACTCTTGAAATTTTAAAACAAAGTACTACTATAATTGTCACAAAAAATGCATTAATAATCACAAAAAATAAAGAATTGACAAAAATGCAGACACATTTTAAAACAGAAAAATAATATTATAATACTTATTATCGTAAATCTGCTCCTGTAAAATTAATGATACCAAATAGCAAGTTGGTATTGAGAACAAGAAATGATGAACAGTACCAGAATATACGTCTCTAGAACTAACAA